>CM047807.1:25748508-26189088 GCA_026214975.1 Gentiana macrophylla
TATAATCCTCCATAACTTCCTTATTATCCACATGTATAAAAGTTGATTTGGTTCACACTTTAATTTGCCCATTTCTCCATTCCTCATTTTCGTGGAGTGCCTTGGTTGGTCACTTACACGATGTAGTGAATTTTCCACCGAGTCGCTTTATTCTCATTCTCAACAATCGGTGAAGTTAACCCATTTGAGTACCCGATGCCTTGCCCGCTACATCTCCTGTAATGGCAAAGGTTTAAGCGGTGATGAAGTCACTTAGCTGATTTACTCCAGTTAGCTGCTCTTTGGTACTTAGTCAATTTCAATCATTCCTAACTCAGTTCTTAACATGCTAAATCTTTCATGACTAAGTGGTTTAGTGAAGATGTCAGCCAATTGATCTTCAGTGGGTATATATCTTAGAAAAACATCTGCTTTCTCAACATGATCCCTGATGAAATGATGTCTCACATCAATACGCTTTGTTCTTGAGTGTAATACTGGATTTTCAATAATAGATATGGCACTTGTGTTGTCACACATAATTGGAATTGTCTTTTCCTCTATTCCATAATCCCTTAGCTGTTGTCTAATGTATAGTAATTGTGCACAGCAACTGCCTGCTGCTATATATTCTGCTTCAGCTGTTGATGTTGATATGGAGTTTTGCTTTTTACAGAACCAAGAGACTAGTCTGGTGCCTAGCATCTGGCATGTTCCAGAAGTGCTCTTTCTATCTATCTTACACCCAGCATAATCATAGTCTGAATATGATAGTAACTTGAATCCTGCATCTTTTGGATACCAAATTCCAACATTGATGGTGTTCTTCAGGTATTTGATTATTCTTTTGGCTGCTAGAAGATGTGATTCTTTTGGTTGAGCTTGAAATCTTGCACATACTCCTACTGCAAATGCTATATCAGGTCCGCTTGCAGTTAGATAAATTAGGGATCCAATGATTCCTCAATATATTTTCTGATCAACATCTTTTCCAGCTTCATCTTTTCCAATAATGACTCTTGTACACATTGGTGTATCTGCTGTGCCACTTGTATCCATACCATATTTGTGTATTAAGTCTTTTGTATACTTTGCTTGACTAATGAAAATACCATCCTTCATTTGCTTTACTTGAAGACCAAGAAAGTAATTTAATTCTCCCATTATGCTTATCTGAAATTTTCTCTTCATTAGATTTGCAAATTTCTCACACAGCTTTTCATCATCTGATCCAAAGATAATGTCATCAACATAGATTTGTACTAGTAATGTGCTTGTTCCTTCCTCTAATTTGAACAGAGTTTTATCTATAGTTCCTTTGTTGAATTCATTCTTGATCAGAAATTGTGATAGTGTTTCATAACAAGCTCCAGGTGCCTGTTTGAGTCCATACAGAGCTTTCTTGAGTTTGAATACTTTATCTTATTTTCCTTTGAGATGAAAACCAGGTGGTTGTTCCACATATACTTCTTCTTCCAAAAGTCCATTCAAAAATGCATTCTTGACATCCATTTGATAGACTTTGAAGTATTTGTGTGCAGCAAAAGCTAGAAAGAGTCTGATTGCCTCCAGTCTTGCAATTGGTGCAAATGTTTCATCATAATATATTCCTTCTGCTTGAGAATAACCTTTGCAACTAGCCTTTGCTTTGTTTCGACACAACTGTTCCTTGCTCATCCATCTTGTTTCGAATACCCATTTTGTTCCAATGATGTTGGGTGTGTCCAGTGCATCTACAAGTTCCTAGACTTCATTTCTTTCAAATTCATTTAGTTCTTCTTGCATGGCTGTAATCCAATCTGCATCTTGAATTGCATCATCTATTGTCTTGGGTTCCACTTGTGATAGAAAACATGTTAGCATATGCTCCAGCTGTCTTCTGGTTCTAACTCCTGTGTGAATATTTCCTATGACTTGTTCTTCAGGATGATCTCTTAGCCAAATTAGGTCAGATTGAAGTTGTTCTTCATTTGGTGCTTCTGCAACTTCAGGTTTTGCATGAGCTTCTAGTTCTGGTGCTTCTTCTGTTGTGTTGACATGTGGCTCATTTTGATTTTCAAAATGACGATTCAGAATGGTAGCTGGTATTGTTGTATTTGTATATACATCCCTTTGTGTTGCTTTTTCTTCTTGATCTTGAAGACTTTCACCATTTGTGTTTGGTTCATCAAATACTACATGTATTGATTCTTCAATCACCAATGTTCTTTTGTTGAGAACTCTGAATGCCTTGCTGGTGTCTGAGTATCCCAGAAAGATTGCTTCATCAGCTTTTTTCATCAAATGTATGTAACTGATTCCTGTTCAAAACAAAACATTTCGATCCAAATATGTGTAAATGTGAGATGTTAGGTTTTCTTCCATTCCATATCTCATATGGAGTTGTTCCATGATGTTTGTTGATGATTGATCTGTTCTGAGTATAGCATGTTGTGTTTGCTGCTTTAGCCCAAAACCTCTTTGCTAGGCATGCTTCTGCAATCATTGTTCTGACTGCTTCTTTGAGTGTTCTGTTTCTTCTTTCTGCTACACCATTTTGTTGTGGAGTTCCTGCTGCAGATAATTGATGTAATACTTCATTTTCTTCACAATAAGTTCCGATCACTTCATTTAGAAACTCCGTGCCTCTATCTGATCTGATCTTGATAATCTTTAGTTCTTTCTTATTTTGAATTCTTCTGAGTAGATCTGGCATCTTCTTGAGTGTCTATTTCTTCTTGTTCATGAATATGGTCCAGGTGAATTTGGAGAAGTCATCTACCACTACTAGAGTGTATTTCTTTCCACTTACACTTACTGGTGTGACTGGTCCAAACAGGTCCATATGTAACAGATGCAGAATTCTTGTAGTAGATTGGTAGGGCTTTGATTTGAAGGAGCTTTTGATTTGCTTCCCTTTTTGGCATGCATCACACGGACTTTCTTTCTTGAATGTGATCTCTAGCAGGCCTTCAACTAACTTGTTCTTTGATAATGTGTTGATGGTCTTAAAATTTAGATGATTTCATCTTCTATGCCAAATCCAGCTGGTTGATTGTTTATTTTTGACAAACAAACATGTTTCCGCTTTAGCTGTTTTCCAATCCACCACATACATGTTATCTTTTCTTCTTCCTGCAAGAACTACTGTGTTGGTTTGGCTGTGAATTACTTTGCATCCTTTCTTGTTGAAGTGTATATTGTAGCCTTTATCACAGAATTGACTGATGCTTAACAGATTGAAATTGAGTCCCTTAACATATGCTACATTTTGAATCTTCAAGTTGTTCTTGAGCATTGTGCCTTCCCCCTTAATCTTGCCAGGGTTTTCTTTGCCTCCAAATGTGACTTTGGGTCCATCAAAAGCTTTGAAATCAGTGAGCCATCCTTTGTTCCCTGTCATGTGTCTGGAACATCCACTGTCAATGTACGGAACATCCACTGTCTATGTACCAGACATCCTACAAAACAAATTAATTATGTTTAGGTACCCAACACTGCTTGGGTCCATACACATTAGCGATCATGCCTTCTACTCCAGTGTATATCCAAATGATCTTCTTTTGGATAATTGAAATCATCAACTTCATATGTATAAGGCATGGCGAGAATAGCTTTCGATATTTCTATGAAGGTATTATGATACTTTTCTCTACTTTTTGGTGCATTTGCATCCTTCTTCACCTTCCAATATGCAGTGGGAAACCTATGCTGCTTCATGTGTCTAGGAACATACCTAGATTGAATTTTCTTAAACACATGATGCATATCATGGTATGGTTTCTTCTTGTATTTTGGAGGTGCGATATTCCATTCATCCTCTGAAGGATAAAGTCTTCCTTTACCTTTCAGTAGGTCTTTGTTTTTGGTTGACTGGAATGATGGTTTAGTCTGCTGTTTCACTATATTAGGTTTTGACTTCACTGGTACAGGATGAGTGGTTGAAATGATAGTCTGTCCTTTTTTAAACTTTGGTCCATTATTGGTCCTAGATTCAGAATTGTGTTGTCTATTGTTTCTATTCTCATCTTGACTATTGTAGCCAAGACCAGATCTGGATCCAAACCTTCTTGGAGGTTTGTAAGATGGTGCATTTAGTGGTGCAGTGGTGTTTGTAGCTGTTAGGTGGATTTTCTCAGTTGATCTGTTAGCAGTGGATGAGTTATCATCTGCTGCTTTTTGATTAGGTGAGTATATCTCCTTAGTAGCTAGTTCAGCTTTAAATTTGTCTAGTTGTTCTTTCAATCTTTTATTTTCTTTTCTTAGATCCTTACATTCCTTTTCTAGAATTTCATGATTTATCTCAATTTCATCAAATTTAGTCATGAGATTTTGGACTAAGGCTGCTGGATCTAATGGGAGAATAGAAGATTGTGCAGTGTTAGATGTGGATGCATTTGATGAAGAGTAAGAACTAGATGTTACCTCAGTTTCATTAGATTCTTTGGCCATAAGACATAGACTTGCTTTATTTTCTGAGCTGTCACCTTCATCTTCATCTAATTCCTTGGTCATGAGACATAGACATGCTTTTTCATTATCTGAGCTGTCTTCTTCATCACTATTATCTGAATCATTATCAGATGATTCTTCATTCTTTTCACTGCTGGATTCAACCTTGAGTGCTTTCTTGCCTTTTTTTCCAGATGCTTTGTACTTATTCTTTTCCTCATATTTATTGTTTTCTTCAGGGCAGTCAGCCTTGAAGTGACCTTTCTTGTTGCAGTTGAAGCATCTGTATTCATCATCTCTTTTCTTCATGCCTTTGTTTGAGCTTGATCTCTTGTTTGATGATGAGTTTCCTTTGAATGGATTCTTTTTGCTAAACCTGTCAAAACGTTTAACTAATAAAGCTACCTGTTCTTTGAGTTCTAGTGTCTCTTTGTTGATGCAATCAGCAAAGTTACTTTGCTGTGGTGCTATCAGTGCACTGTTCTTTGTGTCTCTGCCGGAGCACCATCTTCACCGTTCAATTCGAATTCATGAGCTTTTAGTTGGGACATCAGAGTCAGAGTGTCAGTGTTTGCAAGATTTGTTGTTCCTCTGATTACTGATGTTATAATCTACCATCTTTCAGGCAAGCCCCTCAAGATCTTTAAACACACTTCTTTCTAGGGGTATGTGTGTCCTAGCTGTTGCAGTTCACTGATGATACTTGAGAATCTGTTGTCCATTTGATCAATGGATTCACCAGCCTTCATTTTGAAATTCTCAAATTTCTGTTTTGTAACAGATAATTTGTTTTCTTTGACTGCTTCAGATCCTTCATTTATCAGTGCCAGCTTGTCCTACATTTCCTTTGCTGTTTTGTAGTCTTTAATTCTCATGAACATGTTGCTATGTAGGGTCTTCATAATCATATCTTTTGCAACAAAGTCTAGATTTTCTTTTCTCCTGTCATCCTTGGTCCAATCTTTCTTGTGTTTATCCACTTCTTTTCCTTGATCTGCTCATGTGGTTATCACAGTCATGATCATGATTGGGCCATCATTAATTACATCCAGCATCTCCTCATGAGTTGCTGCAAGATGAGATAACATTCTTATTTTATATTCATCAAAATTATTAACATTAAAAACATGTACTTTTGACATAAAGTTTGAGGAATCCATAAGTACAGATTTGATATATTTATGTATATAAGTAGAAAGCACAAAATTGAAAACTACTTTGAAAATATGTGATCTCCTTGTTACTGTAAATTAGATCCGAACATGTTACGATATTAGGAACACTTTGCTCCGATACCAATTGTTGGTCCTGGAAAGGATAAAACTATAGTCGGAGGGGTGAATGACTATAGTGGAGTTCCAAAAACTTTTCTTATATTTAAAAGCTTTTGGACAGCGGATAAGTCCCTTCTTACTAAGTTATTTCAAGGTAGTTTAAGCAATCAAAAATATATGATATAATATAAGCAATGAAATGAATGCAGTAAGGTAAATTGCAGGAAGTAAATTGACACAAG
Organism: Gentiana macrophylla; assembly: GCA_026214975.1. Taxonomy (NCBI): domain Eukaryota; kingdom Viridiplantae; phylum Streptophyta; class Magnoliopsida; order Gentianales; family Gentianaceae; genus Gentiana; species Gentiana macrophylla. Next base: position 25,754,435 of record CM047807.1, read on the forward strand.
GCTTATAGTGGTTCAGGGTGGTGTAATCCCTTAATCCACTCTTCTCATGTGATGATCGGAGGAATTCACTATTGTTTTCACAGATACAATAGTATGATTGTCCTTGACTTCACAAGCTTCACAATCTACAAAGATCATCACTCATTGATCAGAATGACTTGATGACTCAGTCTCTTTCACTGCTCCTTGGGATCAAATCCTTCAGCAGCTATCACAATCACAACTCCTTCTCAGATGCCTCTGATTCAGTTGCTTGATTGATGTGAATTGGTTTCACAAACTTGTTGATCAATCTCAATGCTTGATGTTTGATTTGTAGCTCTTAGATTTGAGTTGATCACTGGATATTTCATTTTTAGCACAGATAGAAGACTTTTCACTTTGACAGAGTTTTTGCTCAGATTCTTGATCGTACGTTTTATTTATATTTTCTTTTTCTGTCAATGCCTTCTATTTATAGCCCTGATTATTCTTGATTTGAATTTTCGTCCGTTGGCTAGATTATTGAGGGGAATAATCCTTGATTTAATTTTTGATTCCCTTTTAATTGTATTCTCCTTGATTTCAGTGATCGGATTTTTCTTCAAACGTTTAACAGGAAATCCATCCTTGATTGATCCTCAATTGATTGTGCATTTAATGCTTGATCTTCTTCATATTTCAACAATCTGATTAAGTAAGGTCTACTCAGCCGTTATTTGATCGGTCATGTGATCCATCTGACTTTTCCGTTTAGATTTTCCTTCACTGCTTTGTCTTCACTCAGCCGAAAGTCAGTTTACATTGCCGATTCACTGTTTCCTTCATTCTTTCAGTTAAAGAAGAATTCTTGTACTTCACTGATCCTTGATTTGGGTAAGATCATTGTACACCATATTTAAGCATTAAGTTTCATCACTCAAAACATAATTTAGACTTATCCAAGGTCATCACAGACTTCCTTGGTTATAAGTCAGACCATAATGTCCTCATTGCTTCTCTGCTGGTACTTGACTGACTTTACTCTGGGGGAAATCTGTTTTTTCTTTGCCGTCCTACCAACTAGTACAATACTTGTCTGACTCAACTTATACAACATGTCAGACTCTAAGTAAAGACTATACAGAGTGTTCTAACTTATTTCAGGCTTGCTATAACAGCTAGTATGGCCATCATCAAAACATAATAAAATGTTCATAACTCATTTTATCGAGTTTGGAGCCATTACGTATATGTACAGTTAATCCTTCTATTAATCTCAACAACAACAAAAATTGTTTAAATTATGTTGTAAATATGATCAAACAATGGTTATAGCTCAAAGAAAATTTGGAAGAATTGCTCGTCAAGATCAAGTAACGTGGGTTGGGAAGTTAATTAATTTGATAAGGCGCATTTATTCTCGTGTTGGTTGCAAGGGAGACGTCTTTAGTAATTATATGAGAGTAGAAGTGCCGGTTCATTTCATTGGAGTCGAAGGTGTAGAATGCTCACTATCTTGCTCATTTTCTTTTGATTTATCCTTATTATCCCTTCGGTTAGCCAATTCCCGAGCCTAACGTTACAAGCTTGCAAGTCCTACCTGATCTATCTCCTTGACTTTGAATGCCTCGATTAGTGGAGATTGTGATCATTCTTAAGCCTATGGATTGCGTTTTACGAGTTTTTGCATGCATGATTTCATGTTTTGATTGCTTGATAACAAATATGAGAAATATTCACACACATACTCAGCTATCGTCTTGGATCACGGTAAACATACATTTATAATTATGGTTAGTTACATTACCTAGCTGAACATCCATTCCTGACATTGCATTATCTTAACTGTAACTCTAGTTATTTTATCGCTTGTTTTCTCGAGGGCGAGCAAAAGCTAAGTGGGGAGTGGTTGATGTATGTCAACCGGATGATAAATTTCCACGATGTTTTATCCCATTTCGTTAGTATATATTGATGTTTCGCTTTAATTATAGTGAAAATTCTAATAAATTGAATCACTTTTATTTCGTGTAGACACAACCAATATCCAACATTTTATCAATATTTTTAGAGCTCGTCAATTATAATTCATTATCAAAATTACTCGTGCTGTGTTGGTTTTGATGTAGCAGCGATATCGGAAGTGCGGAATATAAGAATCGAAGTCGGAACGAGCTATTAAGCGGGAAAGGAAATTGAGGAGCAGAAGCGGAAATTATCAATTTCATCCAATTTTTAGATCAAGTGATGTCTCGGCGCAGGCCAAGACATGTTGTGGCGCACACCGAGGTATCAAAGTGTATAACAACAGATGCATTAAATGTAACATCAAATCTCAAGAACTATGTCAAGATCGGCATGCACCGAGGTCATCACGGCGCATGCCAAATTTCATAAAATGCCGAATATTGCAATTTAAATTATGGCTGGAAAAAAAGAAGACAGGGGAATCATCAGTAGAGAGTTTTGGAGACTTGCAGGCAACTTCAACAATGGCTTCTCTGTAGCCAAAAATCTCACCATTTTAACACTTAAATCCATTGTAAACATTTTAGAATCATCATTTTGGATGTAAAAGGCAACTAGCTTGTGCTCTATCTTCATCAAAACTTGAAGTGGATGAACTCCATTTTGAGTTCATCACCCAAATTTTGTATTTTATTGACTTTTACTTTGATCTAATTGTTCTTATCATTATGAATGCTAGCTTTAACTCATTAGTGGTTATAATTATGAGTGGCTAGTTCTTTATATTAGCTAAGATGATATTGTAATGATATTCTTGCTTGAATTGATTGATAATGTATATGTTGGAGTAATTAACCAATGTATGTACCTATGCAACAAGTAGATACCGAATGGAGACGTTGGTTGTGAGATGAGGTCAAGAGGGACGGAAGGTAGAATTGACCTTAGTGGAATTCGGTTCCTTATCTGGGGAGTTTTGCATTCAGGTGTTTATCGTGTCAAGTCATTAGGCTTAAGGTGCTTAAACCAAGGATAAGGCATAGTGTGATTTTATACACTCGTATAAGGGAGGGTCACGAGTTCAAGAATGCACCATTCACACAATAGAACATCAATGGAAGGCGGTAGGTTGATCATTTCCAAAATAATATAAAGGGGATAACTTGAACTATAAATCATCTTAGTTAGTTTCTTTTATCGTTTGAACAACGTTTGTAGCGGATTATTAGAATGACTAATAGCGATTCGGAACAAGATAATAATGACTAATTAGTGTTTAACCTCACATTTCCCTTGGGATACGACCTTGACCGCCATACTAGACTACAATTGACCCGGTACAGTGCCGGTGAGATTGGAACCCTAGGAAGTTTGCATCAGAGAGACACTCATAAAGCTGCCAGATTTGCTAAGAAGAATTCAAAATGAAAAAGAACTGAAGATCATCAAGATCAGATCAGATAGTGGCACGGAGTTTCTAAAGGAAATTATCAGAACCTACTATGAAGAAAATTGAGTACTGCATCAACTATCAGCAGCAATAAATCCACAACAAAATGGTGTAGCAGAAAGAAGAAACAGGACACTCAAAGAAGCTGTCAGAACAATGATTGCAGAAGCATGCTTACCAAAAAGATTTTGGGCTGAAGCAGCAAAAACAGCATGCTATACTCAAAATAGATCAATCATCAACAAACATCATGGAAAACCCCCATATGAAATATAGAATGTAAGAAAACCTAACATCTCACATTTACATATGTTTGGATCTAAATGTTTTGTTTTGAACAGGATTTAGCTACATACTTTTGATGAAAAAGCTGATGAAGCAATCTTTATGGGATACTCAGACACAAGCAAAGCCTTCAGAGTACTCAACAACAGAACATTGGTGATTGAAGAATCAATTCATGTAGTCTTTGATGAACCAAACACAAATGGTGAAAGCCTACAAGAACTTGAAGAAGAAACTGCACACAGTCAAGTCTATATGAATACAACAGTGCTAGCTACTATTTTGAAACACACATTTGGCAATCAAGATGAGGCACCAGTCAACAAAACACAAGAGGCACCAACACAAGAACATGAAGTTGATTCACAAGCTGAAATTATTGAAGAACCAACTCAAGAGCAACTTTAAACTGACATGAACTGGCTGAGAGATCATCCTGAAAAACAAGTCATTGGAGATATTCCTACAGGAGTTAAAACCAGAAGACAACTGGAAAGAAAGCTAACCTGTTTCCTATCACAAATGGAACCCAAAACAATAGATGATGCAATCCAAGATGCTGATTGGATTATAGCTATGCAAGAAGAACTAAATGAATTTGAAAGAAATGAGGTCTGGGAACTTGTTGACAGACCAGATATGGCCAACATTATTGGAACAAAATGGGTATTCAGAAACAAGATGGATGAACAAGGGACAGTTGTCAGAAACAAAGCAAGGCTAGTTGCAAAAGGCTACTCTCAAGCAGAAGGAATAGATCATGATGAAACCTATGCCACAGTAGCAAGATTGGAAGCAATCAGACTCTTTCTAACTTTTGCAGCCCACAAAGACTTCAAAGTTTACCAAATTGATGTCAATAGTGCATTTCTGAATGGACTTTTGGAAGAAGAGGTATATGTGGAACAACCTCCTGGTTTTCAACTCAAAGGGAAAGAAGATAAAGTGTCCAAGCTCACAAAGGCACTTTATGGACTCAAACATGCACCTAGAGCCTGGTATGAGACACTATCACAATTTTTTATCAACAAAGGAACTATCGATAAGACTCTCTTCAAGCTAGAGAAAGGAACAAGCATCTTCTTAGTCCAAATCTATGTTGATGACATTATCTTTGGATCAGAAGATGAGAAGCTATGTGAAAATTTTGCGAACTTGATGAAGAGAAAATTTTAGATGAGCATGATGGGAGAATTAAATTACTTTCTTGGTCTACAAGTAAAGCAGATGAAAGATGGCATCTTTATCAATCAAGCCAAGTATACAAAAGACTTGATACACAAATATGGCATGGACACTTGTGGCACATCAGATCCACCAATGTGTGCAAGAGTTATTCTTGGTAAAGATGAAAGTGGAAAGGAGGTTGATGAGAAGCTTTATAGAGGAATCTTTGGATCTCTACTCTATCAAACTGCAAGCAGACCTGATATAGCATTTGCAGTAGGAGTATGAGCAAGATTTCAAGCTCAGCCAAAGAAATCTCACCTACTAGCAGCCAAAAGAATTATCAACTACCTGAAGCACACGATAAATGTTGGATTTTGGTATCCGAAAGATGGAGGATTCCGGTTGATATCATATTCAGACTCTGACTATGCTGGATGCAAGATAGATAAAAAAAAGCACCTCTAGAACCTATCAAATGCTAGGCAGCAGACTAGTATCATGGTTCAGCAAAAAGCAAAACTTTATATACACATCAACAGCTGAAGCAGAATATATAGCAGCAGGCAGTTGTTGTGCACAAGTGATATGGATCAGAAATCAGCTAAGGGATTATAGAATGGAGGAGAAGACAATTCCAATTATGTGTGATAACACAAGTGCGATATCTATCACAGAAAATCCAGTACTACACTCAAGAACAAAACACATTGTTGTGAGACATCATTTTATCAGATATAATGTTGAAAAATGAGATGTTATTCTATAATATATACCAACTGAAGATCAATTGGCTAACATTTTCACAAAACCACTCAGTCATGAAAGATTCAGCAAGTTGAGAACTGAGTTAGGAATGATAGAAATAGATTAATTCATAAGAAGCATCTAACTGGAGTAATCAGCTGAGTGACTCCACCAGTTGACTGAACCTTTGCCACTTTGGGTGCACTCACTAAGTAGGTAAAGCACTGGTAATCAGCAGAGTTCACCTACCTGATTGTTAGGAACAGTTTTGTATACAGCAGCTTAGTGAAGAAGTCACTACACCTGCCTAGTGACCAGCCAAGTCACTCCACCAAAATATATATTGGAGTCAACAGCAAACTAAAGTGTGAACTAAATATGCTATATACACATGGAAGATTACACACATGGAGATCAAACTATAACCGTGAAGGTAACTATATTATTTTTTGAATTACAAACGCCTCGATTCCCGGGATTTATCATTACATACCTCAATCCACTCCCCTACTACACTCAAATACCATGATTTATATACATAAACTCATGCCATTACGTCACAAAATCCTTCCAGATTCAACCACATTCACACTACCCTAAATCATCCTATATAAACCACACTTAAGAGATTTTTCAGAAATCTTTACGCTCCCTTGCAAATCATAAACCCTATTTTTCTCTGCAAAATCAAAGTTTTCTCTCAAATCTCAAACTTTTCAAAGCAATGGCATCATCCTCTTCAATCTCTACCATAGAAAAATACTACGAAAAATAGATCATTACTGGATTATTTTTCAAGACTGAACACTATCTACCATTTTGCAAAACGATGCACAGGCCAGATGATTAGTTGATGGCTTCATCAATATGAGGTTAATGACATTTCCTAACCCCCCCAATCTCTGGTATATGCTATGAAACCTTGATTGCATTCTGGAAGAATGCAAAGTTTATTCCCAGCACCAACAAAAGTGACCCAGATCGTATTGTAAGCACAATGTTCGGGAAAAAATTGGTCATCACCCCTGGACTCCTCAACAGATTCTTAAATCTACCAAAAACTGGTCCCATCGATGTGAAGAAGATGCAGATCGAAATTAATGCACTCTAGACCGAGATTGCAAAGAACCCCAGAAGGAATAGCAAGAAATACAACTTACCCAGATCAACAATAAAACGACCATTTGCTGAGTTCACCCCAGTAATCACACGAAACATTTAAGAAAGGTAGGGCTCCATGGAAAACTTGACAGAGCTCGGAGTCAAGTTAATGGCTATTATCTATCAAGGTATCTCTTTCAACTGGTCAGAGTTTATCTTTAATAGATTAAAGGCTCAAATTCAAAATGAAATGGATCTGGCAATTACGGCACCGAGCAAGAGTTTGCAGAAGAAAGGTGATGTCTGGGAAAGGAAATCATATGGGATACCACTTCAACATTTATTCGATCAAATCAAAGTGCAACCCATCTATCTGCACCCAATGCATAAGGCCAAGGTGATGTTCACCTATGTGAAAGCATCCTATAAACCACAACCTATCATTGGATCCAAGAGAAAAGAACCTGAAACTAGCAGATCATGAGTGGGAAGAAGAACCAGATCTCAAAAGGCACAAGATAGTACCCTTGTGATCAGTACCAGCAACAAGGATAGCCTCGTGGTGATTAGTGATGATACAGCCGATGAGGAAGAGAAACAAGAAGAAGTCACCTACTTGGAAGAAGGTGAAGAAGGATACCATCTTACATCATCTGATGAAGAAGAAATTGAAGGTGTGAAAGATTCTACTGCCAGTGAGGAGGAAATAGGTGTAGAAGAGCAACAGGACAAAGATCCCCTTGAAGCTGATCATGAAAGGATGGGTCTTTTTGCTGATGATCTAATGCTCCAGGAAGTAATTCTAAGGAGCTTCAGGAAAGTTGACAAGCAGCCGAGTGACCCAGCTGATCAAACTCACTCTAATGGACCGGTCAACACCCCTAGCATTGATCAAGGGGGAACAACAAAAGAAGCGGTTAAGTCTTCAGCACATGGAGAAACATCAAGTGTTTTTCAACAATCTCTCTCTGATTATGAGATTGCTGAAGAGGAAGAAGAAAAGAAAGTAGAGGAAGAAAAAGAGGAAGAAAAGGAAGAAGAGAAAGAGGAAGAAAAAGAGGAAGAAGAGCAAGGTGCTGCATCTGCTCGTGTAGACACCGATGAAGTGAAGGCTGAAGAATCAGAAGAGATAGAAGAAGACCCAGATAGAACATTCAATCCGGATATTCAACCTTTGATAGTGGACATGGAGAAGCAGTACATCAGTAAGCATAATCTCAAGAAGTGATAAAACCACCTTAAATCATAAAATTGAGGCCCTCATCAGTCACATTCAGGTTCAAGATGAGGTGATGGAGAGACAGGGCAACTTACTTTGCAACCTACAACATCTCATCCCCTACCATGTCCAAACAAATCTTGAATTTCTAGCTGGAAAGATTGATGGAAACCTCAAACCATTGGTGAAAACTTTGAATGCTCACACACAACAACTTCACCATCTAGATGAGGTTATGGATTACTCTGGAAAGCAACTCAACACCTTACTCAATGTCACTGGAGCCACAAACAAAATTCTTGAGGAAATATTTGGCGCTCTCCCAAAATCTGACGCAGCCAACAAAATTTTTGTAGAAAGGTTTGGTGATGCCAAAAAGAGGGAAGGGAGTTGCAAGCCTGAAAGCTCCATTGGAAAGAAGGAAAGCCCAACTTAAAAGGGCAAGGGCATTAAAGGCAAGAACATCAGGTTTTAAGAAAAGAAGCAGTAGCCTTTTTCAGTATTGATTCAAATGCCTCCAATGGAAAGAAGGCAAGACCAACTGATTAGGCCAAGGACATAAAAGGCACGGGCATCAGGTTTGAGGAAAAGAAGCAGTAGCCCTTTTTAGTATTGATTCAAATTCCTTTTAATAATTTTTGAATGCACAATATTTTTGCCCTATATGGATGAATAAATTTATGTGTTTTATTCTGTTATCATTATGAAAATTTTGCTACTTATATTCAGGCTTATTAGGGTTTTGGCATCATCAAAAAGGGGGATATTGTTAGGAACATTTTATTATGTTTTGATGATGGTCATACTAGCTGTTATAGCAAGCCTGAAATAAGTTAGAATTCTCTGTATAAGACTTTACTTAGAGTCTGGCATGTTGTATAAGTTGAGTTAGACAAGTATTGTACTAGTTGGTAGGATGGCAAAGTAAAACAGAAATCCGGCAGAGTGAAGCCAGCCAAGTACCAGCAGAGAAGCATGAAGACGTTATAGTCTGACTTATAACCAATGAAGTCTATAATGACATTGGATAAGTCTAAGTTATAATTCAAATGATGAAATACAATGTCAAATATGGTGTACACTGATCTCATCCAAATCAAGGATCAGTGAAGTACAAGAAGTACCTAAAAGGTCAAAGAAAGTAAAAATGCAGTGAACTGGCAGAGTGAACTGACTATCGGCTGAGTGATAACAATGTAGTGAAGAAAGAACCAAACAGCCAAGTTAGAAGGCTTACTTAACCGTTCAGGGAACGGCCAAGTAAACCTTACTTGTTCAGATTTTATACTATGAAGATCAAGCATTAAATGCACAATCAACTGATGATCAATGAAGGACAGATTTACTGATGGACGTTTGAGAAATGAATCTGATCACTAAAATCAGTGAGAATATAATTAAGGGGGAATCAAGAATTAAATCAAGGATTATTCTCCACATTAAATAGCCAACGGACGGAAACTCAAATCAAGGATTATCAAGGCTATAAATACAAGGCATTGACAGACAAGAAGTGTACGATTTGAATTTGATAAGAAACGAGCTGAAGCTCTGTCAATTTGAAAATCCTTCTATCTATACTTAAAGGAAACATCTAAAGATCAACTCATAAAACAGTGCTCCAATTCCACATCAAGCACTGATATTGATCACAAGTCTGTGAATCCAATTCACATCAACTGAAGCAATTGAATCAGAGGAATATGAGAAGGAGTTGCAATCCTTGTGATAGCTGCTGAAAGATTTGTTCTTAAGGAGCAGTGATAGAGACTGAGTCACTGAAGCATTTGTAGCCAGGGAATGATAGTCGGGAAGATTGTGAAACATGTGTAGCCAAAAACAATCTAACTATTGTATCTTTGAAAACAATAGTGAATTCCTCCAATCATCATAGGAGAAGACTGTATTAAGGGATTACACCACCCTGAACCACTATAAACTGTTGTGTCTATTTACTTACAGCAATTTACTTTACAACACTATATTTCATTGCATACCATATCTGTGACTGCATAATCTACTTTGAACCAACATTTAAAGAAGGGACTTATCCGCTGCCCAAAAGCTTTTAAATATAAGAAAAGTTTTTGAAACTCCACTATAGTCATTCACCCCTCTCTGACTATAGTTTTACCCTTCTATGGGACCAACAGACTTAGTGATTTAAAATAACTTAATTCAAACCTGACCACACAAATAGGTCTGAATTGACTCGACAAACCAACCAATACCAGCATAGACCAAAGTTGGACTGGATTGGATGATTTGTTTGGCCATCATTGGGTTTGATTACACTCAACAGTTTATAATTCAATATCATTAGGTATAAACCCTCAATTGAATAGGTTTGGACCGGACTAGGGTACAAGGTTAGCTAATTTACCATATCAATCCGGGTGGAGATTTTCTGGATCAAATTTTCACGTCCTGATTGAGAGAGGATTGCCTTGCTGAAACTTAATTACGGCTGCAGATCTTCCTATTTACACATGTGGTCAAATGCAATGACCTTGTGCCGTAAATACTTTAAAACCGGTCAAGGGATGACCTATAAACAGCCAATAAAGGAAACAATCAGGCAGAATCAAGGTTCAAATCAATAGAATAACTGAAAATATTAACTTCAGATATGAAAAGATACGACCTTTGCTTTAGGGTTGACTACGAACCCATATCATCGAGCATTTAAAGTCTTGTATCAGTCACCAGATTGAATGAAAGGTTTGACCTTTCATATTCACACCTTTAATCAGACAGAATAGCACAAGATCAGGCAGGTTACAGTTCATATCAAAGTAAAATCAGAGGATATCTACAATAAATGAGACATATACAACCTTTTTGTGGAGCCTTCGCAAAAATGAATTGTGCGTTGCTGGTAAGGACAAATCGTTATCGAATCAGCCATAAAGGCTGAGTCTTTGTGAAATCAGAACCTTCCTGATCTGATTTTAACGCATCTTTGTTCCGATTTGAAAGAGTCTTTATGGAAACGGCTCTCTGTTGGTTTGAAGAAATGATTTTCTGGAAACAAACTTTTCTAAAGCGGTTTTAGGCACAAGGTAGCTTGAATCATCAGAAAAACATAACGGGAAGAGATTCAAATCATGGACAGGTGATATAATCGAAGAGGACGAAGAAGAGAGGTAGACTGCAGATTTTCTGGGGTGGAGTAAAGAGATGATTTGGAGAATCGGATTCAATCAATGTAGAGCTGATTCTGGAAAGGTGAGAAGAGCGGCTGAAAATGAGAGTAAATTAGGGTTGATAGATTTGATTAGAGATTATAAATGGTAGGCTGATTGGGTTAAACAAAGAGATTGGGCCGGACATGGATCGAGCAATAGATATGAAGACAAGGCCGGAATTTCTTGTACCAAAAAAATGTATATTTATCTACATAAATTTTGTGTATTAATTAATTAAATTAATTAAATAATTCATAAAATCAACAAATCAATTTTATAAATTAGATAATTTAATAATCAATTATAAGATTTAATAAATCCTGCTGAAACACAATTAAACAAAAGGAGAGTGTCGTATGATGTAAGTGTTGACTTCATGGTGGTTAGTGACAGAGGCATTTTAGTAAAAACACATATTGAGAATATTTTGGTAAATTAATCAAGCTTTAAGTGCAACTGGGGCTCATAACTCAACATGGTTCAGATCCAGAAGAAGAAGAGGAATTTAGGCTACATGGGAGGGTTCAAGCTGTGATTTCTGCAAACCCTCAAGTGGGTAGATCAAGGAGGAGGATGTCTGAACTCCATCCTGAAGAAAATCCAGATATGTTTCAAGAAGAAACATCATATGATCAGGAGAAGCTTTCTGAAATGAACGACCCGGAGCTGGCGGCAGCTGTAAGTTAAGCTTTCCTAGAATTTGTCTTCTTCCACAGAATGTCACTCATACTTGAACATGTTGTGTTGCAGGGGACCTGGATCGGCAAAGAAGTCCCCAAAAGGCTTAATGCTATGATGAGGTGGTCATCTTGTATAAGAGGTTGATAGTGTTACTCCTAATACTGTTCTTTTGGAATAAGAGGATTTAGATGATGATAGTATGGAGAAGTTAAGTCTCATTGGTATATTTCCAGCCAAATTTCCTGAAAGGGATGCTGTTTAGAAAATTGTAAACTCTTGGCCTAGGAAATGTAGATACCATTATCATAACTCTGGTTGGATAGTGTTTCTATTTGAACAAGAATCTGATCTTAATGATGTGTTGTAGGTTGGGCCCTTTTATGCTTATGCGAAGCCTTTACTTTTGAGGAAGATGCCTAGGCTGTTTAATTTTAGTAAGGATGCATGCTCTGTTGTTCTTGTTTGGATTCAATTGTCTAATCTTCCTTTGAGGCTCAGGAAAGAGAAGTGGTTGAGCAAAATTTGTTCTTTTCTTGGGAATCCCCAATATACTGATAAGGTTACTACTTCAAAGAAGGTATGGAGTTTTGCTAGATGTCTGGTGTAGGTTGACCTCAAAATGAAATTTCCTTCTATGATCGCTATTACTATGCATGATGCGAAGGTTATTTTGCAACCTGTTTTGTATGAAGAAATGCCTAAGTTTTGTACCAAGTGTTACAATCTAGGGCACAATGTTGCTGGATGTGAAGATTCTAGGATTGAAGTTCATGTTTTGTATGTGGCTAGCTAGGTCAAAAAAGATAATGCTAGTTTTATCAAGACTAATACCTCAAAAAAGAAGAAAGTTGTGGTCAATTCTGATAATGGCAATTCTGCTGATGCTCATGTTACTGATACTGCTCTTGTTTCAGCTGCTATCTCATCTGATAAGGCTCCTGTTTTAGTGGATTTAGCAAAGGACAATGGTAAGGATGTTACTGGGAATAATAAAAGAAAGTTTGTGGTTGAGAATCAGGCACCTACCCCTACTACAAACACTTTTGATGTGTTATCCCCTGATAAAGGATTAAGTTGGGCTGATGAGGTGAAGTTAGGTGATCTGGTGGATAAAAGTGGTACTGTGGCATCCAGCTCAAAGAAATCTAAGAAGAAGAAGAGGAATTACAGACATAACACTGTCAGTGTTTCTGGGAATGTAAACAAATCAAATGGTCCTATCTCCAGAGGTAGATCACCTTTAGCTAGACAAAAATGATAGGTTTTTGGAATATTATAGGGTTCAATTAGGTCTCTAAATAATCTTCTGTTGTCAAGTTTCTCTGGCAGCACCAAATTACCTTATTTGGAATCATTGAGACTAAATTGTCTCAAAATAACTTGGATTTTATTATGAACAACAAAATTCCTTCTTGCAAATCTATAAATAATTTTGTGAATCATGTCAGTAAGAGGATTTTGGTGGTGTGGAATCCTTCTTTTATTGATGTTGAGGTTTTGGAAGTTGATATGCAGTGGATTCACTGCAAGGTGAAGGTTTTGGTTACTTGGGATAGCTTCTTAGTCACATTTGTTTATGGCCTACACACTATTGGTGATAGGAGAGCTATGTGGGATAGAATAAGAGAAATAAGTTCTTGATCTATGCTCCCTTGGATGGTTTTAGGTGATTTTAATTCTATCTTATCTGTGGATGATAAGTTGAATTGAAATGTCACTACTGTTATGAGATGCGAGATGGTGTTGATTGCTGCATGGATGCTAATCTTTCAGACTTGAATTCCTCTTGTGAATACTTCACTTGGCCCTCTAGTGGTGTGCTTACTAGAATCGACAGAGTGATGGTGAATGCTTATTGGTATGACTGGAACTTGAATGTCCTTGCTTTCTTTGGACCAGCTGGTTTACATTCTGATCACTCTCCCTATAAAATCACCCTTTTCTACTAATCCTGTGCATAGAATGAAGCCCTTCAAGTTCTTTAACACATGGATGCTACATGAAAGTTACAATGATGTTCTTGCTCAAATTTGGAGTCGAGATGTTACTGGTACTGCCATGTATCAATTATGCAAGAGGCTCAAGAGGCTTAAACAACCTCTGATAGCCTTGAATAAGAAGCACTTTTCTCATATCTTTGTTAGGTCTGAGAATGCTCTGTTGGTGCTTGGTGATCTACAATCTCAGAATAATCTGATGCCTAGTGAGTCACTGGCATCTCAGATTTAGGAACAGAAACAGGTTTGTCATAGTTTGGAAAAAGTAGAGGCTAGATGTCACAAAGGCATGTACAATCCTGGCTCAAACACGGTTTATGACGACCGTTTGAAAGAGTTTAAGGATGGGGTGGACATCGGCATACCCCACCGTACTGCCCGTCAAGCATATGGGTCAGCTCCTTCTTCTTCAGCTCCGCCTACTGTAGCAGAGCAGCAACAAAATCCAACTCCTGAAGCTTATATTATTCTGTTTGGATTTTGTGCATTTGTGCCGTAATTTTTTCATTGAAAAAACCTTTCGAAATTGTAACTTGTACAACTATTATGCAATTTACATGAAATTTCATCAAGTTCTTTTGCATTAACCTATTTAAGTACTTACTTGGCACATCTTTGTAATGTGGTGGGGTATTCAGCCCTCAAGTATACCATTCATTAACCTCTGGTTTTTGGATGACAAACTTAGTTGTATACCTCTTGAAGTGTGCCCTTTGTATAGGCGTTTGTCCCTGGATTTAAAAAATGGCTGATGTAAACAAATGAAATCCGAGCTATGAAGCTCAGTTCGGAGTGTTAGTCCTACAAACTTAAAAAGATTGTCTTTTGAGAACATGCGGAGTCTGACGTGCAGAGCTCAGTTCGGAGTTCGGAATCTCTGTCCTACAGACTTAAAAAGTTTTTTGACTTTATGTGTCTGACCTGCAAAGCTCAATTCGGAATGTCTTTCCAGCAAACTTAGAAATTTTGTCTTTTGCAAACTTGTTCGGAATGTCTGCCTTGCATACTTAGAAAGTTTGTCTTTTGCAAACCTGCTGAGTCTGACCTGCAGAGCACAGTTCGGAATGTCTCTCCTGCAAACTTAATAAATTTTCCCTGTAAACTTAAGCAAAACATACATATGTATAATGCAAAAACCGATTTTATTGAAATAACATGGTGTTTGAATAAGCCTTATTGAAAGGAAATTGAATATTAAAAGGAAGAAATAACGAACGAGTCTGGAACATGTCCTAGACATAAACTCTGCGCAAGTTGTTGGCATTCCTGCTGCATTGTATGGTCCTTTTATAAGAATCAGCTAGCTGGTATGCTCCATTGCTATGAACTTTCACAAAATTTTAGGGGCCTTCCCAGTTCGGATCGAGTTTACCCTGGGGGCCCTGTCTGCTTACTTTGTTCTTCCTCAGGACCAAGTCTCATTCTTTGCAGTACGAATGCTTAACTTTAAAGTTACAGTACAGAGAAATCTTTGGCTTATACTTGGCCATCCTGATGAAGACCACATCTTTGGATTCTTCTTATTAGGAAATATTCTGTATTTATTGTCAATATTATGTATTTATATCCATATATTCTGTATTCATTATACCTGTGTAATCTATGTAGTATATATATCTTTGTAATACCATTCTTTAGAAGTGTGAATAATACAATTATATTTTCCAAACTCTATTTCTCTCAATATGGTATCAGAGCTTCCATAAACACTCTTGCATCTCTTCTTCTCCTTCCAAACCCTAAAGCCGCCATATTCATCCTCTCCTTCCAGTTTCGTTTTTTTTTTCCGTCCCCCTGCTGCTGTTCGTCGTTCTCTCCTCTGCTCTCTCCATGGCCGACTCTTCTCCTATCACCTTCAACTCTGCGACGCAAACTCCAATTAAACTCGATTCTACAAATTATGGTATTTGGATTTTACAAATGGAGCCACTCCTTGTTGGCTATGACTTGCTTGGATACGTTAATGGCACCCTCCCTCCTCCGCCGCAAACTGTTCAAGCCGACGGTGCCACCAAGGTAAATCCCGACTATACACACTGGAAGCGTCAGGATAGTCTTCTCCTTCACACTATAATTGCAGCGTGTACCCCTCAGGTAGTTTCTTTCCTTCGCAAAGCTACAACATCTCGTGAGGCATGGGAAATTTTGAAAAATACTTATGCTAAGGCATCTCGGGGTCGTATTCGAGCTATTAAAGACGCCCTAAAATCAATGACACGTGGGTCACAATCTATTTCTGAATTTTTGCATGCTGTCAAAAACAAGGCTGATGAATTGTCTATTATTGATAAACGTATGGATGATGAGGATTTGATTGATTTAGTTTTAGACAATGTTGGTGATGAATATCAAGATATTGCTAGAGCTGTACAAGCACGTGACACTGTTATTTCTTTCGAAGAATTGCATGAAAAGTTGTTGAATTTTAAGGTGAAAACTACATCTTCTTCGTCGGCCAACTTTTCCCCCACCTCCGCCCATCCTGCTTATACTCGGCCTGCTCTTCTTCCTACTCCACACTCCTCCAATTGGCGCAATTTCACTCCCTCCCCAACTTCCCAGTTTCGTCCTCGCAACCCAAACCGTCGCATGCCGCCCCCATGCCCAGCCTCCTTTACGTCCCTCTACCCCTGGCTCTTCCCAAAACAATCCTCCCCGACGTCCTTATCTCGGAAAGTGTCAATACTGCTATACCCAAGGCCATTATGCTAAGTTCTGTCCTCAAATTCAGCAACTCCACACTCAGGTTTCGCAAGCTGCTCGCCCACCCTACCCTCCTCGCCATCAAGCTCACCTTGCGGCCCAGCCTGAACCAGCCTCTTCTGATGGTCCGTCTTGGCTTCTTGACAGTGGTGCCACCCATCATGTTACCAATGATCTTCAAAATCTCTCGCTCCACACTCCGTATCTCGGCTCCGATGACATAATGGTTGGTGATGGTAAGGCTCTTAATATCACGCATACTGGTTCTACTTCTCTTCCTTTATCTCCTTCCACGTCTTTTCATTTGCGCAATATCCTTTGTGTTCCTGCCATGTCCAAAAATTTATTGTCCATTTCTCAATTGTGTCGCTCTCATAATTTATCTGTTGAATTTTTACCCACTGAATTTCTTGTGAAGGACCTACAGACGAATCAACTCCTTCTCCGTGGTCCAGTTAGGAATCGACTCTATGAATGGCCCAACCCACCTTTGCTTGCCTTTGCGTCCACCAAAGCACCGTCCAGCACGTGGCACCATCGTTTGGGTCATCCAGCTCCACCAATCCTTAATAAAATTATTAGTTTGTTTGATTTAGAGACTCTGTCTCTCTTTCGTGACTGCATCGCTTTGTTTGGAAAATAAAAGTCATAAACTTCCTTTTCATTTATCTACTTTATCCTCTTCCCGACCCCTTGAATATTTGTTTACGGATTTGTGGACCTCCCCTGTTTTATCCATGGATGGTTTTAAGTATTACTTAATTCTGGTTGATCATTTTACTCGATATATGTGGTTTTATCCCCTTGTTCGTAAATCTGATGTTGCCCCCACCTTTATTCGATTTCGAGCTATTGTGGAGAAATTTTTTAATCAGTCCATTAAAGTACTTTATTCGGATAATGGTGGAGAATTTGTTGGTCTTCGTGATTATCTCTCTACTAATGGCATCTCCCTTCTCACTACCCCTCCACATACTCCTGAACATAATGGTTTATCTGAACGTCGACACATGCATATTGTTGAAACTGGCCTTGCTCTTCTCTCTCATGCGTCTCTCCCATCCACGTTTTGGCCCTATGCCTTTGCTACCGCTGTCTATCTTATTAATCGCCTGCTAACACCTGTTCTTAATATGAAATCGCCATATGAGCTTATATTCCAAAAACCCCCCAACTATCACAAGCTCCGCGTCTTTGGTTGCTTGTGCTATCCATGGCTTCGTCCTTACAATTCTCACAAACTCGACCCTCATTCCAAACCTTGTATATTCCTTGGTTATTCCCCCACTCAACACGCCCTATTCACAAACTCAATCTTCATGCTCATGTCCCTTCCTCTCCGGCCCATGACGTTGAACCCACCTCCGTTTCTCAAGCACTCAAAATACCCCAATGGAGAAACGCGATGCAAGAGGAATATGATGCTTTGATGCGTAATCGTACCTGGGATCTTGTACCCCATGATCCTTCTCTCGAATATAATTGGCTCAAAGTGGATTTTTCGGTTAAAACGCGTCATCCTCGATGGTTCCATTGATCGCCATAAGGCACGACTTGTGGCCAAGGGCTTTACACAACATACGGCATCGATTATTCAAACGTTCGATCCTGTTGTTAAGCCTCCCACTATTCGAGTTGTTCTTACACTGGCTTTAACGCCGGGGTGGTCTCTCAGACAGCTTGATATTAATAATTCCTTCTTGCAGGGTCACTTACAAGAGGCTGTTTATTTAGCTCAGCCGGCAGGTTTTGTTGATTCTACATGTCCTAATCATATTTGCAGGCTTCGCAAGGCTCTCTATGGTTTAAAACAGGCCCCCAGGGCCTGGTATGAGGAACTTAAACACTTTCTGTTGGCGTCTCACTTCACAAATTCTCATGCTGATACGTCTTTGTTTATTTTTAATTCTGGGAATGTGTTACTCTATGTACTTGTATATGTGGATGATTTGATTATTACAGGGAATGACTCGGTTGCTTTGGAAAAATTCATTTCCACTCTGGGAGCCAAATTTGCCCTCAAGGATCTTGGTCAACTTACATACTTTCTTGGCATTGAGATTATAACAACTCTGTTGGCATTATTCTCTCGCAACAGCGCTACATGACTGAACTCCTCGCCAAGCTTAATCTGCAGCATGCCAATTCTGTAGCCACGCCTCTGCCAGTCGACATTTCTGATTTAAAAACCAATGCCGGTACACCACTGGATGATCCTTCTACTTATCGCATGGTGGTTGGCAGCCTTCAGTACCTCACTTTTACTCGCCCTGACATTGCCTTTGCCGTCAACAAATTGTCCCAGTTTATGCATTCTCCTACTGATGTTCATTGGGGCTATGTCAAACGTCTGCTTCGTTATATTGCTGGCACGACTACCTACGGTATTCAGTTATATAGTCGCTCCCCCCTTACACTTCATGCCTTTTCTGATGCCGACTGGGGTGGTGACAAAGATGATTATGCCTCTACCAGTGCTCATGTGATTTATCTTGGCCGAAATGCCATTTCCTGGAGCTCGAAAAAGCAGACAACCATTGCACGCTCCTCTACTGAAGCTGAATACCGTGCGGTTGCTGCTGCCACAGCCGAGATCAGTTGGCTTACCTTTCTTTTGAAAGATCTTGGTATCCATTTGTCTGCTCAACCAGTGATTTATTGTGACAATCTGGGTACCACACAATTCTGTTCCAATCCAGTCTTTCACTCTCGTATGAAACATGTGGCCATAGATTATCATTTCATTCGTGATCAGGTTCAGCGTGGTTCTCTTCGTATTTCTCATGTCAACGCTTCTGATCAATTGGCGGATTGTCTCACCAAGTCTCTACATCGCCCGGCTTTCCAGCACCAACGTGACAAGTTAGGCCTCGTCCCTCGTCCAACTTGAGGGGTGGTATTAGGAACTATTCTGTATTTATTGTCAATATTATGTATTTATATCCATATATTCTGTATTCATTATACCTGTGTAATCTATGTAGTATATATATCTTTGTAATACCATTCTTTAGAAGTGTGAATAATACAATTATATTTTCCAAACTCTATTTCTCTCAATACTTCTAAATCATCTATCAAGTGTCTGAGCTCGGTCTCTCGATCTGCCTCTTTTAAAGCGATGACCGAGGTGAGGAAAGCCTGCAATTATATATATGATTATTCCAACTATATTGAGTATCAGACATGTAACTAGAATTCTGATAACTATAAAAAGAACTAGAAAGTTCATTTAGAAAAGAATGATTGTGGTCAATTTAAAAAATTTTATTTTCAATATCAAAATTATAGATCTTGGTTTGCAATTCTAATTGGTCAATAAAAATCGATTTAAATGCTTTTTCTTTTTTCTTTTTTATGACTTTATCTAATTTATCATGAAAATTATAAAGGGATAAAGGAACCATGGGTTGATTGCTTTCTAAATGTGTGATTTCTCCTTCCAATCTATGGAAACACTAGTTTATACATTCCTCTTAGTGTCGACTTTAGGAATAATTTTTTTTGCTATCTTATTATGAGAACCGCCTAAAATGCGTTGCTTAAATGCAACTCAAGAGTTTAATTAAAATATAGAATCTATTTATTCTTTTTAGGAGTGAAAGGGTGACTAGCCGCTACTCGGACTCGAACCGAGATGCTTTAGCACTGCTTCCTAAAAGCAGCGTGTCTACCGATTTCACCATAGCGGCTTGTGTTCAACTTATAATAACTAATGAATAAACAATCGTCTAGAATTTTGCAGTCCATTAAGAGTAATTTTTTTAGTTTCTTTTAGGGATTTTAATGTTCATTAGTTTAGGGACTCCCCTACAGTATCGTCACCGTCACCGCAGTAGAGTTTAACCACCAAGTTCGGGATGGGTTGGTGTGGTTCCTCTATGCCCAGGACAACAGAATATCGAACCATGAACGAAGAAAGGCATGAGAAAAAAGCATATTGGCTAGTGACTAGGGATTAGGAGGCCCCAATTCTTGGCTGGAGGGGATCCTTTTGTCGATGGATGCTCCTAGTACACTCGTAGTCTCTGAAGGATGAGAACCAATTGTGTACCCATTCCAAACTTTAGTCCAATCAAATGATCCACGGCTGCTAATAGGAATTATTGATTCACTCACATATGTTATGGAGAAATGTGTTCTCCTGTAGCCGAGTTCGGTGTAGTCATGTATGCCCAAAATATGTTAGGTAGATGTTCTACCCAATTCTCTCCTTCTTCTTCAAGCGACTTTTTAAGCCTGTTTTGATCTACCTGTTAGTCTGTTCAACTTGTCCATTCGCTTGAGGATGACGAACGGATGTGAAATGCTGTGTAATACCCAGTTCGGCGCACCAGGCTCGAACTATCCTATCTTTAAACTAAGTTCCATTGTCTGAGATAAGAAACAGAGGTATGCCATACCTGCAAACTGTGTTATTCCAGAGAAATTTCTAGATAGCTTTAGTTGTGATTAGTCAAAGCTTCGTTTTCTATCCACTTTGTGAAATAGTCAACTGCCACAACCAGAAACTTGAGATGACTTGGAGGTCGGGGAAGCGGTCCAACAAGATCAATTGGAACCAATTTTTGGGATCTCGAAACATGGTGTGCCAATAGTAGACGAACAAACGACACTTTCTAGTCAGGATCCGTGCTCCGGCATGGTTCCCACAGATCTCCAAATGAATTTCACGAAGATATAGTTTACTTCATCTTTCGATGCGCTTATGAGCCATGGGGATATGAAGGATTTTCTATAGAGAAATTCATTTAAAAGCAAATACATGTTCGCCAAAAACCTCAGTTTCTGAGCTTGAGACTTTTCTTCAGGAAGGATTCCATCCTTCAGATAGGACACGATTGGATCCAGCACCTTCCTTGAGGAGTTAGATCTGCACCTTCTTGTCATAAATAAAATTTGATGCCAACTTCGAAAGTGTGTCTGCTCTATTATTCTGAGATTGGGGAACCTTCTCGATCTTTACACTTTGTAAACCCTTTAACAGTGATTGATGTGCGGTTACGTACTTTTTCATGCATTCTTCCTTAGCCTTATATTTTCCCCTAACATGATTAACCACAAGCTGAGAATCACTAAAGATTTGTAAGTTTTCGGCCCCGAGCTTCGCAGCTAGGTTGAGCCCAGTAATTAAGGCCGCATACTCTACTTCATTGTTAGTAGCTTGAAATTCAAACCGCGCAGCATAGGGAAATTCTTCCCCTTTTGGACTGATGAGTAGGAGACCCGCCCCTGCTCTGTCTTTACAGGCCGCTCCATCGACCTATAGTGTACATAACTCAGACTCGTAATTCGTTCGATCTTTGTCAATGTTGTTCGATCTCCCTTCTACCAAAAAATCGGCTAGGGCTTAGGCCATGATGTTCGGCGACAAAACTCCAGGTCATACTCTGCCAGTTCTATGACCCACTTTGCTAATCGACCTTATGTATCAGGTCACGCCAATATCTGCTGAATTGGCTGGTCGGTCACCACTAGGGGTGTTCACAGATATGGATTATCTAAAAAACGAACCGAAATGTAGCCATTTGGTTTGGTTTGGTTCGGTTATTGTATACCTCCGGTTCGGTTTCGGTTCATGTAATATAGAAACCGTAAAATTCGGTTCTGTTATGGTTAATGCTGAAAATTAAACTTATCCGACCCGAAACCGAACCGTAAACCGAACCAATATAACCGAACATATATAACCGAACCGTGAAACCATTACCCGAACCGAAATTATATACATTTTTAATTTTTAATTTTATTTTTAATAACTAAATCCTCAACTTATTTTCAAAGCTAGCAGGCCCCAATTTTCGGTTAACCGCGGAATTGAACAGATAATTCCGGATTTTTGGTTAACTGTGGAATTGGACCGAGAATTTAGGTTTCCGGTTAACTTACCGCATTGAACCATTTTTTTGGTTCGATTTTGGTTCGGTTACCTTCGAAATCGGTTCTGTTTCGGTTTCATTTTTTTAGTAACCGAAATTTTTGGTTCGTTTTCGGTTACGGCCATTAACCGTACCGAACCGAACCGTGAACACCCTTAGTCACCACAATTATCGAATGAGCTTGAAAACATGGTCTTAATTTTCTGGAAGCATGTATCAAAGCCAATGCTAACTTCTCTGTGTTTGTATATCTGTTCTCTGGTCCATGAAGTGCTTTACTTACGTAAAAATAGGCATTTGTGCATCATCTTGCTCTCTAACTTGAACTGCACTCAATGCTTCTGCGCAAATTGCCAAGTATACTAACAAGGTATCTCCATCATGAGGATAGGTCAAGATTGGTAGCTCGACAAAATAGGATTTCAAACCGTAAAAAGATTTTCTGCTTTCATCATTCCACTTGAACGAGCTCGTTTTTCTCAAAATCTTAAAAAACGGCAGGGCACGTTGTTCCGATCTGGACAAAATACTATTTAGAGCGGCCATTCATCCTGTCAATCGCTGGACCTCCTTAATTCTTTTTAGAGATTGCATAGTCCGTAGAGCATCAATTATCTCCAGAAAGGCCTTGATCCCCTCTTTTGATATCATTTATCCAAGGAACTTACCCGACTTGACCCCGAACGTGTACTTCTTGGGGTTGAGATTCCTCTTAGTTTGTCTTGACACGCCAAATACTTCTGACATCAACTGTGTATTTCTCAAGAGACCTTCTCTTGATATGGAGGTCATCCACATATACCTCCATGCATTTGCCAATCTGATCACTGAATATCCTGTTTACAGCTCGCTGATACGTTGCCCCCATATTCTTTAAACCGAATGGCATGGTTATATAACAATATGTACCAAACTCTGTTATAAACTATGTTTTCTCTGCGTCTTTGGGATACATTGCGATCTGATGGTAACCTTTATAGGCATCCAAAAAACGCAAATACTTTAAACCAACTGTTGAATCAAGTAACCTATCAATTTTCGGCAGATTGTAGCAATATTTTGTGCACCCCTTGCTGAGATCTGAAAAGACAATGCACATGCGCCAGCTTCCATCCGGTTTCTTTACCAGAACTGGATTAGCTAACCAATCTAGATAAGCCACTTCTCGAATTATGTTTGCTTGAAGTAACTTGGTTACCTCCTTCTCGATGGTAGATATTCATTCCTGGGTGAAATGTCTCTTCTTTTGCGGAACAGACCTCCTGTTCGAATCAACATTCAATTTGTGTAGAGCCAGCTCAGGAGACAGCCCTGGCATATCTTAAGTATTCAAAGCACGAACATCCTGCCAAAAGTTCTGGAGTCGGAGAACAACCTACCAGGAATATTCCTGAACCACTCATGAGCCTTGTCCGTGAGGAGCGTAGGAAAAGCCTTAAACTTCATATCATCCGGAGCACAATGCAAGTTCACGTGCATCAGGTATTGATGGAGATGATCTCGTGGGTCCCTAGATTCTTCATACAGGACTAGCTTGGGAACCTTGAATCCTTCTGGTTAGGGAAAAATTCTCAATCTTCTCTTTGAACAGTGATATAAACGAGAATTCATCTGATATCTTCCCCAGTATGGCATTGAGATCTGCTCTAGCCGCTTCCTACAACCGGAGGTTGGATAGTTTCCTCCCTTTGGTAGAACTAAATGATGTGCTATCCTTTTTTTGGAGGGTGGTGCAGTCTTTTGCGTGTGTGATAAGGATTCGACTGGAACCCTCCTTTGAATTGCTGCGTTAATGATGGCCAGTAGGGTTGGTGTTTCAATGGTTGCCAACTGTTGTACAAGCTCTAGACGGGCTGGATCCATAGCAGCTTTTTCTCCCTGCTCAATCTGGCTGGTCATAGAAATGTTGTGATCGGGAGATACCGTTCCAACTCCAGCTTTTCCACCACCGTTATAAGTGGCTTCACCTTGCGTGTTTTTGGTCGTCTTTTTTGCCATGATGGTCTTGAACAATTGTCAATAAAGAGGCCCTGGTTCTAGCACCAATTGACCTTGGCGGATCTCGTCGAGAAGATAATACGAGCCAAATTAACCCTACTAACAATGAACAAGATTAAACCATAGCAAATCCCTAAAAATGTATCCTGTTGCATATGTATCCTGTTAATTGTGCGGGAATCAAGTCTCTCGTAGTTCCTTAGGATCGTTTATATAAGGGACATCTCGTCATGGCAATCATGTGCCTCTCTCATCAGCATGTTATTTTAAGTTAATACGCTAATTCTTGTTCGTAAAATTTAAATATTACTCGACTCGATATCTTAATATTCGGCTCGATTTGAAATTTATACATTGCAAAATATGATATCTTCGATGCCAAAAAACATATGATAAGGTATAAACTATTTAAATCCTAGACCTAACGGTCGTCCCCTTTTTGGCCCAGCCATTACACTACAACCTTTGACTTACTACCACGAAACCCTATTTCTATTCTGCTCTCAATCCCATTCCCTTTCATTCAATGAATGTTCATCGTCGGTCAGTTACTTTTATCGGTTTCCATTGCTGATTGCGCGATTTAATTTTTTTTTTTAAGAAAGCAGATTGTGTTTTCAGCAAATTTGTTGCGGTTTGGTTGTTCGCAGAACTGATACTTAGGTATGTTCTTAATTCCAATGCTTTGTGGTTTTCGTTATTCTCGTAGTAATTAGGTTTCAATTTTCAGCAAGTCGTTTCGTGATTTAGGTATCTTATATGTCATTTTTATTTTCCTTGATACAAGTGTATTCCTCGTAACAATTGAGATTAAATTTAAGGTCAAAGCAACAAGTCTAGAACTCTTTGGATTTCTGATGTCCAAGTTTTTTGATTTCCAATCTTAAATTCCCACAGGTCAAGGCTTGTAGCATATTAATAATGTAAGTGACTATTAAGAGAAAAAAGTTCATGGCGATGAAGGAAAATATTGTTTGCCATGCTCCGTGACACGGTCCTTAATATGCTGATGAGTTTTTGACCTGCTCGTTTAAGTCACTTGCCTGCTATAAGGGCCATAACTTGTTTACTGCTCTCTGCAATGTGCTTAGTACTCTGTTGCAGTCTGACTGTAGGTTCAAATGTTTTGTTTGACTGTTTTTACTAATTCACTGATCGTCACAAGAGACGCCTTTAGCGTCGCTGCTTACCCAACAAACGTCGCGACAAAACAATTTGTCATGAAAACTTTTACTGACGAAAATCAGCTTTTAGTGACGAATTTGTTTGTCACGAAAAGGTCTGTTTTTTGTAGTGACATAGGATAATAAATATAGGGGGGTTCTATTGGCACCCCCCAGTTTACTACTGGCACCCCCTTACTCCCCGCACCACAAAAAATTACTTCGGCACCCGATGATTTTTTATGAAGGGAACGTCAGCCACACTGGTGTTGCTTGTCACTATGGCACACTTAGAAACGTCGGTCCACGACTTTCCACCGGTGTTGCTTGTGGCACACCAACATCATGTCGGCGACGTTGGTGTGCTATAACAAGCAACACCAATATGGTGACGTTTTTTCATCAAAAAAATAATCAAAAAATAGGTGCCGAAAATAATTTAGAGGATGCTAATAGAATTGCCCTAAATAATTTCAAAATAAATAAAAATAAAGATAAAGTGTTATTTTATCACATGACATGATTTATTTCAAAAATGACTCCTATCTATAGCAACTTTATGTATTTCTTTTTGACATTCATTATTATGTCTTGATATTATCTTGAAATTTTTTCAAAAAAAAGATATTATCTTGTAATAATTAGGCCGATCTACAAATATGATTCTACCACTATGAAAGGGGTCTTGACTCAACAAAAAACTTTGAAAGGGGTCATGGACTTTCTAAATCGTAGAAAACCCGTAAATATTTGGATTTTAGAAGAAAAAACATTTATTATCCCTTTTGGAAGAAAAATAGATTGCTTTAAAAAAAAAAAAAAAAAAATACTACTAATACGAATCCGTTAGTGGAGGCCTTTTGCTTCCATCCGTTGATAAACTAGGCGCTGATCATTGGTTGTTCATTTCCGTTGGAATCAACACAGCTTCTGTGGTTTTATTTTTATTCTGATTCTTTCTTTTTTTTTTTTTTTTTTTTTTTTTTCTGAGGGTATTTTACTTTGATTCGATTTTTTTTTTGAGGTATCTTTCATTTTCGATGCTGCTTGCTATACGTTGGGATTATTTTGTCGCTTCAGCTACTTGCTGTTTGTACTTGTATTCATATTTCAAATTTTTGATGTCTAATAAGCTGATAAGAGAAAATTATATTAAAAAAAAACACATGATATGTGCTGATCTAATTAAATTAATGCAAAAAAAAACTATATTAACGCCAACGCAAATGAGGTATTAACCAATGATAGTTATTGTGGTCCTTGAATCCGAAGTATTCGTGTCTGAGTCTCGGTGAAGACAAAAGTGTGCGTGCGTATATTATGTTTCCGTAAATAGAATAAAAACTATATTAACTATACTTATGTATTACTCCATCCGTTCCATAATAACTGAGGCAGTTGCCAAAAAAAATTGTTCCAAAATAACTGAGGCAGAACATTTTCCAAAGCAGCATTTATTGTAAATTTTCCTAGTTTACCCTTATTTAATACTAGGGAGGAAGTTAAAAAGACTACAACATTAATTGTATTTCCGAAAAAATCATAGCATTAAATCACTTTTCTTAATAAGCGTGTTTTTGACAACTGCCTCAGATAATTTGGAACGGAGGGAGTACATATGATGGGAGATATTTAAAAATCGATCAATCGAAATCTCATCAATCATAATAAATATTATAATTTCCCTACCATGATAGGACCTTAATTATATACAATATAAAATTGGAAAAATAGGTCGATCAATCGAAATCTCATCAATCATAATAAATATTATAATTTCCCTACCATGATAGGACCTTAATTATATACAATATGAAATTGGATAAATAGGATGTATAATTATAAAGTGTTTTTATTAATAAAGATATACCTAAACAAAATGTGAAATAATCGACCGGACAACATACACGTGGCACATATCAGAATTACTCGGGTCTTCTTCCCAAGTGGGCCAATATGAGATTAGCTCAGTATTGGTCTCCGTACGTCAAATGATACTGTATCAACAAAGCTGGGCATTCCCATAGCACAAGTCGTCACTAGTATTCCCCCGATATACTGCAAGTCGTCATTTGTCCCATATGATCAACACAACGTAAGATGTGTACAGCCTTGTAATGCCGACATGGGGTATGTTCACATCGGTTTCATATATTCAGCTCAGGAAAGAACATGTCGACCTCATATGGCAGTTACACTACATCAACAAAGCATCAACCAACGATCATATAGCTGCTCCGTCATTCTCGGTGTAATGCCCCGCTCCCGGATACCGAGTCCTTATCCGGAAGAGAACATTCGACACTTATAACATTAATTAAATTCAATATTACGTAAGCCTCAACGTCATCGTATCGAGTTAAGAAAACGGAAGCTAAAAAGAATCGGGTGAATTCATAAATTCATAAAAGCTACTAGAATACAATTCAAACCATACTAAAGATAGAAAGAGATTATCTTATAACAAGGATAAACGCATCTTACAAAGTACGATGTCTTAAAAATAAGTACAAACTGAACTTGCAACATCTATCGAAATAAAATACAACAGGTCTTGGAACTTAAATTAACTACAACTACATAGTCCGGATACATGGAAGATAAAGAAAGCATAAATGTTCATTCATTGTATAGCATATCATAAGCTCAAATATCATCCTCAACGTACTCATCGTACTCCAACGCGGTTTATGATGACCGTTTGAAGGAGTTTAAGGATGGGGCGGACATCGGCACCAAGTATGCTCCCCGCCGTACTGCCCGTCAAGCATATAGGTCAGCTCCTTCTTCTTCAACTCCGCCTACTGAAGCAGAGCAGTAGTAAAATCCAACTCTTGAAGCTTAGATTATTCTGTTTGGACTTTGTGCTTTTGTGCCGTAATTTTTGCATTGAAAAAGCCTTTCGGAGATCCCCAACATGGTGTTCTTGAGCATCTCCCAACATGGTGTGCCAATAGTAGACGAACAAGCGACATTTTCTAGCCAGGATCCGAGCTCCAGCATTGTTCCCACATATCCCCAAATGAATTTCATGAAGATATAGTTTACTTCATCTTTCGATGCGCATATGAGCCATAGGGATATGAAGGATTTTCTGTAGAGAAATTCATTAAAAAGCAAATACATGTTCACCAAAAACCTCAGTTTCTGAGCTTGAGACTTTTCTTCGGGAAGGATTCCATCCTTTAGATAGGACACGATTGGATCTAACACCTTCCTTGATGAGTTAGACAAGCACCTTATTCTTAGAAATAAAATTTGATGCCAACTTCGAAAGGGCGTCTGCTCTTTTATTCTGACATCGGGGAACTTGCTAGATCTTTACACTTTGTAAACCCTTAACAGCGATTGAGGTGTGGTTACATACTTTTTCATCCATTCTTCCTTAGCCTTATATTTTCCTCTGATATGATTAACCACACGCTGAGAATCACTAAAGATTTGTAAGTTTTCGGCCCCGAGCTTCGCAGCTTGGTTGAGCCCAGTAATTAGGGCCTCATACTCTACTTCATTGTCAGTAGCTTGAAATTCAAGTCGCACAGCATAGGGAAATTCTTCCCCTTTTGGACTGATGAGTAGGAGACATGCCCCTACTCCGTCTTTACAGGCTGCTCCATCGACCTATAGTGTCCAAAACTCAGAATCGTAGTTCGGTCGATCTTTGTCAATGTTGTTTGATGTCCCTTCTACCAAAAAATCGGCTAGGGCTTGGGCCTTGATCGCAGTTCGGTGACAAAAATCCAGGTCATACTCTGCCAGTTCTATGACCCACTTTTGCTAATCGGCCTTATGTATCAGGTCATGCCAATATCTGCCGAAGTGGCTGGTCGGTCACCACTAGGTGTGTTCACGGATATGGATTATCCAAAAAATGAACCGAAATGTTGCAATTCGGTTTGGTTCGGTTCGGTAATTGTATACCTCCGGTTCGGTTTCGGTTCATGTAATATAGAAACCGTAAAATTCGGTTCTGTTATGGTTAATGCTGAAAATTAACCGTCACTGGACCGAAGCCGAACCGTAAACAGAACCAATTTAACCGAACCATTAACCGATCATATATAACCGAAGCGTGAAGCCATTACCTGAACCGAAAATTATATACATTTTTAATTTTTATTTTTATTTTTAATAACTAAATCCTCAACTTATTTTCAAAGCTAGCAGGCCCCAATTTTCGGTTAACCTCGGAATTGGACAGATAATTCCGGATTTTTGGTTTTCCGGTTTTTCGGTTAACTGTGAAATTGGACCGAGAATTTAGGTTTTCGGTTAACTGACCGCATTGAACCATTTTTTCGGTTCGATTTTGGTTCGGTTACCTTCTTAAATCGGTTTTGTTTCGGTTTTAATTTTTTAGTAACCGAAATTTTCGTTTCGGTTTCGGTTACGGCCATTAACCGTACCGAGCCGAACCGTGAACACCCTTAGTCACCACATTATCGAATGAGCTTGAAAACATGGTCTTAATTTTCTGGAAGCATGTATCAAAGCCAATGCTAACTTCTCTGTGTTGTATATATGTTCTCTGGTCCATGAAGTGCTTTACTTACGTAAAAATAGGCATTTGTGCATCATCTTGCTCTCTAACTAGAACTGCACTCAACGCTTCTTCGCAAATTGCCAAGTATACTAACAAGGTATCTCCATCCTAAGGATAGGTCAAGATTGGTTGCTCGACCAAATAGGATTTTAAATCATAAAAAGATTTTTGGCTTTCATCATTCCACTTGAACGAGCTCGTTTTTCTCAAAATCTTAAAAAACGGCAGGGCACGTTGTACCGATCTAGGTAAAAATCTATTTAGAGCGGCCATTCATCCTGTCAATCGCTGGACCTCCTTAATGCTTTTTAGAGGTGGCATAGTCCGTAGAGCATCAATTATGTCCGGGTTGGCCTTGATCTCTTCTTTTGATATAATGTATCCCAGGAACTTACCCGACCTGACCCCGAACATGCACTTCTTGGGGTTGAGTTCCCTCTCAGTTCGTCTTAATACGCCAAATACTTCTGACATCAACTAAGTATTTCTCAAGAGACCTGCTCTTGATATGGAGGTCGACCACATATACCTCCATGCATTTGCCAATCTGATCACTGAATATCCTGTTTACAGCTCGCTGATACGTTGCCCCCACATTATTTAAACCAAATGGCATGGTTATATAACAATATGTACCGAACTCAGTTTTAAACTAAGTTTTCTCTATGTCTTTGGGATCCATTGCGATCTGATGGTAACCTTTATAGGCATAAAAAAAATGCAAATACTTTAAAACCAACTGTTGAATCATCTAACCTGTCAATTTTCGGCAGAGTGTAGCAATATTTTGGGCAAGCCTTGCTGAGATCTGAGAAGACAACGCATATGCGCCAGCTTCCATCCGGTTTCTTTACCAGAACTAGATTAGCTAACCAATCTGGATAAACCACTTATCGAATTATGTTTTCTTGAAGTAACTTGGTTACCTCCTTCTCGATGGTAGATATTCATTCCTGGGCGAAGTGTCTCTTCTTTTGCGGAACAGGCCTCCTGTTCGAATCAACATTCAATTTGTGTAGAGCCAGCTCAGGAGATAGACCTGGCATATCTTAAGTATTCCATGCACGAACATCCTGCCCAATGTTCTAAAGTCGGAGATTAACCTATCAGGAATCTTCCCGAACCACTCATCAGCCTTGTCCGTGGAAAGCGTAGGAAAAGCCTTAAATTTCATATCATCCGAAGCACAGTGCAGGTTTACGCGCATCATGTATTGATGGAGATGATCTCGTGGGTCCCTAGATTCTTCATACGGATTTAGCTTGGGAACCTTGAATCCTTCTGGTTAGGGAAAATTTCTCAATCTGCTCTTTGAACATTGATATAAACGAAAATTCATCTGATATCTTCCCCAATACGGCGTTGAGCTCTGCTCTAGCCGCTTCCTACAACCGAAGGTTGGGTAGTTTCCTCCCTTTCGTAGAACTAAATGATGTGCTATCCTTTTTTGGGAGAGGGGGTGCAGTCTTTTTCTTGTGTATAATGATTCTACTGGAACCCTCCCTTCAATTGCTGCGTTGACGATGGCCTGTAGGGTTGGTGTTTCAATGGTTGCCAACTATTGTACCAGCTCTAGACAGGCTGGATCCATAGCAGCTTTTTCTCCCTGCTCATTCTAGCTGGTCATAGCAGTATTATGATCGGGAGATACCGTTCCAACTCCAGCTTTTCCACCACTGTTAGAAGTGGCTTCACCTTGCGTGTTTTTGGTCGTCATTTTTGCCAAGATGATCTTGAACAATTGTCAATAAAGAGGCCCTGGTTCTTGCACCAATTGACGTTGGTGGATCTCGTTGAGAAGATAATACGATACAAATTAACCCTAGTGACAATGAACAAGATTAAACCCTAGAAAATCCCTAAAAGTGGAAGTGTTGTTTGATTATATTTAGATTAAGATTGGAATAACTGTATCCCAAGTTGCCTACGTATCTTGTTAATTTTGCAGGAATCAAGTCTCTCGTAGTTCATTAGGATCGTTTATATAGGGGACATCTCGTCATGGAAATCCTGTGCCGTATCCCTTAAGGATTCTCTGTGTGTTAATCCCTTTGATTTAGGATATAATCACGGTGATTTAAATATAAGTAATCATACACTTTTAGATTTGTCCTAATGTATAAGTCATTCTACATTACCAATGCAATATTTATTGCCTGTTTCTCTATCTTACATCTTTTTTATTATCAATTCAACCATTTTTCATTACTTAACAACTATTGTATTAATGATGGTTAAAGGGTATTTTAGACATTTCACCTTCAAATTTATGGCATTCAACTATTTTCTTAATTTTTTTGAAAACATCTAGCATGGCTT
The DNA here is from genome assembly GCA_026214975.1 of Gentiana macrophylla. Lineage (NCBI taxonomy): Eukaryota > Viridiplantae > Streptophyta > Magnoliopsida > Gentianales > Gentianaceae > Gentiana > Gentiana macrophylla. The sequence goes on from CM047807.1 coordinate 25,786,804, forward strand.
ATATTTTGGGACGGAGGTAGTAGAACTATGCCGGACACTTAATTCGAACAATTGAATGAATAGGATGGTGATGTTTGATAGCGGAGCGGAAAAACAACGGGCGAGGGTTCACCCATGTTGAGGCATCCGAACCCCTACTTTCCTAACTTTGATTTCATAAAAAAAACCAGAAATATAAAAAGACAGTGACCATGACGTTTTATTAAATTAGTCAAAATAATATAATACATATTCGTTATATAGGAGGAACATAGGATAATAAATATATTCAAAAGAAATAAAAATAAAGATAAAGTGTTATTTTATCACATGACATGATTTATTTCAAAAATGACTCCTATCTATAGCAACTTTATGTATTTCTTTTTGACATTCATTATTATGTCTTGATATTATCTTGTAATTTTTTCAAAATGAAGATATTATCTTGTAGTAATTAGGCCGATGTACAACTATGATTCTACCACTATGAAAGGGGTCTTGACTCAAAAAAAACTTTGAAAGGGGTCATGGACTCTCTAAATCGTAGAAAACCCTGTAATGACTTAAAAATAAAAGGTATTTGTATCAAAGTCAATAATATTAGAAGGAATTGAGATTTTTATAGTAGCGTAATAGCTTAAAAATAGATTTAAAAAAGATTGATGCCATTCAGATGGACATCCAAATATTGACTCCATTTATACACCTATATCACTTTTCTCTCTCCAAAACTAAATTTTTCATTGGTCATTTATTTACCTGGGGCCCTAAAATTTCTGTTTCCGCAAATTTATCGATAACTCATTTCCTTATTTGTATTTGATAATTGATATTGTTACTGATAATTTCCATTCTGTTTTTATTATTTAAATAAATATTATTCTAACGGATTTAACAAGTCCATTTATTTAGTGGTTCCCACCACTAAATAGACTTCAATAATATGTTTGGCCAATACAATTGCTCTAAATATTATGATTTTGGAAGAAAAAACATTTGTTATCCCATTTGGAAGAAAAAAAAAAACTACTATTACAAATCCGTTAGTGGAGGCCTTTTGCTGCCATCTGTTGATAAACTAGGCGCTGATCATTGGTCTTTTTCTTTCATTTTCGATGCTGCTTGCTGTACGTTGGGATTATTTTGTCGCTTCAGCTACTTGCTACTTGTACTTGTATTGGACGAATTTTGGCTCTGGGCTTCATGTGTATTCGTATTTCAAATTTTTGATGTCTAATAACCTGATAAGATAAAATTATATAAAAAAACCACATGATATGTGCTAATCTAATTAAATTAATGCGAAAAAAAAACTATATTAACGCCAACACCAATGAGGTATTAACCAATGATAGTTATTGTGGTCCTTGAATCCGAAGTATTCGTGTTTGAGTTTCGATGGAGACAAAAGTGTGCGTGCGTATATTGTGTTTCCGTAAGTAGAAAAATAACTATATTAACTATACTTATGTATTAGTACGTATGACGGGAGATATTTAAGAATAGATCAATCGAAATCTCATCAATCATATTAAATATTATAATTTCCCTACCATGATAGGACCGTAATTATATACAATATGAAATTGGATAAATAGGATGTATAATAATAAAGTGTTTTTATTAATAAAGAGATACCTAAACAGAATGTGAAATAATCGACCGGACCACATACACGTGGCACACATCAGAATTACTCGGGTCTTCTTCCCAAGTGGGCCAATATGGGATTAGCTCAGTATTGGTCTCCGTACGTCAGATGATAATGTATCAACAAAGCTGGGCATTCCCATAGCACAGGTCGTCACTTGTATTCCCCCGATATACTGCAAGTCGTTCTTTGTCCCATATGATCAACACGACGTAAGATGTGTACAGCCTTGTAATGCCGACATGGGGTATGTTCACATCGGTTTCATATATTCAGCTCAGGAAAGAACATGTCGACCTCATATGACAGTTACACTACACCAACAAAGCATCAACCAACGATCATATAATTGCTCCGTCATTCTCGGTGTAATGCCCCGCTCCCGGATACTGAGTCCTTATCCGGAAGAGAACACTTGACACGTATAACATTAAATAAATTCAATATTATACGTAAGTGATGGGAGTCAAATTGTAGTGTATTTCTTATATGAGATTACCTCCTTTACGAGTTATTCATGGTTATTTTGGGCTATTATGGGTAGTATATGAACGATATTCACTTATATGCATGTTTCGAGACTAATGACGTTTTCGTCCTAAAAACTCGTGTTTTATGTGGATTTCGTTACGTTTCTGTCAATGTATATTATGCCTTGGTGTTCGTGTCTTTGTTTTCAGGCTTAGATTGATGTAAAAGGTCAAGAATAAGGAAGATATTCTCGAGAAAAAACGAGATTTGGGGCCAAGGAGGAGAAAAGAGTGAAGAATCATTGATGAAATCTGAACCAGTCACTTCAGGGGCATTTTGGTCACTCCTGGAGACACTTTCAGGAAGAGTTGTCTTCATGAAAGTTGTAGGTAATTGAACGTGCTTTCCAACGCATCTTGAATCGTTCAAATTGGAGCTCTACACAAGAAGTTATTGCTGATTTACTGAAGACAGGATCCAAACGAGCGTTTACGGAGCAAATTTACATACAGCGAGTTGGCTTTTCTGGCAAACGGGCGTTTGCCTTGCCACAAACACCCGTTCGCGGTCGGTATGCGGCAAAAACCTATAAAAACCCCTTTTTCGGTCCCATATTATATGTATTCAGTACTTAGACGTTTTAGGGTTTCTTAGGGGTGATGTTAGGGCGGTTTTTGAGTAGTTTAAACACCCTTTGATCCCCATATTCCATAGATTCTACATAATTTTTATTAGATTAAATTTCTATTTCAACACCAAAGATTCGACTTTTAGCGCAGTACCTTTACTCAATATTCAAGGTTTGATTTTTATGATGATTATGCTTTCGTTTATTATTGTTCTTAGTATAATTTCCTTTAATTACTTCGTTGTTAGTATGTTTATGAGTAGCTAAAGTAGTTGTGTAGCCGAATTATGTGAAAACGGGTGAAAATCCCAAAGGGGGATGAGATGGGAGTTGTGTAGCGCTTAATTAAATGTTTGTATGATAAATTCATGTTCTAAAACTTGTTTTGACTGTTTTAATAGCTTTGAATGAGATTGACAACCTTGTTCACTGTTACACACACATCGAGCTTATATATGTATTTTGCGGCGAGGTGTGGGATACGGGTATTAGAATCACTAGACATAGCCTTGATATTTAGATTGACAACCTAGCTAGACGTTAGGACTATGCCGATGTGAGGTTCTTATCAGGTTCCCGAGCGGCTCATTGTTCTGGTCAACCATGTTAGGCGAGTTAGCTTTCTAAAGGGAGGGTTAATAAGCCTAGTATAGGGGGTTAAGCGAGAGTTGTTCAGACCTTAACGCAAGAATAAGGAGTTGACACCCGTGGATGTCATATAAACTGAATTGGATATGTAGGTCGGTTAAGACACACTCATTGTCAAGTCTTTCCTGTGGGGTAAAAGTAACATGCTGGATCGTAGTTCGGCTATGCCTTTTAATCACCTAGATAAATCCGTTAGAATAATATTTATTTTCTGCATTAGCTATAATACTTTTCACTTAATATTGACCTGAACCAAGTTTAGACGTCGACTTTGGTACTTCACTATTATTCCCTGTGGATTCGACCTTGTAACCACTATACTACCGTTGACCCGATACTCTGTCGGTTAAGGTTAGCGGTTAAGTATTTTGCTATCAAGAATTTTGGCACCGTTGCCGGGGCGATTGTTTAAAAGTCGATATCAAAAATTGTGTTAGGTCAAGAGGGCGAAAAAAAAAAACCTAAACATTTTGATATTATGTGCTTAGACTAGGTTTGAATACAATTTTGATACTCAACCCAATTCCTTTATGGGGTTGTTATATTAGGTTGATATCTTGTAGGTTGTCCTAGAACTTGGGCCTAGGTTTTTTATCATCTTGTTTTATTTAGATTTCGATAGGAGCCATGGGATGGTGAAGTGATATTGACCTGAACCAAGTTTAGATGTCGACTTTGGTACTTCACTATTACTCCCTGTGGATTCGACCTTGAAACCACTATACTACCGTTGACCCGATACTCTGTCGGTTAAGGTTAGCGGTTAAGTATTTTGCTATCAGTAAGCCTCTACGTCATCTTATCGAGTTAAGGAAACGGAAGCTAAAAAGCATCGGGTGAATTCATAAATGCTACTAGAATACAATTCAAACCATACTAAAGATAGAAATAGATTATCTTATAACAACGATAAACGCATCTTACAAAGTACGATGTCTTAAAAGGAAGTACAAACTGAACTTGCAACATCTATCGAAATAAAATACAACAAGTTTTGGAAATTAAATTAACTACAACTACATAGTCCGGATACATGGAAGATAAAGAAAGCATAAATGTTCATTCATTGTATAGCATAGCATAAGCTCAAATGTCATCCTCAACGTACTCATCGTACTCCAGCTCAACATGTTAATATTCTCACCCCCAAAGTGTCTAGAACAAACATGCAATTGAGCTATGTACAAAGGTACTTAATAAATAGATATAAGCTATTGAATAATTAAGTTTTATAAGGGAAGGCTGATATTATTATTATTATGTTATTTTTGTGGGACTGACTCAAACTCTAGGGTTGATTTCATGTTCATCAACATGTCCTGGGATCCTAATTGTTTCTAACTTAGCTTATCTTTGGTACATCAGTATTCAAGGTACTACGCGTGGTGCTACTCACCATAAAGTATCTAGGTGCAACCTATTGGTGGATCACACCAATAGCCACGGGCTAGCTCCAATAATATACAAGTTCAGTGAAGTCCCTCCGTACTTGGAGTCTTAGTAAACTACGGAGTTATTCATTTGCGAAGTTCTTCTACCCGATGAGAAGAAAAAAGAAGGCGTTAAGAGACCCTCCTGCCCAACCTTAGACACTCTAAGATCCTTTTTCAAACATGCTCCCATTTCGAGTCAAGAGATAGATAAATAGACACATCCCATTGCACCGATCGGGGGTCGAAGACCAAGAAGTGCATTAGTTATACCAAACATTCTTCTTACGGCTAGATACAATCTCTTGGTCCTGCGGAAAGGAAAAGAATTTCACGCTCTTCCTTTCGGGAAGGGAGGATTAGTGGAAATCTATTGATTGCGGCTTTCTCCGGATCGGACCACGGGAAAAGCATGAAAAAAACGGCTTGAATGATACGATCCTCCGTCACCCCGGAAGGAAAGGGGTGATCTCGTAGTTCTTGGTGCGTGAAGATCGTTGTTAGGTGCTCCATTTTATTTTCCCATTGAGGCCGAACCTAAACTGTGCTCAAGAGATAGTTGTCCATACACCGATAAAGGGATGTATGGATTCTCAAGAAGAGAGGAGCCGCGGTGGTCCCCCCCCGGACCGCCCGGATCCCACGAGTGAGTCGAAAGTTGGATCTACTTTGGATCTCACCTGAATCGCCCCATCTATCCTCCTGAGGAGAGGTTTGGTTTCAAACCCCGGTTCGAACATCTTGGTGCCCCTCAAAGGCCAGCAGAGTTATTCATTTTATCCGATCGCCCACACATCACGATATAGAATTGTTACCAAGAATGACATGATTTTTAGGATTTTAACTACAAAAGTACGTATGTTATTAATTGTTAACTAGCAACCTAAGTGTTTTCAAATAAAGGCTCACTTAACACTTCTACTCCCTCACTTAGACCTCCAGACAAGGACAAGGCTAAGCACATTATGCAGACATTAATGGATACTAATCCATCAATGCACAAACAAATCATCCTCTTCCGACGGCCCCGAACTTCAACTCTTAGAAAGAATCCATTCGGTGTAGGAACTTAACTCATTAGAAGCTTAATCATGGCTAGTTCATTATCATTTAGTGTTATTAGATCAAGAAACAATATTTAAAACTGGATTCAGGGCTCAAAACACTCAAAACAGCCAGACAACCCCTTTTGGTGTGCACTATGCCCCTATATTTCCTCACAAAACTCAAGAAAAAGCCTAATAGTTCACTTCTTTTGTTTTAGCGCGCGCTAAAGCCGTTAGGCGCACGCTAAAAGCTCTCTGAAACTTGAACCCACGTTCAATTTAAATTTTAGTGCGCGCTAAAGCTCTCATGCGCGTGCTAAAAGCTCTTTGCCCAAACATCACCCGTCCTGTTCGCACTTTGGCGCCCACATTTTCTGCACATCCTACGATTTCCATCCCAAAGGTACCACTTTTGACAGCAAAATAACTCAGAAAATAGCAGTAAATCAAGCCCCAAACACATCATAACATATCATACTCCAAACATCAACTCAAACATGATTTCCACAACAAAAGAAACTACAATTGCACTGCAAAACATCATAAAACTCAAACCATTCAATATGAACACCCTCTTACTTGATATTAAGCAACTTCTAAAGTCACGACTCCAAGAAATCTGCAGCACTTCTCCAAGACTCAACAAGAACCTATTTGATCCACAATTTATTCAAGAACAAATGACGATCAAGGTTTTTAATCAAAAGAACTACGAATTGAACCAAAAAGAAATACCTAACTTGACCAAACTTGATGAATCCAAGAAGTAGGGCAAAACCATTACCTTAAACAAACTTGTAATAATTGATATGAAAACGATCATTGTTCTCTCACGAATTTTGTGCTGTACATGATCTGAAATCTAACCAATATCTTGTGAGAATTTTGGGAGAGTTCTCTTTGAAGTCTTTTCTGATTTTGAGAGGAGAGGAGTTCAAGCTTTCTGCAGTTTCAACTTTTCTGACAAAACCCCTTACATAATGGGAGGTTATTTTCCAAAAATAACTCCACCTTAATTCCCCTTTAATTCCCATTAGTTTCTCATTTAATATATATATATATATAATACTTTTAATCCATATTAGTAATAAATATAATACTTTGAATTTTACAAAACGACACGTCTACCCTTTCCCAAATTACTAACAGAAGCAACAAAGGAAGCAATCTCGTAAAAGGGGATAGTCAATGATCTGAGTCTGCATCAAGATCAAGCCTGGGTGTACCATGACGCCCCGGACACCCAGTCCTTATCCAGAAAAATAAACGTTTGACAAGTGACATTTAGAGTGAACCTTAAATCCCACGTAAGCATTATGTCATATTAGAAAGCATTAATGAAAAAGAACACGCAAGAGACTAGGGAAATTGTCACTTTAATATATTCCAGTAACAAACTCAACATATTACACCGATGTCAAACTAAATCATAAATAGCTACTAACATTTATTACAACTCAACTTGATCAACAAGGAAAAAACTGAAACACAACGAACATACTGGCTCAATTCCTAAGCTTTCTCTCTATGATCATTATCCAACCTGTCTTTAACCTGCATATCTTTTTATCCCCAAATAAAAGAGTGAGCTCCTGCACAAAACTCAATAAGGAGAAAGAAGATCAAAAAGGGAGATTCGTGTATGTCGGGTGTCGGGAGACATGACAGGAATCTACTTCATCCAACTCACAAACAAGTTTAAAGCATAAATTGAAACATAATAAAACTACTATTAAGAAAATAACTTGAAACAAAAGAACTGAAGAACATCAACTTTAAAAACTAGTTTGAACAATGCATAGAATACTTGCCTATTTACTACATTCAGTTCATCTTGCACATACTTGTTCATTTTATTAATTACTTACTTACTATGTGTTGCTTGCTAATTGAACTTACGTAAGCAATTCACTAAACCCATACTTGACTTGCCTACTAAACGTAACAGGTTTGTGTCATGTCTGTCAAGTTCTCCGTTTCTTACTTACTTAGAATGGGACTTAATACCGATTGTCTGATTGTCATATTCATGTTTCACTCGTAAGACTTAAAACACGAGTCTTCAGGGGACTTAAAACACACGGGTCTTGATGGGACTTAAAACCCATGGGTTTTCCTGGCACTTAAAACCCACGGGGCTTAGCATACTTCACTAACTTATCAAGGGAGTTAAAACCCACAGAACATAACATAAGGTCTTGGTGTAACACGGATAATATGTCTAACCATGCCTCTAATCATGAGAGTTAAAACCCATGGGACTTAAATCAGTCGTCTTGAGAATGACATGGTGAGGACCGCTAAATATACGTCTGACACGGGACTTAAAACTCATGGTACTCCGTTCAATACATTACAAGACACAAACTATAAACACATAGGAGCACATAACACACATAGATTCCGCGTTAAAGTACATAACTAACCTACTAGAGCATTCAAAGACCGTACAAACACCGAACTCCCATCATATCTCCACTACTGGTAACTTCAACGCATAAACATTTTACCTAAAAGTAACTATGAAGCAGAATATCTTTCTTAAAACATAGTTTGTCAATTACCCGACAACACATAATCATGTCCGGTTTCATGCAACTTAACATAAACAATATTAAAACATCTTGCATATTTTCAAACTAAAAACGGAACCTTGTGATATGAAGAAATCCTTACTTTAAGGACGAGTCAAACTACAAGTCGAACAACATCTAACTACGAACTACGAAAAAACACCGTGATTGGAAAAACCCTAACATTTAATGATCCAACGTTTATCTCCAAATCTAACTTTAAAACTCCTAAGGGATGATAAATATCATAACTTAAACTTACTTGCAAACTATTTGTTAATCGGATTAAAAAACGATGTACTGAATTGTGCCCGGATCATCTTCTTTTATTCCTTTTTATCACGCATGCCTTCAACTTCTACGTACTACGTATTTACCAAACTACCATGTGGCATGTTACTGTCTTTGTTTCTTCTTCTTCTTATTCTCTCTCTCATTAATTTTTTTACCAATAACATATAATACAACACATTTATTTATAGTGTATAATCCTATTTCTCCAAGGAATTCATTAAATGTTCATATCAATCTAATTCAATCAAATCCAATTCTTTTGGTGATTTACCTTAAATATCAGATCCACTGGCGGATCTGTGTGTAACAAACAAGGGGGGTCACGTGACCCTACTGTGATCCGGAAAAATATTTTTTAGTAGTAAAATTGTAAAACCCCTCTCCCTTTTTTTCTTTTCTTTTTAGCTTTTCTTTTCCTCCAAGTCTTTGGAAAACCGACCTAAGCCCTAAAAAGTCTATAAAAAGGCTTCAAAAGCCTATACTTCATCAAAATCATGTTTTTAGGGTTTCAACTCCTTCTGACACACTGAGCCGAGGAATTCCCTCGGTAATGCATCTTGCTATGCCCCGGACATGCCCCAGGCTTCGTCCAGAGTGCCTAGGACATGTCTCAGACAGCCCAGAGAGTGTCTAGGATCAACCTGCACGCTGTACCGAGCAATGCTCTCGGTCCAGCGACCTAGTTTTTGTGTCAAAGAGGTGTCCGACCTTGTCTAGGACATGTCTGAAGTTCAGAGACACGGTTTCAAGACAGATCCTGATTCAGGAGCAATTTTGGATCGTGTTTCTTCTTAAAAAGGTAATTATCGTAGTTCTTTGTTATTTCATAGTTTGACCTTGTTAAGTTAGGGTTCTTGGCCTTTGATGTTAGGGTTTTTATAGGTTCTTGAGGCTTCGAAGGCTAACCGTAGTTTGTTTGTTGGTTGGGTTCGGCTCGTCTAAAGGTAAGGAGTTCTTATATCAAAAAGTTCCATTTTTAGTTTAAAGATGATGCATTTAAGTTGATTTGGATATTGTTTTAATGTGATTTCTTGTTAAACCTCACGAACTAAACAAAATTATGTTATGCCAGGTATATGCCAAACTATATTCTATGAAATTTATCTTTTTTCTAGTTACTTTAATGTTTTATGCTTTTAAGTTACGAGTATGGAGATAGGATGGGAGTTTGGTGTTGGTATGGTCTTTGAATGCTCTAGTAGGTTGGATATGGACATTGATTTGAATCTGTGTGCTTTATGTGCTCCTACATGTTTAAAGTTAGTGACCTTGTGACGTACTTAGTGGAGTAACATGGTACTAAGAGTAGGACCATGTCGGATGTATGGCTAGTTGTATTACCTATGTCGTCCCCGGATGATGTACCGAGCGGGGTACGTGACCTGTACCCTTTTTGGATGTACGTTAGTCATATTACCCATGTTGCACCAAGCCCCATGACAAGTCAACAAAGAACATGAACGGAACAATTAAGACAAGAACAAAGACATGTAAAGTATGTAAGAGGTATATAAACAAGATAGACAAGACACATAAATGTTATAGTTAGTAGTCAAGTAAAGTATGAGTTAGTAGAAACTTACGTAGGTTTGATCAGCAGGTTAAACATGGTAAGTAAGTAACTAATGTAATGAAACAAGTACCTGCAAGATTAACTGAACCTACTTGCTAGGCATGTTTCCTATGCATGGTTTAAAGTTGATTTGTGTGTGGTTTTCCCTTATATGTCAACTTATGTTTTAAAGTAAGTTCCTTATGTGTCAAGAGATGCTTTTAAAGGCGTTTTACGTATTCCCCAAGTTTTACTTTCAATTGTTTGTAAAATGGATATAGTAGATTCATGTCGTGTCACCCGGCATCTTGTCGGCATCTAGACAACAATGAATCTCACTTTTGATCTTCTTTCTCCTTACTGAGAATTTGGCCGGTGCTCACTCCTTTATTTAGAATAAGAAGGTCGCAGGTACATGCTGATTTGATGATGAGCTTGGAGTTCTAGCTTAGGATGGAGCAATGAGGTTGTTTATGTTGTAGTTTCCTTTTATAGTTGTTCTTTTTTTTCACACTGTTGTAATGGATAATAGTTTTGCTTTTAGTTATTCAAGATTTAGTTTGGAAGCATTTTTTCTCTCGATGATGGTTGTTTTGGAAGACCCCGAAGGTCTATTTTCTGAGTCTTCAGCTTGTTTCCTTCTGTGCAAATCTTTAAATACTCTGATATGACACGAGGCACACGTGGGATTTAGGGTTTACTCTAAATGTCACGTGCCGAACGTCAGGTTTCCAGATAAGGACTCGGTATCTGGTGCAGGAGCGTTACTGTTGGTATCAGAGCCTAAGTTCAGAAAACTTAGGCAAGTCTAAGTTAGGAAATCTTGGGCATAATTATTGCTGTCAAGGATGTTGATATTTAGGCTTTAATCATGTTCCTCAAAACCGTCTTGGTTGTGGTCTTTCTCCTTTCGTCGAGTTTCCTTCCTTACCTAGTGAATCATGTTTCGAGGACGGAACTTCTTATAAAGAGGGGAGAATGTAAAACCGCTCACCTCTTTGTAAGGGTATTTTAGTCATTTCAAAATTCCCTTTTTTCTTTTATTTTTGGCTTTTCCTTTCCTCCAAGTCTTTCGAAAACCGACCTAAGCCCTGAAAAGTCTATAAAAAGGCTACCAGAGCCATAGACTTCATCAAAATCATGTTTTAGGGTTTTCGTCTCCTTCTGGCAGGCTGAACCAAGGAATTCCCTTGGTAAAGCATCTTGCTATGCCCAGACATGCCCCAGGCTTCTTCCAGAGTGCCTAGGACATGTCCCAGATAGCCTAGAGCGTGTCCAGGACCAACCATCATGATGCACTGATCTCAGTTCAACGACCCAGTTTTGGTGTCCAGGACATGTCCGACCTTGTCCAGGACATGTCTGAAGTTAAAAGACTCAATTTCAAGACAGATCCTGATTCAGGAGCAATTTTGGATTGTGTTTCTTCTTAAAAAGGTAATTATCGTAGTCCTTCATTATTTCGTAGTTTGACCTTGTTAAGTTAGGGTTCTTGGCCTTTGATGTTAGGGTTTTTGTAGGTTCTTGAGGCTTCAAAGGCTAATTGCAGTACGCTTGTTGGTTGGGTTCGGCTCTTCTGAAGTTAAGGAGTTCTTCTATTAAAAGGTTCCATTTTCAGTCTAAAGATGATGCATTTAAGTTGCTTTGGATATTGTTTTAATGTGATTTCATGTTAAACCGCATGAACTAGACATAATTATGTGTTGCCGCGTATTTTCCAAACTATGTTTTAAGAAATTTAACTTTTTCTAGTTACTTTCATGTAATATGGGTTTAAATTATGAGTAGTGGAGACAGGATGGGAGTTCGGGGTTGGTATGGTCTTTGAATTCTCTAGTAGGTTGGATATGGACTTTGATTTGAATCTATGTGCTTTATGTTCTCCTACTTGTTTATAGTTAGTGACCTTACGACTTACTGAGCGGAGTACCATGGTAGAGCATAGGAACATGTCGGATGTATGGCTAGTTCTATTACCTATGTCGTCCCCGGACGATCTACCGAGCTGGGTACCGTGACTCAGACCCACGTTGTATGTACGCGTTATATTACCCGTGTTGCACCAAGCCCCATGACAAGTCAACAAGGAACATGAACGGAACAATTAAGACATGAACAAAGACATGTTAAGTAGGTAGGAGGCATAGACAAGATAGACAAGACACATAAATGTTATGGTTAGTAGACAAGTAAAGTATGGGTTAATGTAGGTTTGATCAGCAGGTTAAACACGGTATGTAAGTAATTAATGTAAACAAAATAGTACGTGCAAGATTAACTGTTGGTCCCAGAGAAGTGTAAAACTATAGTCAGGGGGTGGGGGTGAATGACTATAGCGGAGTTTCAAAAACTTTTCTTGTATTTAAAAGCTTTTGGGCAGCGGATAAGTCACTTCTTACTATGTTATTTCAAAGTAGATTATGCAATCACAGATATATGGTTTGTAGTTAAGTAAAGTGCTGAAATGTAAATTGCTGAAAGTAAATAGACACAAAAGGTTTATAGTGGTTCAGGGTGGTGTAATCCCATAATCCACTCTTCTCCTGTGATGATTGGAGGAATTCACTATTGTCTTCAGAGATACAATAGTACGACTGTCCTTGACTGCACAAGCTTCACAATCTTCAAGACTATCACTCCTCGATCGCAATGCGCCTTGATGACTCCGATCTCTTTCACTGCTCCTTGGGAACAAATCCTTCAGCATCTATCACAAACACAACTCCTTCTCAGATGACTCTGATTTAGTTGCTTGATTGAAGTGAATTGGATTCACCAAACTTGTTGATCAATCTCAATGTTTGATGTTTGAATTGTAGCTCTCAGTTTTGAGTTGATCAATAGATATTTCACTTTAAGCACAAATATAAGACTTTTTACTTTGACAAAGTTTCTTCTTTTAAGTTCTCAGATTTGATCGTTCTCATCTCTTTTTCTTTTTGCCTGTCAATGCCTTCTATTTATAGCCTTGATAATCCTTGATTTGAATTTCCGTCCGTTGGCTATATTAATGAGGGGAATAATCTTGGATTTTATTCTTGATTCCCCCTTAATTATATTCTCCTTGATTTCAGTGATCGGATTTTTCTTCAAACGTTTATCAGAAAATCCGTCCTTGATTGATCCTTTATTGATTGTGCATTTAATGCTTGATTCCCTGAATCTTCATCATATTTTGAAATCTGATTAAGTAAAGTTTACTTAGCCATTCTCTGAATGGTCAAGTGATCCTTCTGACTTTGCTGATTAGATCTTCCTTCACTTCTTTGTCTTCACTTAGCCGAAAGTCAGTTTACTTTGCTGATTCATTGTTTCCTTCATTCTTTTCAGTTCAGGAGAATCCTTGTACTTCACTGATACTTGATTTCTATGAGATCAGTGTACACCATATTTAAACATTAAGTTTCATCACTTAAAACATAACTTAGACTTATCCAAGGTCATCACAGACTTCCTTGGATATAAGTCAGACCATAATGCTTTCATGCTTCTCTGCTGGTACTTGGCTGGCTTTACTCTACCGAAAATCTGTTTCACTTTTCCGTCCTACCAACTAGTACAATACTTGTCTGACTCAACTTATCAACATGTCAGACTCTAAGTGTTGGACTTATTTCTATGTTTTGATGATGAGTGCCAGACTAGCTGTTATAGTGCAAAGGCAAAAAGATGTCTAGATCAAATGTATAGGTTTATTAGAGTTTGATTTTTGATTAGGTTTGATCAAACAAGCACTGTAAAGGTCAGCTGACTTGTTTCAGCAGACTAGTCTAGGTCACTAGGGTAGTTAGGTCAGTTGACTTATCAGGAACCTGCTGAAGACTGAAGGCTGAGGGCTCAAACTCAGTTAGTGAAGGCTAAGGGATCAAACTTAGTAATTAAAGTCAAGGATATGAAATCAGAATTTAGGCAAGTCTGTGATGACCTAAACTGATTACATATACCTTGTGTAGAAGGTCTAAGTTCCATAAGTTGGATGATGTTTGGAACTTGGTTATAATTAAAAGGTGTAATCTAACTTCACAAATAAAAGTTAGATAAAAGTAATCATTTGCATTGTATTTGATACACGACAAATTGTTGTTCAAATAGATCGATAGGTATTACAACAGATCGATGAACTCGCCGATAATATACCTCGGTTAATTCAAGATTACATTGGAAGATTACATGGATAAGGACAGACCAACTACCTCTAATTTATCAAACAAATCAAAGAGTGAGATTAAAAGGACGTTGGGATGATTCAGGACTTTATCCAATGGTTATAAGTCAAAGGGTGGGGACAGATCAGATTGTCAAAAGGATTACGGCGATTGTCACCCCATGAATAGTGATGAAAGCATGTCAAATGGGACAAAACAGGGAACGGCTATATTTGAATTTCAAATACAAGTCACATGCCATCCTAGCTATAAATAGAGGACTTTCAACTCAAAAAAAGATGATGATTGATAAATTTTAAGAGAAAAATATAAGAAATAATTCAGAGCTGAAAAACACCCTACTGAACCTACTGAGCTTAACCTTACTGATCCAGAGAAAATCTCCAAGTGTTTTCTGTATTCAAAGCTGCATCAAGCTTACACACTTGAAGACCGCAAGCCGATTATATCATCCTAATCAATTTCTTTAGAATGAATCATTTACTTGATTCAATCTTTATCTTACAAAGAACTCGCCAAAGGCAGTGAAGCATCGTTGGGTGTGAAAGATCGTTGTTTGTGGTGGAGTGGTGAAGAGGCAATCCTACCCTTCAAGGACCAGAGAAGACTTTGGAGCGACAATTCTACACATTTCTAGTTTTAGGTTTGTGAAGCTATAGTTATTGGTGAAGGACAAGCAACTTAGGAATCTTTGTAACAGCTACATCAAAGATCTCTAGTGAATTACCTCCAACATCACAAGAGAAGAGTGGGGTGACAGATTACACCACACGGAACCACTATAAACTCTCGCTACTTACTTTACTGCACTTACATTCTACATATAGTTTATTATACACATCAACCTCTTGAATCTAGCAACTAAACTCACACACATACACTAATGAGTATCTAATACTTAGTATCATATTTAACAACAAGTAATAAGGCTTAATTTTTGATATAAATCCCTTTGCACAAATTCAAGTAAACACAACCATCGATGAGACTCATCGTTTATCAAAGAAAGCTCTTGAGGTATCGATGAGACTACTAAGGTATCGCAGTGCTTTGAAGTTGCCGAGTTTGTTAACTCCAAAAGTTTTAAGTGTTAAGTTTATTCACCCCCTCTAAACTTAACCAAAGCCTTTCAAGGGACCAACAATTGGTATCGGAGCAAAGGCTTCCGCTCAAGTAATCCTACTTGTTGTACTTGAGAAAATACTTTGAAACTTTTTCAAATCACCGATTTTCAAAGACTTGCATCATGGATAAAACCAAAGTATGCTAGAACTATCTCGATGTGTTCTCTAGATAGATTTGATGAATATAAACGTCGAATGCTGAAGCTTACCTTGTCGCAACTCATGATGAAATGATGGATGTCTTTGTGGATGGACCACCGGAGATTGTCAAAGTCAGAATAAAGTGGGAGATGAGACTCAAGACATTCTAAAACCAAAAGAGAATGGAATGTGAAGATAGGAAGAGAGCAAACCTCAACAATATTGCTATTGATATCATTTATAAAACCTTGGATAGCAATATGTACATGAAGGTTAAAGATTGCAAAACAGCTAAAGAACTTTGGGACAAAATACAGTTGATCTGTGAAGGCACTGATGAAATCAAGAAGAATAAAATCAGTGTGGCAAAGAAGAAGTTCCAAAAGTTTGGAATGAAACCCAATGAAACCATTGAACAAATAGAATCTAGGTTCAATGCAATTCTGGATGAACTCACCCTGCTGAGTGTCATTTACCCAAAAGAAGAAATCAACACAAAAATCTTGGAAGCTTTACCTGCTACTGATGAACGGAAGATGAAGGTGACAGCTATAGAAGAAATGAGAAGATTGCAAGAAGAGGATACATTCAAGTTATTCTCAGATCTTAAGGCATATGAATTCAAAAAGAAGTTGTCACCTGCTACTGAAAAGGAAGAGCCAAAAACTACAGCACTGGCTGCTTCACATCAAGAAGAAGCATCAGAAGCTAAAGATGACTTACTGGATGAGATGCAAGAGCAGATTGCACTACTAAGCAAGAAGATCAGAATAATGAAAGGTGGAAAGGGTTCTCCAAGGAATTTCAACAAGAAATTCAGTGAAAAGAAGAAAGAAGAACCAAAGAAAGACAATGATTATCTATGTTTTCATTGCAAGAAACCAGGACACTTCAAACCTCGAGTGTCCCGAGTTAAAACAAAGTAAGGAAACGATTATCTCGTGGCTTCAATTGCAAAAATCCTCGACATATCGGACTGATTGTCGGACTCATCAAGACCAAAAGACAACAAAGAAGATATGGCAAGAAAGCTATGGTTGCTGAAGATGAATCAGGGTATGAAGTGGAATCTGAAAAGGGAAATGAATCAGATGATGCATCATTGGTTGCTGAATTGGAAGATTATGCATTAATGGCTAATATGGATGGGACAGAGGAGGTATACACAATCAGTATCAATTAACACTCTCCGCTGAAGTGATTGTGAATCAACTTGTGGTTCAAATCCTAGAAACTCTTACAATGAAGAAGCTTTGGATGCCATCCTCAATCAATCGAGAGGAAATACAATCTGGTTATGAGATTGTGAAGGCTGAAAAAGAAACTCTTTCAAGTAGAAGTTGAAAGATTGAATGTCGAATTAAGGGTTCTCAAAGGTAAGTAAAAGATGTTGGACAAAATCAGTAAGCCCTGCTTTGAACATCCAAGAGCCTCGAATCGCTGATCCATCTTGTTCCTCTACTACATACAAACTGGAAAGCCTTATGGTGATAGAACAGGGCTTGGATTTGGGACTCAACAATCCAAAAGAGTGGATCCAAGAAGGCTCATCGAACCTAGTGCCGATTTGGTCCTATGTTTGTACTGCAGACAAGATCCAACTCCCAAGAAGGTTCCGAGGCAGTAAAACTCTCTCGAGAATGCTTCAAGGAAGCAAATCGTAAGTCAAAGAAGTCAATGCTCCTAATAAAAGGAACAAATCCAAAAATAGGACTGATGTGCCTTCTAAACCTGCTGATAGCAGACCTGCTACCAAGTCTGCTGGACCACAGAAGGGTAAGAAACATAAATATTCCAAGGATAAGAATCCTAAACCCAAAAATGTTAATCATTCAAGGGATACTTATCTCAGGGGGAAAGGTAGACTGTTCCCTACTGATGATGATTGGAATATTCTTGTATCTAATGCTAGAAACAATAAGAATAACCATGCTGCTAGGGTAAAAACTAAGCAATGGGATCAGCAGAGGACTTACACAAGACCTCAGCAGACTCCATACTATAGGGCTATTCCTAACAGACAGCAAACTAATGGTTATGCTAATGCTTCTAACAACAAGTCACTTCTAACAGCATTATAAACCAAAAGGCCAGAAAACATATGTGAATCCTACACAATCTACTGTTAGAACCTATGGATGTGTGGAATACATGTATGAACCAAAGTATGACACTTTTAGGAGAAGACCTTATGGAAACATCCCAGGGGTCATGCTTACCATCGACCATTATGGACCCAAACAGTTTGGGTACCTAAAATGTATTAACTTTGTTTTGTAGGGTGTCCGGTACTTTGACGGTGGATGTTCGGACATATGACAAAGAACAAGCTAATTGTTTGTCAGATTTTGTGACAAAGGATGGCCCAAGGGTGAATTTGGCAACAAAAATACACCTGGATACGCAAGAGGATAAGGCACACTTGTGAGGAATGGACTTACAATCAAGAATGTTGCTTATGTGGAAGGACTGGACTACAACTTGCTGAGCACTGGACAATTCTATGACATGGGATACAAGGTTACTTTTGACAAGAACAACTGTATTGTTATTAGTGAAAGAGGTGATCAAGTTGTATTGGCTGGTAGAAGACAACAAAACATGTATGTTGTGGATTGGTCTAATGCAGTTCCTGAAACCTGTCTGATTGTGCATACCAAGTCAGAACTCAATTGGTTATGGCACAAAAAGTTGAATCACTTAAATTTTGATGACATCAATCAGTTGGTGAAGAAGAAACTGGTGATTGGTTTACTTGAGATCACATTCAAGAAAGATACTATATGTGATGCATGTCAGCAAGGTAAACAGACTAAATCAAGCTTCAAATCAAAGACTAAGCATTCAACTAATAGAGTCTTGGAGCTGATGCATATGGATCTATTTGGACTAGTTACACCAACAAGTGTTACAGGAAAGATATACACCTTAGTGGTTGTGGATGATCACTCTAGATACACTTGGGTGATATTTATGAACAAGAAAAGTGAAACACTCAAGATGATGCCTGATTTTTTGAAGAGATTACAAAATGAGAAAAGTTTGACAGTAGTAAAGATAAGATTAGACAAGGGTACTGAGTTTCTCAATAAAGTTATAAGAGAATACTGTGAACAGAATGGTGTACTACACCAACTTGCTGCTGCTGGTACACCTCAGCAAAATGGGGTTGCTGAAAGAAGAAACAGGACCTTAAAGGAAGCAGGAAGAACAATGATTTGTGAAGCATTCTTTCGCTGAAAGTACTTGGGTCAAGTAGTTAATACATCATGCTATACACAAAATGAACCTCGATTAACAAGAAAGCTGTCAAGACACCTTATGAGATTTGGAATGGAAGGAAACCAAATATATCCTATTTCCAACCATTTGGAAGTAAATGTTTTATCTTGAATCATAAGGAGCATTTAAAGACATTCCAACCTAAATCAAGATGAAGGAATTTTCTTGGGATACTCTTCAGTCTGCAAGGAATTAGGGTACTGAACAAAAGGTCACTAAAACATGAAGAAACTATACATGTTGTGTTTGATGAACCTAAGTTCACTGGTATGGAAGATGAAGGTTGTGAACCTGCTGAGAACCTACAAGTCACTGATCCAGATTGTGTTGAAGTCGTGGAAAGGGTTAATGACTTACAAGTTTCTGATACTGCCCCTGCTGAACACCCTGCTGGTGACACTACTGATGCAACAACTAAAGCAGTTCAAGGATCTGCTGAACCCCTATTGAAGACACAGCAGACCCTACTGAAGATGAGGTTCCTAAGAATCAATCTAACCAAAATCCACAATGGTTAAGGGATCACCCTGCTGAACAAGTCATTGGCAACATTCAGCAAGGTGTAAGGACTAGAAGACAACTAGAAGCTATGTTTACATGCTTTCTATCTCAAATGGAACCAAAATTTGTTGAAGAAGCAATATTAGATCCAGATTGGATAATTGCTATGCAAGAAGAATTAAATGAATTTGAAAGAAATCATGTTTGGACACTAGTTGAAAGGCTTAGTCATGCAAATATCATTGGTACTAAATGGGTTTACAGAAACAAACTTGATGAATCTGGTACCATTGTAAGAAATAAGGCTAGACTAGTTGCAAAAGGCTATTCTCAAGCTGAAGGAATAGATTTTGATGAAACTTATGCACCGGTTGCAAGATTGTAAGCTATCAGATTATTCCTAGCATATGATGCATATAAAAACTTCAAGGTATATCAAATGGATGTCAAAAGTTCATTTTTGAATGGCATTATAGAGGAGGAAGCGTATGTTCAGCAACCTCCTGGATTTGAAGTGAAAGATCAAGAAGATAAAGTGTATAGACTCAGTAAGCACTTTATGGCTTGAAACAAGCACCAAGATCATGGTATGAGACTCTATCTCAATTCTTGGTGGACAATGGCTTTACAAAAGGCACCATTGATAAGACTCTTTTTAGAATCAGTGAAGGTAACAACACCCTGCTGGTTCACATTTATGTTGATGACATAATCTTTGGTTCTGAAAATGAATTGTTATGTGACAAGTTTGCAAATCTAATGAAGAGCAAGTTCCAAATGAGTATGATGGGAGAAATGAACTACTTTTTGGGATTGCAAGTCAAACAGATGAAAGATGGAATCTTCATTCATCAAACCAAGTACACCAAGGAGCTGCTGAAGAAGTTTGGTATGGAAAATAGTACCAGAATATCAACTCCTATGAGTACAAATATCAGATTGAATGAAGATAAAGAAGGCAAAGATGTTGATCAGACCTTATACAGAAGGATGATAGGCGATCTCATTGACCTTCTTGCCAAAGCAGACTGATATATCCTTTGCTGTAGGTGTTTGTGCAAGGTTTCAATCTAAACCTAAAGAAAGTCACTTAGGTGCAGTCAAGAGAGTTCTCAAGTATCTAAAAGAGACTTTGGGAGTAGGGATATGGTATTCCAAGGATGTAAGCTTCAAAGTTATATCCTACTCAGATTCTGATTATGTTGGATGCAAGATTGATAGAAAAAGCACCACAGGAACCTGTCAGTTAATGGGAAATAGACTGGTTTCCTGGTTTAGCAAGAAACAGAACTCAATATCAACTTCCACTCAAAGTCGAATACATTCTTCTTTGGATGTTCTTTGTGCACAAGTACTATGGCTAAGACAACAATTAAGGGATTATGGAATTGAGGAGAAAGAAATTCCAATTATGTGTGACAACACAAGTGCAATTGCAATCACTGAAAATCCTATTTTACACTCTAGAACCAAGCACATTGATGTTAGACATCATTTTATAAGAGATCATGTTTAAAAGAAGGATGTGGTGGTTCTGTATATCCCTACTGAAGATCAACTTGCTGATATTTTCACTAAACCACTTGATAGTGAAAGATTTGCTAAACTAAGGGTGAACTTGGAATTATCAAAGTTGATCGATAATCACAGTTGTGTCTTTGGAATTCACCAAGCGGGATTAGTATTTGCTATGTTGGGTGAGCTCACTTAGCAGATTAGACATTGGTATCAACAATTCCATGTACTTATGCTTGGACAATTGAGAAAATGAGGTTGCCAAGGGATTGGTCTTTGTCATGATGGGTGAGCTCACTTGACATATCGAGTCATTGGTATTAAACTTCATCTTGTATTATCAATTGAACAAAACAAGAAAAATCAAGGATCAGAGAGTCACTTTGTCGCGAGGTCTTTGAAGCATCTTTATCGCAGATGCCGAGCCAACCTCTTGAGGACAACCCCATTTGAATGGAACGCTACACAGTCAAACTTTATTAAAGTCAAAGAGCAATTGGCGGGATATTTATTCAATCCTTTATGACCACGATTACACAATCTAACGGTTACAATACGTTTTGGAAAGTAATGGGCCACGTGTCAAGCTAACATTCACTCAAATTAATCATGGTTAATGTGGATGTACGTGCACTGACAGTTACAACTACACCCTATCTATATATACAGACCTATTACACAGAAGATACTCTACTACAAATCTGTTTATATCTCTGTTTACACTGTGTGAACACAGATTTACAAAGCTTTCTTCTTCATCTTTTTTCTTTTAAAAATGGCGGAAAATATTGATGTTCAAATCGAATCAAGCCAAAGTGTGAGAGATTTTGTTGTTGATGCTAATAAAACAGAATTAGCTATCAACATTGGTAGAAGAATAAGGAGATACGCAGGCCTGGAGAATGTACTGAACATAAGATTGGAAACAATCTCATATACAAACGTTGTCGAGTTTTGGAAGAATATTGTGGTAAAGGAAGGAACTCAAGCATTCAAAACAGATTGTGAATGCACAAGAAATAGAAGTTTCCTCAAGTCTCACGAGGAAGTTTTTGGTTTTGAAGAAGTAATAGATGGTCCAACAAATCCCGAGGAAATGGGATTGTCCAAGATGGATTTTGTTGATAAGATCAAGAGCAATAAAGCCACCAAGTCAATCCCAGGTATTAATGTTAAAAACATTGGGAATGAGTACAACCTGCTGAGCAAAATCATTGCAAAGAACATATTAAATTTTGGTTGGAAGTATGGATACTCTATCGGGACCCAAGATAGAGTCGATGATGATTATCTGTGAAGTATGAAATTTGATTGGGCTGGATATTTTGTTCACTACATGAAGAAAGTAGCCAAGGAGGAAAGAGAAGGGAAAAGGAAATCCAAGGCCTTACTTTAGGATTAATGATTCAGACTCTTTGAATCATCGGAGATTCTGATGTTGCACTGAGAAGATTAATCACCCGGATACAAGAAAGAGATTGATTATGCTATCCTGGTCCGGATGATGATGAAGAAGGTGTCTTGAGGCTACCGATAATGATAGTGATGGAAATGATGGTGATCTTTGGTGGTGAGCGGAGTCAAGCAAATCTGTTAAGAAATCTGTTAAACTCTTTGCATCAAAGAAGGTTCTTGAGAAAGAAAGGTCGCAGACACAAAGAAGATAACTCGAGATGTTAAAGCCTAAAAGAACAAGGAAGCAAACAAAGACATATCTGCTTGAGTCACGAGGTCCACTGAAATTGTGATTATCGACGACCTGCTGTGTAGCTGCTAGAAAAACTGTTGTTGAGATTTTGAGGGAACAACAGAAAGAAGCCAGTAGAAAGAGGAAGTCTACTGTGGTTGAAATTGATGATGAGCCACTTTCCAAAAGAATGAAAGAGGTTATTCACAAAAAGAAACATGGAAAGGGAAAACAATTGAAAAACTTAGAGGCTCTAAGGGCACAAGAAGAAGAAGGTGATGTAGAAGAAGAAGATGAAGGATGCAGGTTCTTAGATCTAACCAAGTTAGATCTATACGCAGCGGACGGATCACGATTTACATATCATAAAACATAGTTAAAGGACTTAAAAACTACAAGGGGGTTAAAATCAAGTTACCAATATTAGGAAGAGACGCCTTGATCTTCCGATGTGTTCTCCAAACGGCGGTTGGTGGACACCCTTCTTGACACTCGAACCTCCTCGATATGCAACACTCAAGAAAAACTTATAGTTTTTCTTTTACAAAACCCTAGGCAAGAAAACTAATTTTTCTCCCCTTTTTCAAGTGATGGTCGAAATTTTGCTTGTCCAATTTCCCTTGGAATAACTCTCCTTTTATAGGAGAGTAAATCCTTGGCCTCCAAGTTTTAATTAATTAAATAAATAATTAATTAATCCAAATAAAAAGATATTTTCCTTAATGATTAATTGTGACATGTATTGACCAATAGGAAATCAAATAACAAGTCATCCAACCAATCATATAACAAGAATATCTTTTATTTTCCACATCACAAAAAATAATTCTTGTGATAAATAAATACCTAGAGGCGCCACTTTTAGGGTATAAAAGCCCACATAAAATGTCTTTTATGTGTATAATATTATTTAGTCCAACTAAATAATATCCATGCATATCAATTAATTAGCCCAGCCAATTAATTATTTCTGAGGCCCAAATATCAAGATTATTTGTCCGAATTACAGAAGCCACATCGGGGACCATGGACCTATAACCAGTAGCTCCAATAATTAATTATTCATCGAACAGAATAAGCACATTAATTATTAATTCCGGGATTACGCCACCATAAACCCGAAACTGAACTCTACCGATTATAGATGTATACTTATACTCAACCCATAGAGCGAATAAGTGTCCATCGATATAATCACTACATACGGATTAACCCTCCATAGACTGTCCATTTCGAGTAGGAAGTCCGCGTGAACTGCACTCGAATATCTTATCCTTATTTACCATTAACCCCTAATGATCAATTAGTGCACATATCGACTAGTAGCTAATTAGTCAAATGTGAACTCGGCCGATTGATCACTTTCTTAAGGCTAACAAATAAGGGATTTGTCTCTACTTCCGCAGGAAGGAATGGATTCCATGTCTGTGAAAATCAGAACTACTCACTCATCCGGAGATAGTGCCAATGAGAAGTGGCTTGGAACACATATTAAAGTGAACCGTAACTAACACATCAAACACTACCCGGGGGACAAGCAAAGACTCGTGATCACCTCAGATTAAGGTTGATCCATATATGATCATCTAATGATTTAATAAGATTCCTCGATTACGGAATTATACCAAGAAATTCAGATTAAATCGGTCCAAATTCTATATGAATGCCCCACGTAGGTACTCCTCTACCGACAAATCCGGATAAGACTATCACACCCTAAGGTGTTTCGGGCGCATTATTGGTGTTTTAATCAAGAGACCCTAAACTCGATTAAGTTCACCACGGACTAACAGATTTAAGTATATCACCACTAACTCAATCCTCACGTGCATGCCATGCCACCGAGTTAAGCGATTACATACCGATATACTTAGGGTTTGTAAAGCAGATGTATTACTTACAAGCACAAAGCAAGTAATAAGGTGAGATAAATTCTGTCATCCATTATCAAAAACAATTACACAAATTGTCTTTCGGGCACTACACCTAACAATCTCCCACTTGCACGAAATGACAAGCAACGATTGTTTTTAGAGCACACCCTTTCTCATCTTATTCACAACACTCTCCCACTTGATCTAAAAGCAGATGAGACATATCCATCAATGCCGTACCCTCCAAGCACTCGACTTGGTACATTGATTAGTTAGGTTGTCGACTGAGACGATCTTTAGGATTGAAACGTCGCGGTCCTTCCAATCAAAGGTACTCTCTCTCAATATGCTTATGACTTCTTATGATCGAGAAGATCCTTCTAAGCTATCTCTTCAATGTTTTCACGATGAAGTGATATCGGCTTATCAGACCTGGAATTACTCCCAGACCAAAAAGGAAATTCTAAGCACTATGAGTAAACACTGAGCCCGAGATCAACTTAATGATCATCCTTAATCTGACTACAAGTCAGAATCAGTATAGTAAACTATATTCAAGTTTGCACCTGAATATACAAGCATATGATTCCTCGTTTTCTAAAGATACTTGAGGACGACTAAACCGCTACTTATTGCTCAAATCCAAGATTCGATTGCAATTGACTCGTGTTAAGTCGTCTTGCCCTTATCCGCAGAGACTCTATCCCATTTCTCTTTATCCGAAGATTTGGAGAATCATTCATGAGAGGTAGGGTAGGACTACTCTCGCTGAATGTTGCATCCGTATATGCAAGATCATCTTATTCAATAAGATGGATGGGATAGCCAATGACTCATTCTCGTGAATTTGACCGAATTAAATTCTTAGAATATAGTCCACTCTCTCATCCAGAGAATCTTGGCGTGTCGGATTTCGACTTGAGATAACACACTCATGTCAAGTTTCCAACTGTTCTTGTTACTTTCGTGAACACTAATACTACTACTTTACCAATATTGATACCCAGTCTACTAAAGACTTATCAATATTCTGGTCAAGTCCACATATTTTAAAACATGCGACTTTTAATGACCGAGAGGTTCTCTTACATCCACAAAGGACATAAGTCCCGGCAAGTCAACTCCGCCATTTGTTCTAACCAAGACCCTTACGTTCGAATGAATCCAGGACTCCGTTTTACGGCAAGAAAGTCTCAGGGAATCACCCCTATTTTCTGCTTTCTAACGAAATCTAGCAAGACTGAGTGGTGAGAGAGTTCAAGGTCTGGTTAACTCTCTACTTTTTAGGGAATCACCCCTAGACCACTCAGCTTTGTGCTGAAAGTTAAACTTTCCTATTCATTCGACTCTTTTCGGCGTAGAACCAATTACTCCCACTGGGCCTGAGACACTCAGGTGGTTCTACAAGAGGCTGAACAGAACTGGAGTACCAAAACTCCATTCACAAGGATAAGGTTTTCGAACCAACCTCTTTGATCAGAATCCTATACAGCCCACAAAGAGCCACAGGTTATCATTCACCCCAGCAGACTATAAAGTCCACACAACCATAATGGGTCAATGGTCAAACCATACTCCCACTGCGTTCTGGGTGGATTGACATTCTGATCTAGTAGTATTTATCAGTGTAATCACCAACAACCGATGTTGGACGTGGTCTGATTAAATCAGATAGTAACTTCCTTTGGGTAACCGTACTCCAAGGTATGAGGCTGTTACTTATAGATTCTATCAGAAACCTTGTGACAGTCCAACTACCACTTTCTGATCTCAAGAATCTTACAACCAACCTTCACTCGTCTCATTAAGGCATTTCACGAACAGTCAAAATCTGAACGTATGCGCAAAATCTCCGATCCTACCTTCAAGCATTAAATGCTAAATGCCTACATTTACTGAAGTGGTGTGAACCGAATTCAATCCTTATCCATAAATTCACTAGCAACTTCTAGGTAGACTTCTCGGTTTACATAATAATGTTAACCATTATTTTGCAACCAATTATCTTAATCGAGTTTAGCGTTGTATTGTAGTACATCAATAACTATATAGGGCAAGTCTATGGTTTCTTTCTCGGTGAGAAACATTCCACTAGAGGAGGCGGTGAGCATCACCCCAAGACTATGCTATAGCCTATTTATGAGCATGGAATACTCTATTCTCTCGCTAAAATCGTAGACTCCTCCTCGTATTCTTTTGATAAACTAAATCACGTTTCGAGTAGTTATCGACAAAATGTCACCACTCCAAAACTCCCACTAGCTTGTGTCTCTCACTAGACCCGAAGGTCATGATGAACAAGCTATGTTACCCTTCAAATCTATTACCCTCTCCGATTGAGAGGAAACTTAGTCATTGTTCCTTTGAGATAGTGTTCTAGACGGGAGACATGAATCACCCTTAGCGGTCGTCAGGTCTTTTCTAGGATATATGCACTAATTAATAGATATTGAAGGGTCGTTTATCTTAATACGGAAACCTTTTACCTTTAATAGTTTTAGATCGTTACACATACCTATTCAGCTTTTCTTAGTGGTTCTGTCTTTATCAAACAAAGTTCAGTCACTGATTCGTACTACAAATGTCATCTCCACTTTGTTTAAGGCAAATCAGTAGTATCGAGATGAAAGTGAATCCATTTGTTTCAACGAATCAGAAACGTAAAAATAATTTTTTCTCGTGATATTCAAGGATAAATCCGAAATTCATTTCCTTATATCACTCCCACTATTATAGCTGAAATAACTGCCCGTTGTCTACTTTATTAATTGTTAATGCACAGCTTCCTTGTTCTTCCAAAGAACTAAGCTACCGAGTCAAGTTACTCGGTTTAAGAAAGTCTCTAAGGATTCATTGGTTAAGTGATCCGAAATCACTTTCCTTATCCTATACTTTCTTTAATTAATTTTTCGGTTTAGCCTCAAAACTTTAGTTAAGATGATTAACACTCATAGACATTCTTTCCCATTCTTAACTTTCCTTAAAAGGAAATAGTCTTGAACAAGCAGTTCAATTGAGTAGACACTACTCGTGAACTGTGGGATGTCTAATGAAAGCGTTACCCAGTGGGACTAATTTTCTAATAAATTAGAAAAACAACAGATAAAAGCTCTCACTAGTTTATCGGTTCCAAATACCGTCTAACTAGCGACACTTTAATTTATGATTCTCTAATTTTTCTATTAGAAAATTTCTCGTGTAGACACTACACAATTAATATTCACTAGAAGAATTTTATCGTCCCAACCATCTTTTAAACTAACCATGGTTGTCTCTCGTTCAACACGAGTGACAGCAGTGACATACTTATTTACGTCACTTAAGTCTTGAAGGCTCAAGAGAAATATCTCTTCCGAAAAATTAATCGCATGTAAGATCAATAAGTACAACGTTCTAGTTACTTGCCACTTTTAACGAAGTCATTACTAGTCAATTTTACACTAGCGAGTCTAGCACCCTGAGAGATATATAAATAGTTGTAAATAAAATTGACAGAAAATAAATCCAAATCATACACTACTAATAAATTTTAGAACATAAACTAAGTACTTATAGTCTATCCTACCGCTCCAAGGATTTAATCTAATGCCTCGTGCCGCCTTAGGGTAGGTCAAAGAGGTTTCGATTAATATTGAAGATCAGATTGAGAATCGAACATCTCATTTGTGATCGTCAATCACCTTTCCTTTTTCAGCCAAGGTATTACCAAAAATACCCTTTATGAGTGTGACCTCTCTGTCTCAGATTTTTAGGTAGACCCGAGTTTGCCGCCTTAGGGTCGGTCGGCTGACTCAATGAGTACCCAAAATCCTATCCTTTCGGAGACCAAGCCTTGAATTTTGATAGCGGTGAAGGCCTTCCTTAGGGGCCGAAATCAAAGCCGCACGAGGCGTCACCATTCTCTCACGTTTCTTGTGTCAACATAGAGGCCGTGGGGTCGGCCGTTGTCGCCTCCCGCTCCCACTCAATATTTTGAAAAAGTGGTGGGTTTACTGATCACGTATTTGGACTTGATGTTACATTAAGGAACAATAAATCATAGGCCCGAATGTTGTCGGTTACGTGGGCTAGCCCACCCGACCTATTCGTTGGAACATATGTGGCCGTCGGACGGGTCAAGGCTAGGGGAGCTCCGTTAAGCCGTAGTGGCTCTTCGGATGACTCAGCCTTGCGAGACCCCCGTGCAAACGCCACACGTGGAGGGTAAAGTAGATCGAGCCGTAGCTACTGTTGACCACCCAACCGTGGTTAAACCACTTTCGAACCATGTTTGCCCGTGATTATCCAATCCTTAAACATCAAACTTTCACGTAGACACTACGGAACAAAAACGTAATCTCGTCTTGGTAAGGTGGAATTCACCGAGAATCCAACACCTTAACCACGAGGTTTCGGGATTGTACTCCTTATGCTTTCGCAGAGTGGGATTCACCGAGAATCCATCACCCAACCTCGACGATTGAAAAAACCCGTGTTCCTCGGTTTTTACCCTAATTAGTTTCTAATTAATATCACTCAATTAATTAAACTAATTGCGTGTTTTATACATGCCTAACTAATTCCTCGAATTAATTTCTACATGTATGCATATGGAGTGGAATTCATGATATGATGCATGTCATGGCAATTTTCCTGTTCTACACATACAATCTAAACATGTATACTAGTGCGGAAAATAAACACCGAGATGGACCGTTGGCACCCCCGTATCTAATCTAATAGAAAATAAATAACCAAAACCCTAACTAGGGTTTACTTCATTCTAACATAATCTGCAGCTGTTCAAAATCTTCGACAATCGGCATACCAAACGAACTCGGATCGGGACGAAACTTTCCAGATCTGATCTTCATTCTTCAGAATTCAAGATGGACGGTTGGATCGGAGCTTTGACTTGTCAATCTTCTCCAGAGAGCCGCCCAACTTGCTGCTGAATCTGACTTTTACAGAAGCGCATCAATGACTTCCCGCTGCCGATCGGGAATTGAGATGATACCCGATCGACCTGAAATTTTTATTCCACGTCCAAAACTCCATATTTGTAAATCTGACCGGTTGGATTTGCGTTTCAACGATCGAAACTCTCCCAGAAATTCGAGGAAGTCACAGGTAGGGTTTCTGTGAATCCTGCGTTTTTCTGTTACAACAGCTTTTTGTAGCAACGAACGGACATCCAAACGGACTCTGATCAACGCCAAATTTTGTGAGATTGTTCATCAACTCCCAATATTGATTCTGACCGGAGGGATCTTCTTTTTAACGGCTCGATCATCGGGAAAAATGAAATATCTAAACAGCTACTAAACAGATCTATTTTCTGGAAATTAAAATTGCAATAAAAATAAATTACATAATTTCCTATACTCATATGAACGAATTTTCATCGTTCATATGAGTTTACAATATATCTAACGGGTAAACGATGCCAACCCCAATCCATCTCTTCAACCATAACAATTTTAATCACATCAATGCATAAAATAAGTAAAAAAAAAATACCTACATGCAATTCCATTCCTTTAAATCGTTTAACTACGATTATGACTATATAAATCGTGGAACCTGTCTCTGATACCACATGAAGGATGCAGGTTCTTAGATCTAACCAAGTTAGATCTATACGCAGCGGACGGATCACGATTTACATATCATAAAACATACACTACAAAAAACAGATCTTTTCGTGACAAACAAATTCGTCGCGAAAAGTGCTGATTTTCGTCTGTAAAAGATTTCGTGATAAAAAATTTTGTCGCGGCGTTTGTTGCCTAAGCAGCGACGCAAAAGGTGTCTCTTGTGACGATCAGTGAATTAGTCATTAAAAGAGTTCAATGGCGACAAATCTCATATTTTTGTCACCAATGTTTTTCTTGACAAACCTTCATCTTTCTCACCAGAAAGGTTTTTCTTGCGACAAACTTTTGTCACAAAATAATGAATATTTTATCACTAATTCAGTGTTGTTCACCAAAAGGTATAAACACATTTTTACATTACTGGTTAATATTGACAAAGACTTTATTACTAGAAGTCATATTTTAATGATAATAATAATAATAAATAATAAATAAATATTCAAAAAATAGAAAACTAATAATAATAATAATAATAATATTATTATTATTATTGAAAATTTTAATTAAATAATAATAATATTAATAATCTACAACCTATAAAAAATATACACATACCTTACAAAAGAATAAAAAAATAATACAACACACAATAAAATATTAAATAATTATTAACAATCATTTTGCAAGTATACAAAAACTTAACATCAACTCTAAAAATTTCAAAAAATACTTAAAAAATTAAAAGGCTGTTAACAAGCATTAATTATTGCCACACAAGCATACAAGTTGTGTAAGTCATGCGCTTTTCCAGCAGGCATTTTGTTTCTAAAATAAATAAGTACTAGTACAAATGAAAAAGGGAATATTAATTCTATAAGAATAATGTAATTGTCACCTCATAATCATTATGCGCTGCTCAGTGATAAGCTCGCCGCAGTTAGAGGTGGAGCAGTATTTTGTGATGTACTCAATTCAGCTTCCAAGCCATAGTTTTGTCTTTCAACTTCTGAAGGTCTGCACCGTAACGAAACAAAACAAAAACTAAAAACAAGACTCAAAAGTACAAAAGAAATCTGAAAGAAAACTAAACCGAATTTCTAGACCAGAGCCATTGAATCTCTCCGGCAAGCCATTCAGCTTGAGCTGTGGTGAGTTGTGATGCTGCTCTGATAACAAGAAATACCGTAAGAATTCAGACGGATACAGTATGGTTTATCAATCTTTTCTTTTGTCATAATTAGTACAGCTTATATAACACATAAGAATACATAAGAACTTAAGACAATGTAACTTCCAAAAGTTTCTTACAGACAACTTTCCAGTGTCTACTCTTTGCAATACTTCCTCCAACCCTATAAAATATGTATAAGGGACGGGATATATGTATAAGAAACCATGTGTAATCTATCAAGCAAGGGAAGCAAGATGCTTTAAACGATCAGCTTCACTTGGATCAGATGCATAAGCTTACAGAGCGAGTAAAGCCGAATAGAAACGTGTGTACAATGTTAGTACATATTACCAGATTACGATTTCTAAAAAGAAAATCAGATGGATGCAGTATTTTACCTTCTTTGGGTCACTCAGAAGATGTTTATTAATAAGATGAACAGAACAGTGGAAGCTTCAGTCCCAGTTTATCCATGTTAGCATATGCTATATTCTGCAGCTCTCCAGCCATTTTCTATAATAATAATAATAATAATTAAATTAAAAACAATAATAATAATATTGCGAGAACGATATATTACTATTATATCCTTTCAAGAGAAATCTAATAAAACAACGTCAATATAAATTAGGAACATAGATTTATGATTATTATATCCTCATGGGAACAAAACCATCAAGCAATCCAGCTACCAAATCTAATAGTGGACATTCCATTCTAACAATAGAAGCAGACATGTGATACTAAAAGAAGACACTTAACAGTTCAACTCAGCCAGAAAATGCATCGTCCTATGAACACACCATGAAAACGAGGACCTCACCACCAATGAGCTTCAAGAATATAATAACATTGACTTGGACATTAGAGATACATCCATTTCAACCAAGCATATGCTTGAAACAGTGGCAGATGAAACTGATGTGAAGAATAAGTCAAAGTTTTTGGGATTGTGTTCATTTCCTGGATGCAAGAAATTGAGAATGATGAAGCCTAATTTTGATGTAGACATAAAATAAAAAGATCCAAAAGGATCTGCTTCATGTTATGAGTGATTCTGGCTCAAAACTCAACTCAAACGAAAGACTGGATCGAACTCGACTTGTTTAATGTTTGATACAATTCAACACGGCTCGTAAGCTTGACCATAATTCCTAAGGCTGACTGTTCTACATTCACTTACCTTGACTTACAAAATTATCTATTTATGATATACAGTAAGAGTAATGAAATTACCTGACTTGCCAAGTAAATTTTATTCAAATAAGGGGGACAGGCTTGAACAAGATCCCGATATGTACTCCTTCCCTCGGTGCTTTAAAAAACAGAACCCCACACAATAACCAACAGGCAATCGGTGAGCAGTACACCTAGAAAGAGGATACATAAGGTTGAGTTCTTGCGAGAGAAAATGTAACAAGTTCATAAAAATGTGGAACATATAAACAATGAAGGAACCCAAAAGATGGAAAACATAGAATAATGCACCTAATAAGCATTAAAAAATGGGGGGGGGGGGGGGGGGTAACAAGGATGGTAGTTGTGTTATTTGAGAATATAGAGAACTCTAGCAGATTTCCAGGGTATTTTGAATGTGAATTGGAGGCAAGATATAGAGTGCCCCTGCCTTTAAGTACTTCATGAAGGTGGATCCATGTTGTTTGAGCTCAATTCCTCAATAATGTTGGTAATCTTCTGAACACTGAAAGAATGTTAACTTTCTTCTTCTACGTTATACAAAAAACAAAAAAGGCAAAGCACCTGGAATCACTTTCTTCTTTCTTTGGATGCAGAGAACAAAATGATCGGTAGTTTATGATAATGAAAGACAAAACAAAATCCAAACACTCATGTACCAGAAAAATTACAGAAGCATACTTTTAGGGACTCCAAGTGAAGTCCTCCGGTAGATATTTCGCACTGGATAGAATCAATCCTCAACTACAAGCAAAATTTCAAGAGAAGCTTTAAATTTACCTTTGCTCAAATCAGTAGTTCCTCATAAACCGTAAAACATGTTGACCAATCGGTGATAAGAAAATATGTATAATAATCAAAAAGGAAATATACACAATCGGCGGGAAGAAGTTTGAAAACATGACAAAATAAGCAATCTAACCTCTAAGGGATTGAATAGAAGCTTCGTTCATAGGCGACTCAACTTCTCACCCTTCAACTCTTGCTCGACCATTTCTTACTCCGTTTAGCATCTTGAGCTTCAAATTAGCCTCATTGAACTCCGATCTCACTCATCTATCCTCCTCTTCAAATCCGCATTTGGTAATTCTAAATGTGAGGAATCAATTACAGTCGTCAATATTATGCCGAATTTATTGTTTTAAAATACCAGCATTAGATTAGCAAAGGTGTTTTCCAAATGAAACTACGATTTCAAGCATTGATCTTCATGAATCAGAGTTTCAAATAAAATGAAGATTACCTCCTGGAGATTTTTCATTGCATGAAGTTGCAATTTTATTGAATACTGTAGTTTCAGATAAACAGAAGATTACTTCCTGAAGATTTTTCGGCTACGAAGTTGTCAATTTTATTGAATCGAAGAATGAAAGACGATCAATTGAAGAAGGCGACTAGGAAATCAGAAACCCTAGAACCGGGAAAAGGAAGATCAAGAGCTCGGATATGTTTTACATTATTCCATCATTTATTTCTATTACAAGATAACCCTATTTATAGTAGGGGCAAACTACGATTTACTAATTACGAAGCTAGAAAGGAAATAATAAGAAAGTTATATCAATTACTAATTATCATCAACTATTTATTACATTTGTGATGAAGTGATGAAAAACACCGCTTCGTGAATCGTTTCCCACCATAATTGAGTCGAATATTAAATGACTCGAACTTTTTTTTTTTTAAGCGAAAAGAAATCAATGAATTTTACAAGTTAATCGAATTTATGAGCCGAGTCGAGTCATATCAAGTTCTTAATGAGTCGAGTTTGATCACGTTTGTTTTCAAGAACGGTTATTAATTGATGGGTTGCAATGAAAGATTTTAATTTATACATAAATCGGTATATAGATCGTGACAAAATCTTTTTTGTCCCACCATTATTAAGGATTTTGAAAGCAAAAAAAAAAAAAAAAAATTAAGGATTTCATAATATAAATAGTTTGTCACCAAAGCTATATCCCAAAATTTATCACATACAATGCATGCGAGACCGGGACATCCAGGTGACAACATGCTTTTTTTCCTCACTATGAATACAACTTTTGGTGACAAACAAAATTATTATCACTAGAACCAACCATTTGTGATGAATCTACTATTTGTCACCTAAAGTTTGTCACAAAACATTCTTTTTTTTGTAGTGATAGTTAAAGGACTTAAAAACTACAAGGGGGTTAAAATCAAGTTACCAATATTAGGAATAGACGCCTTGATCTTCCGATGTGTTCTCCAAACGGCGGTTGGTGGACACCCTTCTTGACACTCGAACCTCATCGATATGCAACACTCAAGAAAAACTTATAGTTTTTCTTTTACAAAACCCTAGGCAAGAAAGCTAATTTTTTCTCCCCTTTTTTCAAGTGATGGTCGAAATTTTGCTTGTACAATTTCCCTTGGAATAACTCTCCTTTTATAGGAGAGTAAATCTTGGCTTCAAGTTTTAATTAATTAAATAAATAATTAATTAATCCAAATAAAAAGATATTTTCCTTAATGATTAATTGTGACATGTATTGACCAATATGAAATCAAATAACAAGTCATCCAACCAATCATATAACAAGAATATCTTTTATTTTCCACATCACAAAAATAATTCTTGTGATAAATAAATACCTAGGCGCCACTTTTAGGGTATAAAAGCCACATAAAATGTCTTTTATGTGTATAATATTATTTAGTCCAACTAAATAATATCCATGCATATCAATTAATTAGCCCAGCCAATTAATTATTTCTGAGGCCCAAATATCAAGATTATTTGTCCGAATTACAGAAGCCACATCGGGGACCATGGACCTATAACCAGTAGCTCCAATAATTAATTATTCATCGAACAGAATAAGCACATTAATTATTAATTCCGGGATTACGCCACCATAAACCCGGAAATCGAACTCTACCGATTATAGATGTATACTTATACTCAACCCATAGAGCGAATAATTTCCATCGATATAATCACTACATACGGATTAACCCTCCATAGAACGTCCATTCTTGAGTAGGAAGTCTCCGTGAACCAGACTCAGAATATCTTATCCTTATTTACCATTAACCCCCTAATGATCAATTAGTGCACATATCGACTAGTAGCTAATTAGTCAAATGTGAACTCGGCCGATCGATCACTTTCTTAAGGCTAACAAATAAGGGATTTGTCTCTCTACTTCCCGAGGAAGGAATGGATTCCATGTCTGTGAAAATCGAACTACTCACTCATCCGGAGATAGTGCCAATGAGAAGTGGCTTGGAACACATATTAAAGTGAACCGTAACTAACACATCAAACACTACCCGGGACAAGCGGCACCACGTGATCACCTCACCGGGATTAAGGTTGATCCATATATGATCATCTAATGATTTAATAAGATTCCTCGATTACGGAATTATACCAAGAAATTCAGATTAAATCGGTCCGATTTCTATATGAATGCCATCATATATAAATGCCCCACGTAGGTATTACCTCTACCGACAGTCCGGATAAGACTATCACACCTTAAGGTGTTAGGCGCATTATTGGTGTTTTAATCAAGAGACCCTAAACTCGATTAAGTTCACCACGGACTAACGATTTAAGTATATCACCACTAACTCAATCCTCACGTGCATGCCATGCACTCGAAGTTAAGCGATTACATCTTGATATACTTAGGGTTGCAAAGAGTGATGTATTACTTACAAGCACAAAGCAAGTAATAAGGTGAGATAAATTCATCATCCATTATCAAAAACAATTACACAAATTGTCTTTCGGGCACTACACCTAACAGAAGAGGCTATTGAGGCTGAGCCCTTAACTATTATCAAGCCTAATGAGGAAGTAGAGGTTGTTATTGAGCAACTTTCTTTGGAGAGTCACTGACAAACTCTGAGATGAACTGCTTTGTTGATGTTACTGGATCCTCACCTACTAAGGCTGTTGAGCCTACTGAAAGTGAAAAGGTTTGTTGTTGAGCGATCTGTTGAAGAATCACAGCAGTCTACTACACTAGAGCCTGCTGTAGAAACTGATAGATCTACTGAAGCTGCACAAGCTGTTGTTGAGCAACTTGTAGAAGAACCACAGCAAACCACTGAATCTACACCTGCTGTGGAGATGGAAACACTTGTTCAAGACCCTGCAAATCCTGCAATAGTTCAGGGGGAAGAGCAGTCTGCTGCTAACCCTGCTGATGAGCATATAAGTCAGGGGGAAACAAGTGTGGTACAGATGGAGGTAGTAGGAAGTAATATACAACCTGAGAAACCTACAAGCCTTGAGGCATCTGTAGAAGAAACATTGCATGTACTTGTTGAGACCTTTGGAGGTCAACAAGGTACTGCAACAGCTCCCAGAGGATCATTCTTGCCCTATGAAAAACATGAGAAGAAAAGGAAAGAAGGGTATGTTGATCCAAAGCTCCTGCTGGTGGCTGATTATTTTCAATGGAAGTTTGGATATTACAAGAGACAAGAGCCTGCTGCAGAACCTATGATAGACTTTGAAGAATGGGCTTTTGACAAATTGGGAGTAGAGAACTTGCTGGATCTGATTGATACATCCTTGTTACAATCAAGGCTGATGGATCTGTTTGATGATCAACAAAAAGAGGAGGGTATCAAGTTCAGGAATCCAAGAGGTGATGATGGTGACTCTTCATCATCTGATTCTGATGATAATCACCCCTCTGGTCCAGGAGAAGTCAGTGGAAGTGCCATGTTTAGTGAACCAAGAGTAGAAACGCAGTCATCTTTGGATTTGGGCAGTCCAGAGAGAGAAAATCGGACGAGATGAATGAGGATGAGGAACATCTCACCATTGATGATATTGAGGCACAAATCAATGAAGGGATAACCATTGGGGCAAACAAGATGGTTGGTGAGATTGATCCTTTATTTGTTGAGGAACCTGCTGATCATGTTGATGACCAGCAGACTGTGGATTCAAGTGAAGAAAGAGTCACTGATCATGATGAGCCAAGTGTCAGTTCTAAGGACTCTATTCAATATCAAAACTGGGTTGACACTGATGGCACCTTGACCAACACTGCAAATCTACTAAGAAGGATTGGTGATATTGGGAATTTCAACAAGAAAACATGGACATATTCCACGATCAAGTTGTTGTGGCATTCATTGCACAAGATCCAAGAGTTGAAGAGGAGGTACAGGTTCTTTGGGATCAAACAAACACTGGACACACAGTTGGAACAGGAGAGTACAGTTTCTTTGGGTTACAAACAAAGACTGGACAAAGGTTGGAACCATATTTGGGTTTGGAGGAAACCCCTGTTGTCTCAATCAGAGCTCTTTGTAGTGGAGCCTACTTTGGAGACAAGGCTCATCAGAAGGAAAGATAGTCAATGAGCTCTGTTGTTATTGAAGCGAGCATTTGTTGGACTATGACTACAGTGATGAAGAGTTTCAATTATTTGAGGAAGAAGATGTTGCTGAAGAACCTGCACAAGATCCAATAATGGAAGATATTCTTGGTGCTATGGTTGAGGAAGGACCTCTCCCTGCTGGG
The DNA here is from genome assembly GCA_026214975.1 of Gentiana macrophylla. NCBI lineage: Eukaryota > Viridiplantae > Streptophyta > Magnoliopsida > Gentianales > Gentianaceae > Gentiana > Gentiana macrophylla. The sequence continues at coordinate 25,824,831 of CM047807.1, forward strand.
AGAGATATGAGTAAAGCAATGGTCATCAGCAGACAAAGGCCACAATATAATGTAGAAGAGCCTTTCTTGATGGAGTTCTTTGGAGAAATGACTGGTGGAGTGCGGTAGAAGTGTTGAATGAGTTAAGGATCATCGGGAATGACATGCAACAGATTAAGAACTCAAGCTGGATAGACAAGAACAAAGATTTGAAGAAGCTGATGAAGCCATTTGAATGACAATGCAGACAATCTACTGAAATAGTTGCTTCAAATTTCACATTTACTCAAAATGCTGTTAATGATATGATGCTAGATGTGAGGGGAATCAAGCTAGGAAACACAGTGAAAGAAAAGTTTCTGAAAAATCAACTTGAAACCATCCACCGAAACATGACAAACTTCTTTGAGGCACCTAAGCTCTTGAGGTCTGCTGGAACATCTCAACTTCGCTAGATTGGATCCTAAGCTCACTTTGAAGGATCAATCTGGGAGAACTTTGCAATCAAGGATTACTGCAGTTGATACAAGAAGCGAGATTATGGAAGGACAACTGAGTAATCTCGATTATCTCACGAGAGAGTGTTCATGTTCTCTTGTCCCGTTTTGTTGATGATGTCACTAAGGGGAAGAGGGCAAACAAAGATAGCAAAAGAGGCTGCAAGGATTTTTGCCAAGAAGAAATGGGAGAATGAGATAAATGCATTCAGGGAACCTGCACCTGGCAGAGTTCAACTTACTGATGATCTCCTTAAACAATACAAGAATGTGTACTATAACAAAAGGAAACCTTATCATGACATAGGATTTCATGAAGGTTTAAATTCATTCTTGGGATTCAAATTTTGGGAAGCAAGGGTTAGAGCCTTGAGGGCAGGTTTTAGAGGTGGAAGAGGTGGAAGAAGTGGCAGAGGTGATAGGATTTTTCCTATCACAAAAGCAAAAGACTCACTGAATGAATTTAAAGAGTTTTACATGAGAATGGGATTTAGAGTCAATCAAATCAACCTCCTTCTACCAGAAGCTTGGAAGTGGTGGAAAGAAGTGAATTCCTACATTGATTTCACTTTGATTGAGAATGAGTGGATGAGAGATATGATAGAAGAAATCAGAGCCTATCAAGAGCAAGTGGAGAAGGAAAGACAAGAGAGAGAGAGAAAGAAGACAGTAGATCAGCATACTTAATCTGTTTTATCTTTGCTGTATCTAGACTGTAATAATGTGAACAAATGTTTATAATGAAAGATGACTAAAATTTGTTCTGTTTTTGTTTCAATATTTTTGCTTTGCTGTTAGGTGAGGGTAGTGGCATCATCACCAAAAAGGGGGAAATTGTTGGACTTATTTCTATGTTTTGATGATGAGTGCTAGACTAGCTGTTATAGTGCAAAGGCAAAAAGATGTCTAGATCAAATGTATAGGTTTATTAGAGTTTGATTTTTGACTAGGTTTGATCAAACAAGCCTTTCAGAAAGGTCGGTGACTTGTTTATTGAGACTAGTCTAGTCGATGAGAGTAGTTAGGTCGATGAGACTTATCAGGAACCTCTTTGAAGACGAAGGTGAGGCTCAAACTTAGTTAGTGAAGGCTAAGGGATCAAACTTAGTAATTAAAGTCAAGGATATGAAATCAGAATTTAGGCAAGTCTGTGATGACCTAAATAGATTACATATACCTTGTGTAGAAGGTCTAAGTTCCATAAGTTGGATGATGTTTGGAACTTGGTTATAATTAAAAAGGTGTAATCTAACTTCACAAATAAAAGTTAGATAAAAGTAATCAGCTGCATTGTATTTGATACACAGCAAATTGTTGTTCAGCAGACTGATAGGTATTACAGCAGACTGATGAACCTGCTGATAATATACCTCGGTTAATTCAAGATTACATTGGAATATTACATGGATAAGGACAACCAACTACCTCTGATTTATCAAAAAAATCAAGGGCTGAGATTAAAAGGACGTTGGGATGATTCAGGACTTTATCCAATGGTTATAAGTCAAAGGGTGGATAGACTACACTGTCAAAAAGGATTCTGATAGTGTCAGTCCTATGAATAGTGACAAAAAGCATGTCAAATGGGACAAAACAGGGAACAGCTATATTTGAATTTCAAATACAAGTCACATGGCATCCTACCTATAAATAGAGGACTTCCAACTCAGAAAAAGATGATGATTGATAAATTTTAAGAGAAAAATATAAGAAATAATTCTGAGCTGAAAAACACCCTACTGAACCTACTGAGACCTTACTGATCTAGAGAAAATCTTCAAGTGTTTTCTGTATTCAAAGCTGCATCAAGCTTACACACTTGAAGACTGCAAGCTGCTGATTATATCATCCTAATCAAGCTGCTGCAACTGAATCATTTACTTGATTCAATCCTTATCTTACAAAGAACCTGCTGAAGACAGTGAAGCATCTGTTGGGTGTGAAAGATCTGTTGTTTGTGGTGGGAGTGGTGAAGAGGCAATCCTACCCTTCAAGGACCAAGTGGAAGACTTTTGAGCAAACAATTCTACACTTCCTAGTTTTCAGCATGAAGCCATAGTTATTGGTGAAGTACAAGCAACTTAGGAATCTTTGTAACAGCTACATCAAAGATCTCTAGTGAATTACCTCCAACATCACAGGAGAAGAGTGGGTGACAGATTACACCACTGGAACCACTATAAAATCGCCTACTTACTTTCTGCACTTACATTACGCATTTAGTTTATTATACACATCAACCTCTGAATCTAGCAACTAAACTCACACACATACACTCATGAGTATTTAATACTTAGTATCATATTTAACAACAAGTAATAAGGCTTAATTTTTGGTATAAATCCATTTGCACAAATTCAAGAACACAACCATCGATGAACTCATTGTTTATCATAGAGTTCTCGAGGTATCAGCAGACTATTGAGGTATCGTGAGTGCTTTGAAGTTCTTGAGTTTGTTAACTCCAAAAGTTTTAAGTGTTAAGTTTATTCACCCCCCCTCTAAACTTAACCAAAGCCTTTTCAAGGGACCAACACTAAGTAAATACTTATACAGAGAATTCTAACTTATTTCAGACTTGCTATAATAGCTAGTATGGCCATCATCAAAACATAATAAAATGTTCCTAACAATTTCCCCCTTTTTGATGATGCCAAAACCCTCATAAGCCTGAACATAAGTGTAACAGATTTTAATAATAAACATTGGAATAGACCTCAACAGTTTTATTCATCCATTTAAGGGCAGTCAGAAAACATGAGCTCAAAACATATTGAAGGTACAATAACTATATGTTACTTAATTCTGCTTTGTACCTCTTGAATTTTGTAGTCTGAACCTCCTCAATGTCTTTCCAATCGATCTCTGGAAACTTCCACTTCCAGTATGCCATAGCAGTATACTCAGATACTCCTTGAAATACTCTCTTGGAAAATTGTCTGTTGAAGTCTGGCATAGTCTCATTTGCCCTAGGTTCTCCAATATGCTTCTCAAGTCTGTCCCTAGCTTCTGCAATGTATGAGTCAGCAAACTTGAGATTTTTGTACAGACCCCATTGGTCTTGTTTGTTCATTCTCTCCATAGGGTTGAAGAATTTAGCCATATAGTTGAAATCTTCTTGTTGCTCAGTTGGTAAATCTTCTGGCCTTTTTGCAGAAAGGGGTATTGTTGTACTTGGTCTACTTGTTCCAACACTTTTCTTGAGAGATGCATGTTTCCTTTTGATGTCATTGTATATTTTGGCCAAGTCAACTCTCATCTGTTCATCTTGGTAGCTTAGCCAATCTGCCGAAGCTGCATCTTATGTTTGATTTGGATACAACCCTTCTTGAATCAGAAAAATTCTCTTACTTGATCTAAGATCTCAGCCTCATATTCATGCCTGTTTTTGTGAGTTGGGAAGCTTCTTTTCTCTTTACTTGTACTGCTTCTATGTTCTCTTGCTGATCTCTTTTGCTGACTTGATCCAGATCTTTGCTGTCCACCTGATCTGTCTCTATCATCATCCCTTCTTTGGTTAGGATGAGGAAAGCCTATGCATGGCTCATTTGAAGCCCTTTCCCTTTCTTTTCTGGCCTTCATTTGCTGCTCTTCAGCCTCATTTTTTATTCTTATTTCTCTGTCCCTTGCTCTCAGCTGTTCCTCTATAAAATTTAGGGGTCTTAACGTTGATCCTTCTTTGTTTCCCCTTTTTTGGTAGCATCATCCCTTTGCTGGAGTAATATGCTATTTTTAGCTTCTGCTGTTCCAATCAGAGTGTCTAATTTTGACTCAATGGATGTGAATCTATTATCATGATCAATCAGCTTCTCAGTTACACCGCGGAATCTGGTGCCAAATGCCAATGCCATCGAATCATTTTCCTGAGAGATGTGTTGTCTCAGACCTACAAGGTTGTTAGTGATATTGATGTTGAGCTGTCTCATCAGATCTCCTTGTTGTTGTACAACAATATTCTGTGCATCAATATACTCAGCAATGGCCTGGATTTTTTGCTCAATGCAGTAACTTTTATCATTGAATGCTGAAGTCATAGATCTGAGGCACATGGCTTGCTGCTCCAATTTTTCAGCCACCAGATCTGCTGCTTGTTCAAAAGTCTCATTGGAGATGCCAGTGGCCAGCTGAGAGAGTTTGTGTCGATTGTCAGCTGGTTCTGGTTCTGTTTGCTGTCCTCTGTCTTGATGTTGAGTAACATCTGCACCAGTGTCGACTTCTTCAAGTACTTGAGTAGAAGTGAATTGTGATGCAACACTTTCTCCTATTCCCCCTTTCTCTGTGCTGGAAATTTCCTTGACTGGCATTGCAGCAGCTGAGCCACTGTCCAACACTATTGTAGGGTCAGCCGAAATGTCAATAAATAGTGGCTGAGGTGTTGTCTTAGCTGGTGGGGTTGACTTTTCTAATGCATGTGTCTGTAGAAAAGAGCTTAAGAGAATATTATCATCAATTGCATCAGCTATTTGTTCATCCTCTTTGTCTTGCCCATTAGTAGTGTCTTTAGGTGTATTTTCATCAACATCAGTACCAGGACTTGGAATGCCCCTTATTTGATTAGTACCAGCATCATCATTGTGATCATCACCATCATCATTATTGTGATTATCACTATCATCATTATCATGGCGATCACTTTCTTCTGTTGATTCATTACTTTCTTTATCAGAGGGCTGAGACATCTTTGCCTTGGCTGCATCAACCATATCCCAGAGTGGTGACTCATCAAGTACATCAACCAGGGTTGTGATGCCAAGAAAATTGAAAAACCAAGCCTCCTCAGCAAGCATATGTTCTGAGTCTTGAAAATTAATTTTGGAATCACCTTCCTTCCATTTAAGATATGCTGCAACACGATCATCAATATCATTTGCAGACAACTGTGCCGATTCTTCTGGAGTTTCTTCATCATCTCCAGTGTCTCCTGCAGTCTCCTCATTTTGAGGTTGTTCATCCTCACTGCCACTTTCTAATTCTGGTTGTTCTGCCTCACCTTCAGAATCTTCTGCTTCTGCTTCATCAATCAGCTTTCCAAAATGTTCCTTGTCCAAATTTCTTTGAACCTTTTGCTTCTTTCTTTGGCCAGAAGGATGTGTTGAGCTTTTTTTCTTTTCCCTCCTCCTGCTTGCTTTGACTGTTTGACATAGGTAAACATTGTTTTGGATTCATGCAGCTTATGGAGGTGTACAACAGGAACCTTCAAACATTCCAAAAGATAGTGTAATTGAATCCCATAAGATTTCTTCACCCAGAAGATCCCCTTTTTTGTCTTTCTTTCTACTAGTCCCTTTTTCGCAGCCGTTGCCTCTCCCTGGATTTGTTCTTTGATTCTCTGGAAGAAGTAGGTTGCCTAATTGAACTCCAAATTGTTGTAGATGATTCCCATTAGTCGCATTATGGCCTCTATCATGGCATTATTTGCCCCTAGCTTCCCTTCAATGCTCTTTCCAATTAGGGCACTGAACTCACTGAAAGGTTTCTTTAAAGCAGATCTAAGACAATTGACCTTCTTAGATCCTAGATTTGACGTTTTGGTGATTGTCGTCCAGAAATCATCCATGTTTTGTGGTACCAAGGTCACTTTTGCGTGACCCTTATTTGGGAGTTTAAGGTGTGTGTGAATTACCTTTGCTGTAATGACCACTTCTGTTCAGTTGACAGATGCAACAATCTTGGCTTCCTCCCACTCGTCACCTTCTTCTGCAGGGAGCCCATGGATATAGTTTGCACTCTTCCAAAATGAGAATAGACTTTCATAGCAAATTTTGGTGATAGGAGGATTCAGAAAAGTGGATAATTGTAGGTGTTTGCATCGAGCTTCCAATTGTCTTGCTTCCTCATCATTTCCACACAATTTTAAGTAGTGTTCTTCTTGAAAGAACGATCCAGTAGCAATCGATTTCTCATATCCAGTTTGAGTGTTTGAGGAGGATGAAGCCATTGTTTGAATATTTTAGATTTTGAGATGACGGACTTGATTTTCCAGTTTGAGTATATGCAAAGGTAGCGTAAAGAATTCTAAAAAAATCTCTAAGTGTGGTTTAAATAGGATGATTTGAGTAGTGTGAACGTGGTTGAATATGGAAGGATTTTGGGACGTAATGGCGTGATTTTATGTATGTAAATCCCGATATTCAAGTGAAGTGGGGGAGATGATTGAGGCTTGTAATAATAAATCCCAGGAATCGAGGCGTTTGTAATATAAAATAATGTAGTTACCTCCACGATTTTGAATGGATCTCAACGTGTGTAATTTTCCATAGCATAATCCTCCATAACTCCCTTGATTTTCCACGTGTAAAAAAATTTGGTTCACACTTTAGTTTACTGGTGACTTCAGTCTACGTTTCGATGGAGTATCTTGGCTGATCACTTAACCGGTAAGTGACTTTTTCATTTAGCTGCTGTATATTACTGTTCCTAACAATCAGTTTAGTTAACCTCGCCGAATACCAGTGCCTTACCTGCTACATATTCTGTAATGGAAAAGGTTTAGTCAGATGATAAAGTCACTTAGCTGATTACTCTAGTTAGCTGCTATTAAGTACTTAGTCAATTTCAATCATTCCCAACTCAGTTCTTAACATGCTAAATCTTTCATGACTGAGTGGCTTTGTGAAGATGTCAACCAATTGATCTTCAGTGGGTATGTATCTTAGAATAACATCTCCTTTCTCAACATGATCTCTGATGAAATGATGTCTCACATCAATATGCTTTGTTCTTGAGTGTAATACTGGATTTTCAGTAATATATATGGCACTTCTGTTGTCACACATAATTGGAATTGTTTTCTCCTCTATTCCATAATCCCTTAGCTATTGTCTAATCCATAGTACTTGTGCACAAAAGCGCCACTCTTGCTATATATTGCTTGTTTGTTGATGTAGATATGGAGTTTTGCTTTTTGCTGAACCATGAAACTAGTCTGGTGCCTATCATCTGGCATGTTCCAGAGGTGCTTTTTCTATCTATCTTGCATCCAGCATAGTCAGAGTCTGAATATGATACCAACTTGAATCCTCCATCTTTTGGATACCAAATTCCAACATAAATGGTATTCTTTAGGTATTTGATTATTCTTTTAGCTGCTAGAAGATGTGATTATTTTTTTTGAGCTTGAAATCTTGCACATACTCCTACTACAAATGCTATGTTAGGTCTGCTTGCAGTTAGATATAGTAGGGATCCAATGATTCCTGTATACATTTTCTGATCAACATCTTTTCCAGCTTCATCGTTTCCAAGAATGACTCTTGCACACATTGGTGTATCTGCTGTGCCACTTGTGTCCATACCATATTTGTGTATTAAGTCTTTTGTGTACTTGGCTTGACTAATGAAAATACCATCCTTCATTTGCTTTACTTGAAGCCCAATAAAATAATTTAATTCTCCCATCATGCTCATCTGAAATTTACTTTTCATTAGGTTTGCAAATTTTTCACACAGATTTTCATCCTCTGATCCAAAGATAATGTCATCAACATAGATTTGTACCAGCAATGTACTTGTTCCTTCCTCTAGTTTGAAAAGAGTCTTTTCTATAGTTCCCTTGTTGAACCCATTCTTGATCAGAAATTGTGATAGTGTTTCATACCAAGCTCTAGGTGCCAGTTTGAGTCCATACAGAGCCTTCTTGAGCTTGTATACATTATCTTCTTTTCCTTTGAGTTGAATGCTAGGTGCTTGATCCACATATACTTCTTCTTCCAAAAGTCCATTCAGAAATGCACTCTTGACATCCATTTGATAGACTTTGATGTCTTTGTGTGCAGTAAAAGCTAGAAAGAGTCTGATTGCTTCCAGTCTTGCTACTAGTGCAAATATCTCATCATAATCTATTCCATCTGCTTGAGAGTAACCTTTTGCAACTAGCCTTGCTTTGTTTCTGACAACTGTTCCTTGCTCATCCATCTTGTTTCTGAATGCCCATTTTGTTCCAATGATGTTGGTTGTGTTTGGTCTGTCAACAAGTTCCCAAACTTCATTTCTTTCAAATTCATTTAGTTCTTCTTGCATGGCTGTAATCCAGTCAGCATCTTGAATTGCATCATCTATTGTCTTGGGTTCCACTTGTGATAGAAAACATGTTAGCATATGCTCCAGTTGTCTTCTGGTTCTGAATCCTGTATGAATGTCTCCAATGACTTGATCTTCAGGATGATCTCTTATCCAGTTGAGGTCAGGTTGAATTTGTTCTTCACTTGGTGCTTCTACAACTTCAGGTTGTGCATGAGTTTCAAGTTCTAGTGCTTCTTCTGTTGTATTGATTTGCGGCTCATCTTGATTTCCAAAATTGTAATTCAGAATGGTAGCTGGTATTGTTGTATTCATTTATATTTGCCTTTGTGCTGCTTCTTCTTCATGTTCTTGAAGATTTTCACCATTTGTGTTTGATTCATCAAAGACTACATGTATTGATTCTTCAATCACCAATGTTCTTTTGTTGAGTACTCTGAATGCTTTGCTGGTGTCTGAATATCCTATAAAGATTGCTTCATCAGCTTTTTCATCAAAGGTGTGTAGCTAATTCCTGTTCAAAACAAAACATTTAGATCCAAACATATGTAAATGTGAGATGTTAGGTTTTCTTCCATTCCATATTTCATATGGAGTTGTTCCATGATGTTTGTTGATGATTGATCTGTTTTGTGTGTAGCATGCTGTATTTGCTGCTTCAGCCCAAAATCTCTTTGGTAGGCATGCTTCTGCAATCATTGTTCTGACTGCTTCTTTGAGAGTTCTGTTTCTTCTTTCTGCTACACCATTTTGTTGTGGAGTTCCTGCTACTGATAATTGATGTAGTACTCCATTTTCTTCACAATAGGTTTTGATAACTTCATTAAGAAATTCGGTGTCTCTATCTGATCTGATCATGGTGATCTTCAGTTCTTTCTCATTTTGAATTCTTCTTAGTAAATCGGGCAGTTTCTTGAGTGTCTCTTTATTCCTGTTCATGAATATGGTCCAGGTGTATTTGGAGAAATCATCAAACACTACTAGAGTGTATTTCTTACCACTTACACTTACTGGTGTGACTGGTCCAAACAGATCCATATGTAGAAGATGTAGAATTCTTGTTGTTGATTGATAGGGCATTGACTTAAAGGAGCTTTTGATTTGTTTCCCCTTTTGACATGCATCACAGATACTTTCCTTCTTGAATGTGATCTTTGGTAAACCTTCAGCTAACTTGTTCTTTGACAGAGTGTTTATTTTCTTGAAGTTGAGGTGGTTCAGTCTTCTATGCCAAATCCAGCTGGTTGATTGTTTACTTTACTTTTGACAAGTAACATGTTTCAACTTTAGCTGTTCTCCAATCCACCACATATATGTTGTCTCCTGTTCTTCCTACAAGAACCACTGTGTTGGTTTGGCTATGAATCACCTTGCACCCTTCCTTGTTGAAGTGCACATTGTAACCCTAGTCACAGAATTGACTGATGCTTAGCAGATTGAAATTTAGTCCCTTAACATATGCCACATGTTGAATCTTCAAATTGTAAATGAGCATTGTGCCTTCCCCCTTAATTTTACCAGGGTTTTCTTTGCCTCCAAAGGTGACTTTAGGTCCATCAAAAACTTTAAAGTCAGTGAACCATCTTTTGTTTCATGTCATGTGTCTGGAACATCCACTGTCTATGTACCAGACAACCTAAAAAACAAATTAATTATGTTTAGGTACCCAACACTGTTTGGGTCCATACTTATTAGCAGTCATGCCTCTTACTCCTAGTGTATATCCAAATGATCATCTTCTTGGATAATTAAAGTCATCAGCTTCATATGTATAAGGCATGACAGAATAGCTTCTAATTTTTGTACTGAAGGTATTATGATACTTTTCTCTACTTTTTGGTGCATTTTCATCCTTTTTCACTTTCCAATATGCAGTGGGAAACCGATGTTGCTTCATGTGTCTAGGAACATGCCTTGGTTGGTTTTTCTTAAACACATGATGCATGGCATGAAATGATTTCTTCTTGTATTTTGAAGGTGTAACATTCCAATCATTCTCTGAAGGATAAAGTCTTCCTTTACCTTTCAGAAATGATGGTTTAGTCTACTGTTTCACTGCACTGGGTTTTGACTCAACCGATACATGATGAGTGATTGAAACTATGGTCTGTCCTTTTCTGAATTTTGGTCCTAGATTCATAATTGTGTTTTCCATTATTTCTATTCTCATCCCGACTATTGTAACCATGACCAGATCTGGATCCAAACTTTTTTGAGGGTTTGTAGGCTGGTGCATTTAAATGTGCAGTGGTGGTCTTAACTGGTAGGGAGATTTTCTCAACCGGTCTGTCAACACGAGATGTATGATCATCTGCTGTTTGTTGATCATTTGAGTATGTCTCTTTACTAGTTAGTTCAGCTTTTGCTTTATCCAATTCTTTCTTTAATCTTTTATTTTCCTTTCCTAGATTCTCACACTCCTGTTCCGGAATTTCATGATTCAACTCAATTTGTTCAAATTTACTCATGAGATTTTGGATTAGGTTTGCAGAGTCTAATGGAAGAATAGAAGATTGTGCAGTGTTAGATGTGGATGCAATAGATGATGAGTATGAACTAGTTGTTACCTCAGTTTCATTTGATTCTTTAGCCATAAGACAAAGATAGGCTTTTTCATTGTCTGAGTTGTCACCCTCATCATCATCAGAATCATTTTTATATGATTCTTCAACCTTTTCACTGCTAGATTCATCTTTGAGTGCCTTCTTGCTTTTTCTCTTTTCAGTTGTTTTGTATTTCTTCTTATCCTCAACTTTGTCTTTTTCTTCATGGCAATCAGCTTTGAAATGACCATTTTTGTTACAGTTGAAGCATCTGTATTCTTCATTTTTTTCTCTTGTTGTCTTTGTTTGTGCTTGACTTCTTGTTTGATGATGATACTCATTTGAATATCTTCTTTCTGCTAAACCTGTCAAAGCGTTTTACTAATAAAGCTACATGTTCCTTCAGCTCTTGTGTCTATTTCTTTGTTTGCATCAATTTGTTTGACTTTCTTTGAGGGTGCAACCAAAGGCACTAGCCTTATGTAGCTCTGCTGGTGCACTGTCTTCGCCGTTCAACTCAAATTCATGAGCCTTTAGCTGAGACATCAGGGTCAGAGTATCAGTGTTTGCAAGATTTATTGTTCCTCTTATTACTGATGTGATGATCTTCCATCTTTCAGGTAATCCTCTCAAGATCTTCAAGAACACTTCTTTCCGAGGATATGTGTGTCCAAGCTGTTGCAGTTCATTGATGATGCTTGAGAATCTGTTGTCCATTTGATCAATGGATTCACCAGCCTTCATTTTGAAGTTTTCAAATTTCTGTTTTGCAACAGATAATTTGTTTTCTTTAACTGCTTCAGATCCTTCAATTATCAGTGCCAATTTGTCCCAGATCTCCTTTGCTATTTTGCAATCTTTGATTCTCATGAACATGTTGCTATCCAGGGTCTTCAAAATCATATCTTTTGCAACAAAGTCTAGATTTGCTCTTCTCCTGTCATCCTTGGTCCAATCTTTCTTGGGTTTGTCTACTTCCTTTCCTTGATCTGCTCCTGTGGTTATCACAGTCATAATCATTATTGGGCCATCATTAATTACATCCAGCATATCCTCTTGAGTTGCTGCAAGATGAGACAACATTCTTATTTTGTATTCATCAAAATTGTTGACATTGAAAACAGGTACCTTTGACATGAAATTTGAGGAATCCATAATCACAAATAAGAGATATAATTAGAAGGCACATATTTGAAAACTAATTTGAAAATATGTGATCTCCTTGTTACCAGAAATTAGATCTGAATAGGTTCTGATACTAGGAACACTGCTCCGATACCAATTGTTGGTCCCAGAGAAGGGTAAAACAATAGTCGGGGGGGGGGGGGTGAATGACTATAGCGGAGTTTAAAAAACTTTTCTTGTATTTAAAAGCTTTTGGGCAGCGGATAAGTCCCTTCTTACTATGTTATTTCAAAGTAGATTATGCAATCACAGATATATATATAGTACAGATTATGCAATCACAGATATATGGTATGCAGTTAAGTAAAGTGCTGAAACGTAAATTGCTGAAAGTAAATAGACACATAGGTTTATAGTGGTTCAGGGTGGTGTAATCCCTTAATCCACTCTTCTCCTGTGATGATTGGAGGAATTCACTATTGTCTTCACAGATACAATAGTACGATTGTCCTTGCCTATATAAGCTTCACAATCTTCAAGACTATCACTCCCTGACTGCAACAACTTTAGTGACCCAGTCTCTTTCACTGCTCCTTGGGAACAAATCCTTTAGCAGCTATCACAAACACAACTCCTTCTCTGATGGTTCTGATTCAGTTGCTTGATTGAAGTGAACTGGATTCACCAAACTTGTTGATCAATCTCAATGCTTGATGTTTGAATTGTAGCTCTCATTTTTGAGTTGATCACTAGATATTTCTCTTTAAGCACATATAGAAGACTTTTTACTTTGACAGAGTTTCTTCTTTTTAGTTCTCAAATTTGATCATTCTCATCTCTTTTTCTTTTTGTCTGTCAATGCCATATATTTATAGCCTTGATAATCCTTGACTTGAATTTCCGTCCATTGGCTATATTAATGAGAGGAATAATCCTTGATTTTATTCTTGATTCCCCCTTAATTATATTCTTCTTGATTTCAGTGATCGGATTTTTCTTCAAACGTTTATCAGAAAATCCGTCATTGATTGATCCACTATTGATTGTGCATTTAATGCTTGATTCTCTGAATCTTCATCATATTTCGAAATCTGATTAAGTAAAGTTTACTTAGCCGCTCTCTGAACTGTCAAGTGATCCTTCTGACTTTGCCGCTTAGATCTTCCTTCACTGCTTTGTCTTCACTTAGCCGAAAGTCATTTTACTTTGCTGATTCATTGTTTCCTTCATTCTTTTCAGTTCAGGAGAATCCTTGTACTTCACTAATCCTTGATTTCTGTGAGATCAGTGTACACCATATTTAAACATTAAGTTTCATCACTTAAAACATAACTTAGACTTATTCAAGGTCATCACAGACTTCCTTGGTTATAAGTCAGACCATAATGCTTTCACGCTTCTCTGCTGGTACTTGGCTGGCTTTACTCTGCCGAAAATCTGTTTCACTTTGCCGTCCTACCAACTTGTACAATACTTGTCTGACTCAACTTATACAACATGTCAGACTCTAAGTAAATACTTATACAGAGAATTCTAACTTATTTCAGGCTTGCTATAACAGCTAGTATGGCCATCATCAAAACATAATAAAATATTCCTAACATTAACTGAACGTATGTAGTTACTAGGCATGTTTTCTATGCATGGTTCAAAGTTGATTTACGTGTGGTTTTCCTTTATATGTCAAGTTAAGTTTTAAAGTAAGTTCCTTATGTGTCAAGAAATGCTTTTAAACGTGTTTTATGTATTCTTCAATTTGTACTTTCAATTGTTTGTAAACTGGATATAGTAGATTCATGTCGTGTCTCCCGGCATCTTAACAACCATGAATCTCCCTTTTGATCTTCTTTCTCCTTACTGAGTATTTTCCCGGTGCTCACTCTTTTATTTGAAATAAGAAGGTTTGCAGGTACATGCTGATTTGATGACGAGCTTGGAGTGGTAGCTTAGGATTTAGCAACGGGGTTGTTTATGTTGTAGTTTCCTTTTATAGTTGTTCCTTATTTTTCAGACAGTTGTAAAGGATAATAGTTTTGCTTTTAGTTATTTATGATTTAGTTTGACATTAGTTGTTCTCTTCATGATGGTTGTTTTGGAAGACACCGAGGGTCTATTTTCCTAGTCTTCAGCTTGATTCCTTCTGCGCCATTCTTTTAGTACTCGGATATGAGACGAGGCTTACGTGGAATTTAGGGTTTACTCTAAATGTCACGTGCCGAACGTCCTGTTTCTGGATAAGGACTCGGTATTCAGGGCAGGGGCGTTACAAAAGTGATGTAGTTTTATTATTAAAAAATGTCATTTTGTTGTTAAAAAATGTAGTTTTGAGCTCCAGTGACTCCTCTTAAACAAATTTTATGATAAAATATTAGTTATACGGTCCGGTGACCCCACTGAAAAAAGTTTCTGGATCCGTCACTGATCAGATCCCAAGAATATCTCTACATAATTATCTTTTAAACTAAAAGTGTCACAATCTGGGTTAAACGCGTCTTTTTCGGTGATTTATGAAAATCCTAAAAGTCACTTATCACAAATGACAATAATACTCTTTATTCAAGATTCGGGGTTTTACATTACTAAAATCCCAAATAGAAAAATAAATGCCTAAATAATATATGGTTCATCTAATAATAAAAACTCATTGTGAATAAGAGTGTAATCTCTAGTTCATAAATTGGCGTCATAGTAATGAGTCTTGGTGGATTCTCTTTCCTCTTCAGCAAGTCAGGTTCCGACATAAGCGAAAAAAAAAATGGGATCCTTAAAATGCCACTTTTTCCGGCACAAAACTCTTAGAACACACTTTAGAAGTCTAGAAATTTTCTATTATCTCTTTCGAGCTTTTTGTTACAGCACTATATCACAAGATGAAATAACTGCACCATTCCAGAAGTCAGAAAAGTTAGTTAGTCAGTTAGGAAATTAGTTAGCAAGTTGGTTAGGTTAGATCACATTGTAACTGCCAAAAGTACCAATATATAAGGTACCACAGAGCAGTGTAAAGGTAACTAGAAAATTCATATGGTTCTCTGATATAGAACTTCGATTGTATCATCTTGTTAATCTCTATCAATGAAGCTGCAAGTACTAATCTCAGTTTATTGTTCTTGTTATTGATTTACTGTCAAAATCATCTTGGTATCAGAGCTATAAGCTTCCATTCTGCTTTCATTTTCATTTTATTTCTTTATGTTCCTGTTCTTCATATTCGATTTCTTGATGAATAATCAAGGACCTGTTATTCCTGCTGATTTGGTCATTCATCCTAATGAAAATCCAGCTCTTGTTTTGGTTCAACCATTGCTTGAGGATAGCAATTACCACATTTGGAAGATTTCTAAGACCACAACACTATCTTTGAAGAACAAGATGGGTTTCGTAGATGGATCTATTCCTGCTCTTATGCCCAATGATAATCATTATTCAGCTTGGAGACAATGCAACAGTATGGTGAAAGCTTGGTTGGTCAATGCAGTATACAGAGATATAGCTCAGAGCATAGCTTCCTACAAAACTGCAAAAGACATGTGGGACGATCTTGAAGACAGATTTGGAGGAGGTGATACTTACACTTTATCCAACATGATGGAATAAATTCAAAATACCAAGCAAGGTAACCATACTGTGTCTCAGTATTTTACAAAATTGAAGGTTCTGTGGGATCAATTGATGACTGTAACGGCTGTTCCTGATTTTGATTGTGGCAAGAAGTGGTTTCAAGAAACCACAGCGCACACATTGTGGAATGACTGGCCATACTGTGGACCGTTGTTACAAAAAACATGGATTTCCCCCTAAGGGCAGAGGCAGGGGAAGGTCATTTTCATCTGCAAACTGTGTTGGTTTAGATTCTTGGAATCAAGATGCTTCTAAAGCAATTTCAAATTATTCCCAGATCAATGCTATACAAGATCAGTATCAACAAATTTTGAATCTACTGCAAGCTAATCAGGATTCTGGAACTTCTAATGTCAATTTTGATGTATACCTCGGACCCCTAACAATGAATTTGTTAAGAACCCTATGTAATACAATGAATATCCCGAAGTAAAAAGGAAAACAGAATTAGATTAAGGAAAAGACTTGAGCAAAAGTAGTTTAACTCAAGGATGAGACTAGAAGAACCAATGGCTATGAAGAAGCCAAGACCCTTCTAATGATCCTTAAACCAAAGACTATAATGAGACACTTTAAGCTATGCTCACAAACTTAAAATGCACTTAATAAAATTTATAAAAACTCTAAGAGAAAAACTCTCAATATGATTATAATTCAAGGTGAGAAATACATATGGTGTGCCCTTCCTTTTATAGGCTAAGGACGTTGGCATTTTATTTTCTAGAAAATAAGAATAAAATTAGAAAATGTAAAATAAAAATGAACCTAGACAACTCCTAAGTCTAGGTGAAATAAAGAAAAATAGATAATTCCAAAAATAAAAAAGATCTTCAAATCACAAATTAGTAAATAATCTCCCAATCAGATTGATTGATTATCTACCAAAATAAGATGAAGATTTGATGAAATCAATCACCATAATACTTATAATTTTCGTGCTATATGGTATTGGTAGACCTTATTGGACACTAATAATAATAATAAGACTCAAAATAAAAAGAAAATAGAAAAAAGCCTATATTCTCTTTTCTTCAGTGCTTGAGCCATGCTCTTTGGCCCAAATGTGTTAAAATAATCAAAGTAAAGAAACCATTCTCTTCATTTAGACATGTATTTCAACACATTGGGCTTCTCTTAGATGATAATAGTCAATGGAATGACAAGTGGATCGATGAAAAGGTGCAAGTCCGCCAGAATATGCAAACCTGCCGAATTTAGCCCAAATAAAGAACAACTTGTATTCTCCAATGAAGCGACCCTTGATAATTATGAGTAACCTTAATATTATCAAAATAAATGATAAATTAAAGTTCCATAAGTTTTCCACATTGAAGGGAATGCAGATCCAATGCAAATCAATTGATATAAGTCTTAGACGGTTAACGATCATCAATGTGAAATCATGGACCATAAGAGCTGTGTAGAAAATGATGATGGCTTGATGGTCCTCCATCAAATTCTATTGCTCTAACCACAAGCTTCAATCCAGTAGAAGGGTCAGGTAATCCTAATCCTAATCTTTTTTGGTGGATTGTGGATTCTAGTGCAACAGATCATATTGTTTGCAATAAGGCCTTATTTGCAACCTATAAATCTGTAGACAATATGTCTGTTAGTCTACCTAATGGTAAAAGTGCTAGAGTATCACATATAGGACAAGTTAAAATTAATCAACATTTACTTCTTGATCATATCCTACATGTACCAGAATTTAGTTTAAATCTTATCTCCATTAGTAGATTGATCAGGACTAGGGCATATAATATCAAATTTTACCTAGAAACTTGTGTGATTTAGCACATGCTCAGTTTGAGGAGGATTGATACAGCTGATTTAACTATTGTCTTATACATCCTCAAAGAAGATAAAGATTGCTGTGCTAACCTGAAGCTATTAATGCTCCTGATTAGTCACAATTACTTTGGCATTATAGACTTGGACATGCTTCTCACAAAAGATTACAAGTGTTAAGACATGTTCATCAAGACATCAACTATGCTTCTGACACTATTTGTCATATTTGTGCTCTTGCCAAGCAAAAAAAGACTTACTTTTCCATTAAGTCAATCTAGTTCTCAAAATTGTTTTGATCTTGTGCACATGGACATTTGGGGTACATATAGGGTTACAGGGGTGCACGGACATAGATATTTCCTTACTATAGTAGATGATTTTAGTAGATATACTTGGGTATATTTGTTGAAATCTAAAGCTGAAGTCAGAACTATTGTTCATACCTTTTTGTTCTTGAATGAAACACAGCTTAATAAAAGAATAAAAGTTCTCAGATCAGATAATGGTTTGGAGTTTGACTTACCTGTTTTTTATGCACTTAAAGGCATCATTCACCAAACCACAGTTGTACACACACCATAACAAAATAGTGTGGTAGAAAGAAAGCATCAACACATTTTAAATGTTTGCTAGAAGTTTAAAGTTTTAGTCAGGCCTCCCTGTTATTTACTGGACTTATTATGTTATTCATGCTGTTAATTTGATTAATGTGTTGCCTACACCTATCCTAAATGAAAAATCACCTCATGAATTGCTTTTTGGTTCTATCCCATCATATAAAAACATTAGGGTATTTGGGTGTCTGACTTATGCTTGTAACCTTCACACTAATGGCAATAAATTTGCACAGAAAATCATAAAATCTGTTTATTTAGGACATGCATTAAATGTCAAAGGGTATTGTCTGTTAAATCTGCAAACTAGATAGATTTTTATTAGTAGAGATGTAACATTTCATGAAATGATTTTTCCATACACTCAAACCTCAGGTGATACCTCTAACTTCTCCTTGCCTTTACCATTTATGGAAGAACAACATTCTGAAGCCATAAATTTGCAGGAGCAAAGTGTTAGGTGTAGTGCCCGAAAGACAATTTGTGTAATTGTTTTTGATATTGGTTAACAGAATTTATCTCACCTTAGTTACTTGCTTTGTGCTTGTAAAGTAATACACTGCTGCAAACCCTAAGTATATCTGTATGTAACCACTTTACTCAGTGTATGGATTACACGTGAAGATTGAGTTAGTGGAGATATGCTTAAACTGTTAATCCGTGGTGAACTTAATTAGAGTTTAGGGTCTCTTGATTAAAACACCAATAATGCGCACAGAACACCTTAGGGTGTGATAGTCTTTTCCGGACTGTCGGTAGAGGGTACCTACGTGGGGCATTTATAAATGATGGCATTCATATAGGACTGGACCGATTTAATCTGTATTTCTCGGTATAATTCCGTAATCGAGGAATCTTATTAAATCATTAGATGATCATATATGGATCAACCTTAATCCTGAGGTGATCACAGGGTGCTGCTTGTCTCGGGGTAGTGTTTGATGTGTTAGTTACGGTTCACTTAAATATGTGTTCCAAGCCACTTCTCATTGGCACTATCTCACGATGAGTGAGTAGTTACGATTTTCACAGACATGGAATCCATTCCTTCTGCGCAGGAAGTAGAGAGACGATCCTTATTTGTTAGCCCTCGAAAGTGATCGATCCGGGAGTTCACATTTGACTAATTAGCTACTAGTCGGATATGTGCACTAATTGATCATCGATTGGGTTAATGGTAAATAAGGATAAGATATTTCGAGTCGGGTTCACGGAGACTTCCCACTCGAGAATGGGCGATCTATGGAGGGTTAATCCGTATGTAGTGATTATATCAATGGACGCTTATTCACTCATGGGTTGAGTATAAGTATACATCTATAATCGGTAGAGTTCGGATTTCGGGTTTATGGTGGCGTAATCCAGAATTAATAATTAATGTACTTATTACATTCGATGAATAATTAATTTAGGAGCTCACTGGTTATAGGTCCATGGTCCCGATGTGGCTTCGTAATTCGGAATGATATTCTTGTTATTTGGGCCTCAGTGATAATTAATTGGCTGAGCTAATTAATTGATATGCATGGATATTATTTAGTTGGGCTAAATAATATTATACACATAAAAGACATTTTATGTGGGCTTGAAACCCTACTAGGTGGCGCCTCCTACCTCTTAAAATGCAAGAATTGATTTTCTTGTGTGATTAATTATTTACTTGGTAAGTGATTAATTAATAAAAGATAATTGATTTGTAATTGATTGATTGATTAATCACAATCTTTTATAAATGGAATTATCCTTTATTGTGATTTCTTTTTAATTATTTATTTAAGTAATTAGAAACTTGGAGGCCAAGGATTTACTCTCCTATAAAAGGAGAGTTATTCCAATGGAAATTGGGAAGGCATAATTTCGACCACCACCTTAGAAAAAAGAGAGAAAAATTTGTTTTTCTTGTCTAGGGTTTTAGAGGAAGAAAAACTTGGAATTTTTCTTGGTGTTGCATATCAAGGAGGTTCGTGTATCAAGAAGGGTGTCCACCAACCGCCGTTTGGAGAACACATCGGAAGATCAAGGCTTCTCTTCCCGTTATTGGTAACATAACCTTAAACCCCCTTGTAGTAGTTTAAGTCCTTTAATTATGTGTTTTGATATATGAATCGTGATCCATCCGCTGCGCGTAGATCTAATTTGTTTAGATCTAAGAAACTGCATCCTTCACAAAGTGGACAGGATCATTCAGCTAATCCTGAACCAGAAACACAATCTAGTGTTGTTCATGGACTAGTAAATGATCAAGTTCACAATGATCCTGACAATGGACAGAATTCCCAAAATGGAAATGTCCCTATGACAAGAAGATCATCTAGATCTAGAGAAGTCCCTGCTTACTTGAATGATTATGTTTGTCATTCATCAAAGATTAGGACCTCTCTTCATAGCTTTTAGAATGTTGATTCTCTAACATATTTATCTACTCCTTACAAAAACTATGTGTTAAGTGCACAAGTTCTTACTGAACCTAGGAGTTACAATGAGGCATGCAAAGATGAGGCTTGGAAAAAAGCAATGCAAGATGAACTTGATGCTTGGCAAAAAACTGGAACATGGGAGATTGTACCTCTACCTAAAGGAAAAACCCCCATTGGATGTAAATGGGTTTATAGGATGAAAAGATATGCTGATGGTTCAGTAGAAAGGTTTAAAGCTAGGCTTGTTGCCAAAGGCTACACAGAACAGTTGGGATTGGATTATCTGGACACTTTTTCTCTTGTGGAAAAACTCACATCAGTAAGAACTTTACTTGCCATTGATGCTGCTAAAGGATGGAGATCTGTCAGAAGAAGTTTACACGTCCATACCTCAGGGTTGTAATTCCGCCCTAGGCAATGTATGCAGACTGAAGAAATCTTTATATGGCTTGATACAAGCTAGTAGAAAATGGAATATAAAGCTCATACAAGCTTTGCTTGAGAGGGGGTTTAGGCAGTCAAAACAAGACTATAGCATGTTCATAAAAGGAAAGGATAAAGACTTCATTGCCCTACTTGTGTATGTTGATGATGTGCTAGTGACCAGTACTGACTTGGCACGAATCAAAGACTTAAAAGAATTCTTAAACTCAAGATTTGGAATCAAAGACCTAGGGGATCTTAAATACTTCCTAGGACTGGAAGTTGCTAGATCCAAAGATGGAATATTGCTGTCACAAAGAAAGTACTGTCTAGAACTTTTAGAAGACTATGGATACACAGACTGCAAACCAGTTCAAACTCCAATGGACACATCTCAGAAGTTGCAGAGTAAAGACTCACCAAAACTGGAATCAAATAGTTATTACAGAAGTTTAGTTGGAAAATTATTGTATCTTGGCATAACCAGACCTAATATCACCCTAGCAACACAACAGCTGAGTCAGTTTCTTGATTCTCCCATTGAATTACAATTCAAGGCTGCTCACAGTCTTCTAAAATACATGAAGAATGCTCCTGGACAAGGAATAATGTTTGTTGCTCAAGGAATTCTAGAACTAAGAGCCTATGTAGATGCAAATTGGGCTGGATGTGAAGACACCAGAAGATCTATAATAGGGTTCTCAGTTTTCTTAGGCAATTCCTTAATAAGTTGGAGATCCAAGAAACAAACCACAGCCTCTAGAAGCTCCTCTAAATCAGAGTACAGAGCCATGCCAAGGCTTCATATGAGTTACAGTGGTTAACATACTTGCTGAAAGAATTCAACATAAGACAAGAAAGGCCTATACCTATGTTCTGTGACAGTAAAAGTGCTCTACACATAGTAGAAAATCCTATATTCCATGAAAGAACCAAGCATATAGACATAGATTGTCATGTGATAAGAGATAGATATCAATCTGGATTGCTAAAACCTCTACCTATCTATACACACCTACAACTGGTTGATCTATTTACTAAACCATTAGACAGAAACACTTTTTAGACACTGCTTTCCTTTTATCCTCTATGCAACATATACAAGGTCAAGTAATTTCATCTTGAGAGGTGGTGTTGCAGCACTATATCACAAGATGAAATAACTGCACCATTCCAGAAGTCAGAAAAGTTAGTTAGTCAGTTAGGAAATCAGTTAGCAAGTTGGTTAGGTTAGATAACATTGTAACTGCCAAAAGTACCAATATATAAGGTACCAAAGAGCAGTGTAAAGGTAACTAGAAAATTCATACGGTTCTCTGATATAGAACTTCGATTGTATCATCTTGTTAATCTCTATCAATGAAGCTGCAAGTACTAATCTCAGTTTATTGTTCTTGTTATTGATTTACTGTCAAAATCATCACTTTTAAAACCTAAAATTCATCCAATGCATACTAATAAGGATCGAGCATCTCCCGGTGGAATTGATATTAAATAAGAATAGAAAATCTCAACAAATATGAACTCAACAGATACTTTACTTATTTTGTTTTTTTTTCTATTGTATTCTCGAAATAGATACCGATTCATGGAAATCGAATTTTCGTTTCTCCACTATGTAACCGCGTTGATTTTCTTGCACGAACATGTAAATGATTTATGAGTCATGACGATACCGGATGTCGTCCAATAATTATTTCGGGCCGTATTCAATTTGGTTACAATAAGTTCAAGAAAAATAAATAAACGGGGTTGTGTTTTGGCGTAATTTTAGACTGAGGCTAGAAGATAATTTCCCAAGTTGCCTACGTATCATGTTAATGAATTAGGAATCAATTCCTTCGTAGTTCCTTGGGGATTGGTTTATATAGAGGACGTCTCATCCGTTTTCTTGTCCAACAAGGACTCCGATTCTTAATCCTTAAGGATTATCACGTGTATATCCCGTTAATTTAGGGATAATTATGGATATATTTGAATGTCAGGATCAGAGTCTTGATATCTCAGTTTGTGGAAGTTGCCCTGATAATGTTAGTCTGGAGTTACTGAGAGGTATCAAAGAGTCGGGTATCTCTCTGGTTTTAAAGGAGTACTCTTCAGAGCTGATCGATGCTGCTCGGTTGTCTAATGCATGCACCTATCCCTACTGGGTTCTTAGTGATAAGAAGCACAATACTTGTAGGATTTTTTTTCCTTCCAGTCTACTTTGTGTTTTCTGCATTCAATAATGGCATTTGATGTGACCATGTCTTTTTTGTTTTATGCAGTGGCGATTTTCCTGAGCTGTTTGCCGATGCTACTAAGGAGGCCGAAGGAGGCCAGCCTGAACAAAGTCATGATACAGAGAGGATCGAGAGTCTTGAACTTCCACTTTCCCGAAGTGTGGGCACAACTATGAATGCCACTAATGTCCAAGCCTTTACTGGTCATTCTGATGATGCTTTGGTCTCCCCTACTTCTCAGCTCGCTCCGGGGGGAGGCATTAACTTAGTAGAGCTGGATGGTTTGTTGGATCGATATAGGCACAATAAACACTGTAGAGGGGTGATGAATAGAGTGTTAGGAGTTTATACCACTTCTTCGATTTATTATAAAATAAACAAGTTGGAGCAATTTAATACACACAATTACTAATATTCAATTCTGGAAGCTTAAATCAAATATTATTCGATTGTGTATAACACCTAATTGATCAAGATATTATAACAATTGATTAAGAACAAACGTGATTGCAGAAAGATTGATTACTATTAGTTAGATTATTTTCAAACCTATTACAAGGAATTCAAGTTAAGTGCAGATTTCTCAAACAATTTTGCAGGCACACAAGTGGATGGTTTTGAAGCAGATTGTGAAAAGGATTCAGCAGGGAATTTCAGCTAGTTAAGAACAATCAAAGGGGCAGAATTTCAGGATGCAAATCTTAAGATATTGCAGACTGAAATTCCCAGCAAATGAAGGGGGAAATGCAGTGGACTCAACAACCTAAACCCACACTAATTAATGCTGACCTTTACTAAAAAGAACTCAGTATGTCAGCCTTATTCACAAGGCAATAACGATGTATATCAAACCAACTCTACCAAGGGACAGATCATGAATTTTTTGTAAAAATTGAATTGATAAAAAATGAGTATTAGTATTGTGACCTTTTCAACTTTAGTTATCAAAATCACAGTCAAGTACTGAGGTAAAAATTAGTTAGAGCTTTTCAACTAGGCATATTTTTCCTACGGACTTTCTGTGAGATCAAACACCAAATGAAAAGTGAACCTAGACTGGTAACTACTTTAGTATGCAGACAGACAAGCACATATAGCAAGTACAACAAGACTTAATCTGAATTCCTGATTGACACAAGATCAGGGATAACTTGAAGCCTATATCTTAATTACCAAATCTTCACTTAGGCAATTTTCAGACAAGGGTCCTTCAGTATCATTGATCTCAGAATAGGGGTGCTTAAAATTAATCAAATCATAGAACAATTAAACAAAAGAAATTTTAAAAGGGTTTTCTGTATTGATTACATTTTCACAAAGACACAATGCAGACAAACAGAAAGGTTGATCCTGAGTCCTGTGTATAGCTTTGCCAATCCTCAAGCTATACACACTCCAGCAAGATTCCAACCAATTCAATATCACTTCAGGCAAGGGATAGGGAATTCAGACCACAGACTTCTTAAAGTGAACTGAGAAAAATTTTCGGAAAGGAGAAAGTGGTATTGCTTTTTGTAAAACTAATGCAGATACAAAAGAGTGAGGTTGGCTATTTATAGGACTTGCAAAGAAGTATGGCCTAAGGCCTATCAAGATGTAACCCGAAGCAATAAACCACTGAGTCGGACTCGGACAAACCAACTGGTCAACCAAAAAAAATGCAAGTAACACACGGGGTTGACTCAGTGATTTAAAAGAACTTAATTAAGACCTGACCAGACAAATAGGTCTGAATTGACTCGACAAACCAACCAACCAGCATAGACCAAAGCTGGACCGGATTGGATGATTTTTTTGGCCATCATTGGGTTTGATTACCCTCAGTAGGTTATAATTCAATATCATTGGGTATAAACCCTCAATTGAAAAGGTTTGGACCGGACTAAGGTACAAGGTTAGCTATTTTACCATATCAATCATGGTGGAGATTTTCCGGATCAAATTTTCACGTGCTCATTGAGAGAGGATTGCCTTGCTGAAACTTAATTACCGCTGTAGATCCTCATATTTACACATGTGGTCAAATGCACAGACATTGTGCCGTAAATGCTTTAGAACCGGTCAAGGGATGACCTGTAAACAGCCAATAAAGGAAAAAATCTGGTAGAATCAAAGTTTAAATTATTAGAATAACTGAAAATATTAACTCCCGATATGAAAGGATACGACCTTTGCTTTAGGGTTGACTACGAATCCATAGCATCGAGCATTTAAAGTCTCATATATGTCACCGGATTGAATGAAAGGTTCGACCTTTCATATTCACACCTTTAACCAGACATAATAGCATAAGATCAGGCAGATAACAGCTCATATCATAGTAAAATCAGAGGATATCAACAATAAATGAGGCAGATATGACCTTTTTGTGGAGCCTTCACAAAAATGAATTGTGTTTTACTTGTAATGACAAATCGTTATCGAATTAGCCATAAAGACTGAGTCTTTGTGAAATTGGAGCCTTCCTGACCTGATTTTAACACATGGTTGTTCCGATTTGAAAGAGTCTTTAGAGAAATGGCTCTCTGTTGGTTGGAAGAAACGATTTTCTGGAAACAAACTTTCTAAAGCGGTTTTAGGCACATGGTAGCTTGAATCATCAGAAAAACACAACAATAAGAGATTCAAAACACGGACACGTGATATAATCGAAAAGGGAGAAGAAGAGGGGCAGACTGTAGATTTTCTGGGCTGGAGTAAAGAGACGATTTGGAGAATCGGGTTCAATGAATGTAGTGATGATTCTAGAAAGGTGAGGACAGCGGCTGAAAATGAGAGTAAATTAGGGTTGATGGATTGGATTAGGGATTATAAAGGTTGGGCTGATTGGGTTAAAAAAATAGATTGGGCCGGACATGGATCGAGCAATAGAAAAGAATACAGGGCTGGAATTTCTTGTACCAAAAATATGTATATGTATATACATAATTTTTGTATATTAATTATTTAAATTAATTAATTAATTCATAAAATCAATAAATCAATTTTATAAATTAGATAAATAATTTAATAATCAATTATAAGATTTAATAAATCCTGCAGAAACATAATTAAACACAATGAGAGTGCCATATGATGTAAGTGTTGACTACATGGCGGTTAGTGATAGGGGCATTTTAGTAAAAACACATATTGAGGATATTTTGGTAATTTAATCAAACATTAAGTGCAACTGGGGCTCATAACTCAACAATCTTCCCCTTTTGATTAATTTTCAAAATACCTCGTACGCTACGCTCCCCCTTGATTACAGGTCCCACTACATACGTACTTCTCTCCCTTAGTTTGAAAACTAAGCAAAAGGGATCATAACGGTACCATATGTAGGTCACTACGCAGCTTTTCGAATGAGGCCTAGGGTAAAGGCTTCATGAAAATGTCAGCTACCTGATGTGCAGTTGGCATAAACACTTTAGAGAACGTTCAATTTTACACGTGATCACGTATAAAATGATAATGAATGTCTATGTGTTTGGCTCGGGAGCGCAATACAGGATTGTGTCCAAGGTCTATTGCACTGGTACTATCACAATAGACCGCAACACAATCTACAGACATGCCGAAGTCTGCTAGCTATTGCTTGATCCAGAGGAGTTGACCACAGCAATTTCTCAAGTCTACGTACTCAGCCACAGTAGTGCTAAGGGCAAAACTAGGTTGCTACTTAGAGAACCAAGAGATGAAACGGTCCCCAAGTAATTGACAAGTACCCTTAGTACTCTTCCGTTCAATACGACAACCACCATAGTCAGCATCGCTGTAAGAGATAAGTGTAAGTGAAGAGTCTCTAGAGTACCAGGGACTCAAAGTGGGTGTGTGCCTGAGATATCGGAAAACTTGCTTTACGGCTTTGTAATGCGATAACTTAGGGTTAGATTGAAAGCGTGCACATAGTCTTACGGCAAACTGTATGTCGGGTCTCGATACGGTTAGGTATAGCAGAGAACCGATCATAGATCGATATAAGTGAGAGTCAAATGGCTCACCATCTTCATCAAGGGTAAGTTTGACCGACGAACTCATAGGAATCGTAAAAGGTTTCCAATCGTCAAACATAAACTTGGTGAACATATCTCTGATATGCATAGTTTGACTTATGTGTGTGCCGGACTGTGTTTGCTTGATCTGTAAGCCGAGGAAGAAACTTAACTCTCCCATGGCTGATATCTCAAACAGAGAAGACATTAAGGTCTCAAACTCAGTGCACAGAGCACGGTCGGTAGAACAGAAGATAATGTCATCGACATAGACCTGGCAACCAGGATGTCAAAGCCGGACTTATTTATGAACAAGGTTTCATCCACCCTACCCCTAACGAAGCCATTGGCTAACATCACTGATGACAACTTATCGTACCATGCTCTAAGTGCTTGTTTGAGTCCGTGAAGTGCTTTATTGAGATAGAAGACATAATCGGAATGAAGTGTATCTTCAAAGCCCGGGGGCTATCGAACATACACTTATTTATCGATAAGTCCGTTTAAGAAGGCACTTTTGACATCCATTTGATAGAGATTTATTCCTAAGCCAGATGCAAACGCAATTAAAAGTCGAATGACTTCCAGCCAAGCAAATGGGGCGAATGTCTCATCGTAATCGATGCCTTCCTGTTGGGTATAACCCTGGGCCACCAACCAAGCCTTATTCCGAACGACTTTACCGTTTTCGTCTAACATGTTCCTAAAGACCCATCGTGTGCCAACTGAGGTTTTACCTTTAGGTAGGGGAACATGTTCCCAAACATCTTGCCTTTCAAACTGATGAAGCTCTTCTTGCATAGCTATAACCGACTCATTATCTAAGAGGGCTTCATCAAATTTCATAGGTTCGATGTCAGAAACTAATGCATGCAAAGAGGAAGGATAGTGTTGGAAATAAAATTTATGTTTTGATGATAATTCATCTTATTTGTTTAAAGTATTATCATAACCCCATTGATGAAGTGCTGAAGCCAGCTGTTATAGTGAAAAGCTAAAAGATGTCTAGAACTGAATGTATAAGTTTTACAAGAGTTTGATATTTGAATAGGTTACATCGACAAGCTAATCGTAATAGTTAGTGTGTCGTAAAAGCTAAAACCGGAAATCATTTAGAAAATCGAAATCATCAAGACAAGCAAACCGACTCAGAATACACCTACATGGGCCGAAGAAGGTAAGTTATTTGAGAGTTTCTGCACTCGGTTGACTTATCTAGAAAATCAAGAAGCGAGGTTCAAACTCGGGTTATGAAGATTACAAGTCAAGACCGTAAAGTTAGACTTCGGGCAAGATTGTGGTGACCTGAACTAACTTTATAGATCTTGTATGAAGACCTAAGAATCATAAGGACAATGAATTCATAGATGATAATAACTTATGGTGTACTCACGATTAAGTCAATGATAATCGATGAAAGCCGAGTAATCTTGATATTTGAAGAAGAGTAAAATCTCAGTTAATGTTCCAAGTCAGTTAGGAAACTAACAAGTGAAAAACTCAGTATAAAACTGATAAGGAAACTCAGTTTTACATGTCAGCCATCCAACAAACTGAAAGTACAGTCGAACGTTGTAATGGAAGCAATTTCATTGGATGAGTTACTGACACAGCAGAACGGTAAGAAAATATAGCCGTTACAAAAGAGATGTTGATACAATTCGAATTTAAGCCAGATGAACGTTGGACCTCACACTATAAATAGAAGACTTTGCACCAAGGATAAATAACAGCATATACAAGAATCAACAAGCAATTTTGTGCATTAGTCCATTTTATTCGAATTGTTATCATCTCTGAACTATAACAAGATCATATCTAGTATTTCTTCAAGTGTTCAAGGTACAAAGAATGTATCAAGAATCCAACACTTTGAAGAACCACAAACAAGAATCAATTTATTGATTCTCAGCCCAACTTTGATTCTACATTAAAGGTTTTAGACTGTGAAGCAAACCGGGAAGGTTTCGCCAAGGACAGTTGTGACAAGAAGTCGGGTAGACTATGTTTGTGGTGGTAGCTGGTGAAGAGGCAATCCTACCCTATAAGGACCAGTGGTTCAAGCATTTGAAGAAGCGACAATTGTACTGCTCATATTGTTTAGATAGTGACGCTAGGGATTAGCCAAGGACTATTGTTTAGGACTTTTGTAATGATTCACCTCAAGAAGTTCTAGTGGAATTTTCCTCCGCACCACGGGAAGAGACGACATATATGATTACACCACCTGGAACCTCTATAACATCCGCCTTATTTACCTTACGCATTTATTTATTTATTCAGCATTTACTTACAACATTTTGATACTTGATTGTTATACACCTCACAGATCACAACTGACATTCATCAGAATTCAGTTCACAACACTCAGCTTTCGTAAAAAGAATAAAAAGATCAAGAAAAAGGCTAGAACTATATCCGCTGCCGGTTGAATTAGTTTCAGCTTAAGTCAGTTTGACTTAATCTCAGCTTTGTCAGCTTAACTCCACACAAGTTATAACTGAACTTTAAGTTATTTAAAATCCAGTTTTAGGGACAAGTTTATTCACCCCCTCTCTAAACTTGTGTTAGCCTTTCCAAGGGACCAACAATTGGTATCAGAGCAGTGTTTCTTTAACAAGATATCATTTGCTCTATATCTTCTCTAGTTGTTCTTATTTGAAAGCTCAGTTTTTCAATTAATCTACTATCAGTCTTCACTCACTCATAATGGATAACAATCAATATGCGAGACAAATGCTTATGTGCAACATGGACATACTTGACGAATATAAATGTCGTATGCAGGCTTTTCTAGCAGCTACTCATGATGAGATGATGTATGTACTCACTAATGGACCAATCCAGATCACCTACATGCAAACTGAAGGTGAGAGACAAATTCGTGTTCCAAAGCCCAAAGCCGAATGGACTAGTGATGATCGCAAGCGAAATAATCTCAACAATTTTGCGATGGACTTTATCCTCAGAGCTCTTGACAGAAACATGTACTTGAAGGTGAAAGAATGCACAACTGCCAAGGAAATGTGGGACAAACTTCAGTTAGTTTGTGAAGGAACAGATTCAATCAAGGAAAATAAAATTTCTGTTGCAAAACAAAAGTTTGAGAATTTCAAGATGAAATCTGGAGAAACCATTGACCAAATAGAGACAAGATTCAGTGCTATCATGGATGAACTAGATCTACTCAAGATTGAATACTCAAAGAAAGTTATCAACACAAGAATCTTGAAGGCATTACCAATGTGCTGGAAAATGAAGGTCACTGCCATGGAAGAATCAATAAGACTTGATGTAGAGGATTCATTCAACATCTTTTCAGATTTGAAAGCTTATGAATTCAGTGAAGATTTCATAAGCACAGCTGCAATAATCAAAGCTATGGAAGAACCAAAGACCACAGCACTTGCAGCAGCATCAAATGACATTCAAGAAAACTCATCTAGCAATCTTCATGAATTGGATGAGATGGAAGAACAAATGGCTCTAATGATGAACAGAATTCGAAGAATGAGGAGTGGACACCCTGTCACTCAAAAGTTCATCAAAAGGACTCATGAGAAAAGAAAAGACGATGAATATCTGTTTCAACCTGCAAGAAGCCGTGACATTATAAAGTGAATGTCCAGAACTGACCAAGAAGACTCCACCAAGAAGAGTTGGTAGAAGAGCACTCCTTGCTGGAGATGAATCAGATTATGAAGCTGGTACTGAAAGACTATCAGATGACACAGCTTTAATGGCACAAATGGAAGATCCAAATGAGGTGTGTGAATCAAACTCTAAATACACTTCAGCTCAGATTTCCATAATAAATGCATGTTCTTCGACTGCTGACTCCAATCCAAAAAATCTAGAATTAGAAAAAATGCTTGACGAATTGATGAATCAGCTAGTAACTATTCAAGCTGGTTATGAATCAATTAAAGCTGAAAAGGAAAGTCTAATTCTTGAAGTTGAAAGATTGAAGTCTGAACTGAAAATGTTGAAACTTACTGAAACTGATAAAGAAAAGATTCAGCAGCAACAACTGAATCGTTTGCTCAATCAAGTTCAATTACTGGATTCAAATCAGGAAAACCATATGGAGACAAAACTGGTTTAGGATTTGATACACGGCAATCTTCCAAGGATAGAACTAGCAAAGCTGCTGGATCTAGTACCAAAACTGGTATTAAGTTCGTAGCTGAGCAACTTCCACAAACTGTGAAAATTGCTGATCCAGTAAAGCCAGTATAACACAGGATAAATCAGTTTTCTAAGAAGACAATTGTATCTACCAACAAAGGTAAATCAAATGGTAGATCAGCTGTATCCAATGGAAACCGAAACGGCAAATCAACTGCCAGATCCACAAAAACCAATCAAGTCAGGAACCAGAAAAATTACAATCAAGGTAAATACAAGAATATCAATCATTCAAAGATTCACACATTCAGGGGGAAAGGATGACTATATCCCACTGATGATGATTGGAATTTTACTGATTTTGTTAATTAAACTGATAATGACAATCATTCCAGACCGAAAACTTATCACAAGTTTCAGTCCAAAACTCAGCAGAGGACTAATCTAAGTTCTCAGCATAAGTCACAGTACAAAGGTCAGTCCAGACCTCAGTACAGAAGGAATGATGGTTATCATTCAAGCTTTAATAACAAAAATCATGATGGAAACAAATTTCAGTCAAAAGATCTGAGAGATCATATAAATAAGACACAGTCCAAACATAGATACTATGGGAGTGTGGCTTACATATATGAAAACAAGTGCAACAATATCCGAAGAATCCCAAAAGGATATATTCCCAGAGTTGTACTAACAACTGACCCCCATGGACCCAAACTGAATTGGGTACCTAAAAACTTTTAATTTTTATTGCAGGATATTTGGTACTTTGACAGTGGTTGCTCTAGACACATGACAACGAGCAAGGACTGTCTCAATAATTTTATTGCAAAGGATGGACCAAAAGTCAATTTTGGAAGTAAAGATAAACCTGGTTACACTAGAGGTTGTGGCACCTTATTCAGAAATGGACTTACAATCAAGAATGTATCTTATGTAGAAGGACTACACTACAATCTACTCAGCACCAGTCAATTTTGTGATATGGGATACAAAGTTACTTTTGACAAAGAATTCTGCGTTGTCATCAGCAAATCAGCTTGTCAAGTTGTTCTAGCCGGAAGAAGAAAAGAAAACATGTATGTAGTAGATTGGACAACTGCCGTTGCTGAAACTTGTTTACTTGTGCATACCAAATCAGAGATCAGTTGGCTATGGCACAAGAAACTGAGTCATCTTAACTTTGATGACATCAACACACTTGTTAAGAAGCAGCAAGTCATTGGACTACCAAAGATCTCATACAAAAAGGACAGTTTGTGTGACGCATGTCAACAAGGAAAACAAACAAAAGCAAGTTTCAAGACCAAGTCTCAGCATTCAACAACCAGACATCTAGAATTGCTACACATGGATTTATTTGGACCTATTACACCAATTAGTATCAGTGGAAAGAAGTATACATTGGTGGTAGTAGATGATTTTTCAAGATACACTTGGGTAATCTTTCTAACCAAGAAAAATGAAACCAAGCAAAGTCTTACAGAATTACTCAAGAGACTTCAGAATCAGATAAAGGAACTGAATTCCTCAACAGTGTGATTATTGAATATTGTGAAGAAAATGGTGTTTTATATCAACTTGCTGCCACTGGAACAGCTCAACAGAATGGTGTAGCTGAAAGAAGAAACAGAACACTCAAAGAAGCAGGAAGGACTATGATATGTGAAGCTAAACTACCGGAAAGATATTGGGCAAAAGCAGTTAACACAGCTTGTTACACTCAGAACAGAGCTCTCATGAACAAGAGACATGAGAATACTCCTTATGAAATTTGGAATGGAAGAAAACCAAATGTTTCATACTTTCATGCTTTTGGAAGCAAATGTTTCATACACAATAATGGAAAAGATCAACTTCACGTTTTTCAGCCCAAAGCCGATGAAGGAATTTTTCTAGGATATTCAAGTGTCAGCAAAGCTTTTAGAGTATTAAATAAAAGGACACTCAAGCATGAAGAATCAATGCATGTAGTATTTGATGAACCAAACTTCCTGGTGAAACAAGCGAAGACCGACGAGAACCGGTTTCTCGCCTCGATTACGACCACGCCGAGAACCGATTTGATTGACATTGGAAGACTACAAATTTCAGAATGTTCGAGATCAAGATCAATCTCGATTTCAATTGCACAAAAACCTGAACAACTTCATTCAGATTCAGTTGAACAAGTTCAAGAACCAGTTTTTGAAGAGTCAGTTGAACAAAATGCAAATCAGTTGATACAAACTCACACACATCAATGGATGAAAGATCACACTGAAGAACAAGTTATTGGTGATACTCAGGCTGGAGTTCGAACAAGACATCAACTAGATGCTATGATTGCATGCTTTCTATCTCAATCAGAACCTAAAGAAATTGAAGAAACTTTGAAAGATCCAGATTGGATATTAGCTATGCAAGAAGAGCTCAATGAATTCAAGAGAAATCAAGTATGGGAATTGGTAGATAGACCAGTTCATGTCAATATCATTGGAACCAAATGTGTTTTCAGAAACAAACTTGCTGATGATGGTAATATCATCAGAAACAAAGCTAGACTTGTAGCCAAAGGATACTCTCAAGCATAAGGCATAGACTTTGATGAAACTTATGCACCAGTTGCAAGATTAGAAGCAATCTGATTATTTCTTGCCTTTGCAGCTCACAAGAAATTCAAAGTTTATCAGATGGATGTTAAAAGCGCGTTCCTGAATGGAATTCTTGAAGAAGAAGTATATGTTCAACAACCACCCGGATTTGAAATCAAAGATCAAGCAGATAAAGTTTTTAGCCTAAGGAAAGCTCTTTATGAACTTAAACAAGCACCAAGAGCTTGGTATGAAACTCTATCTCATTTTCTAGTGGATAATGGATTTATCAAAGGAACAATCGACAAAATATTATTCAGGATGAAGAATGGAGAAGGTACTCTACTTGTTCAAATTTATGTTGATGATATCATTTTTGGATTAGAAAATGAACAGTTATGTGAGAAATTTGCAAGTTTGATGAAGAGCAAATTACAGATGAGTGTGATGGGAGAATTAAATTATTTCCTAGGATTGCAAGTTAATCATTTAGATGATGGAATTTTTATTCACCAAACCAAATATACAAGAGAACTTATCAAAAAGTTTGGTATGGAGAAATCTACTGGAATTTCTACACCAATGGGGACCAACATCAGGCTTGATGAAGACAAAGAAGGCAAAGATGTTGATCAAGCACTTTACAGAAGGATGATTGGAAGCTTACTCTATCTTACAGCAAGTAGGCCAGATATATCTTTTACTGTCGGTGTATGTGCAAGATTTCAGTCAAAACCAAAGGAAAGTCATCTCACAGTTGTGAAAAGAACTTTGAAATATCTGAAAGACACAGATGGAGTTGGAATTTGGTATTCAAAAGAAGGAGAATTCAAGCCGATTTCTTATTGATTCAGATTATCTTTGGATGCAAAGTGGATGTGAAAAAGCACATCGACACATGTCGATTACTAGAAATAGACTTGTGTCATGGTTTAGCAAGATGCAAAACTCAATCTCAACTTCTACAAATTTGAAAGGGTGAATATGTCGCAAATTTGGAAGTTGTTGTGCTCAAGTTTTATGGATTAGACAACAATTAAGAGACTATGGGATGAGCGAAGGAACAATTCCCATAATGTGTGATAACACCAGTGCAATTGCAATTACTGATAATCCAGTTTTACACTCAAGGACAAAGCACATTGATGTACGTCACCACTTTATAAGAGATCATGCAGAGAAGAAGGATATAACAGTTCTTTATGTACCTACTGAAGATCAGTTGGCAGATATATTTACAAAGCCATTGGACAAAGAAAGATTTGCCAAATTAAGAACTGAGTTGGGAATAATCAAAGTCAGTTAAATCAGTTAAGCCAGAGATTCGTCAAGGGGATTAATCTTTGTTATGTTGGGTGCACTCACTTAACAGAATAGTCATTGACATCAACAATCTCAAACTGATTAACTGAAACTGAAAATTTGATGGAACTGAATTATCTCTAGAACTGACCTCAGCATCAGTTTTCATTCCAGTCAAATTTAGTCAAAGGTTGATATGATAAAATCCTCAGCGGTTATGTCGCATTAAATTACCGCAGTTCTTTTTGTCAGAATTTCACGTGTACACCCCACGATTGTCAGAACAGTACAAGCATCGGTTACCAAAACCATCATGGAATTTGAAAAGTTGTACAACTCAACCGCTAGAATATCCTACCTATTTATTCAACCTCCATTCACATTATCTTCATTCGAAATTCAAACTCTTCATCTTTTTCCAGAAAGCAAAACAGGCTCTTTGCAACCCTTTCTCTCAAAATCAAATTTTTGTGTTCACACTCAATATGGCCACTTCAGATAGTTGGAAAGAAAAACGATTGATCACAGAGCTGGATGAACTAACACTTGAAATGTATGAAGGTATGTGTCAAAACACATTGTTAGCCAGCTGGGTACGTGATAAAATCGAGAAACTACCCGGATTGAGGAACATCTTAGAAGTTCAGTTCAAAGAAAAACGTGATGTGGAAGGCATTTTACAATTTTGGAAAAATATGTGATTAGTAAGAGACTCCTTGATAACTACAGTACGTGGAGATCGCATTGTTCTCAATGAAAGAGTCATGAGGTCGCTCTTTGGCTTCGCAAATACAACAGCAACTTCAACAGATTTAGCCACTCTACCATTGAAAAGAGAAGCTTTTCTTGAGATGCTTACCTTTTCTACAGAACCAATCGAACCAGGCATTCATGTAGACAAAATCAAACCAGAATTTGGAAACCTCAGCAGATGGCTCAGCAAACACGTCATTGGGAAATCCAAAGGAGTTAATATACTATCAGAAGAGAATATCTATCTCATGAATATAATCTGGGATGGAATAGAATTCAATTGGGCAGGCTATGTTGTAAATCAGTTCAAGAAACAACATTTAGCTGAATTAGACAGTGTGTAAAGAGCTCAAGCTGAAGGACAAGTAACTGATGGTAGATTCCGACTGAAGAAGACTCTTAGTGGAATCATTCAGTTTTACTTAGAAAGAATTAAGGAAGGGAAGCAAGCAAGGCAAAATGCAACTTCAAAGGAATTCGCAGAAACAACTTCCCAACTGAAGCAAGTCGAAAAGCGTGTCTCACCGGAAGCATTTGTACACAAAAGGACCAAGCGAAAAATCGAATCGTGAAGCAAGATCAGGTTGTAAGATGTTTGTACCCGTAAATCTCAAGTGAAAAAGCACCAACTAAGGGGAACAACAACATCAACGACTCTTGAAGGTACACAAGAAAATGTCAAGATCGACCATACTTCTCGATTCAAGAACAATTAGTTCAAAGAATCAAAGACAAGTCTTCGGTGACAAAATCATCAAGCTGATGAAAATGAAACTTCAACCAGAAGATGTTCGAGATATCTGTTTACAGAATGAAGAGAAACTACTCTTGGAGAAATTGGAAGTTAGAGACCTTTACTCTCTGTTTCCTATTTCAGAATTTCTTGACAACTGTTTCAAAAGATTTAATGAACTAGCAAAAAGAAGAGGATCAGACACATCATCTAAAGACAGTTCAAAGAAAAAGGATGATGATGACCATGATAAGTCAATAAAAGATGCTGATGAGACTACAGTTTTGCAAACATAAACTCAACCTCAACCTCTAGCAACGCAAACTGTACCACATCAAGAAGAATTGCCAGTTGGAGATCAGACAACTGACAATCAGCAAGCAACTGATGGAATTGATAATTGGAAACTGATGATTATTGATGATAATACTCAGGTTAAGGATCAAATAGAAGCTACATATGATCCTTCCGACATCCTCACAAAGGATGAATTGGCAAAAGTTCATGAAAACTTGAAAATTGTACTCGATCGAGAGAGACACAAAATGGCCTTTTATCAAACATATCTGGATACCTTGATTATAGAACTAGAACTGATGTTTCAGTTCATGCAAGATTAGAGTTGATCCACAAATCAAGTTCAAGTTCTGCTTTAGAAATTGTGTTACTCAAACTACAACTCGAAGACTCAACCGCAATAGATAAGAAAACTCATGCTCAGGCTCATTGGCATATGAATCAACATATCTACGGGTTAGAAACTCAGCTTAAAGAAGTACTTGCTTCTCACCGACAAATCTCAGAAGATCAAAAAGCAACCCATGCCCTGGTAGATCAGTTATATGATGCCAAAAAGGGGGAAGCTGAAGAAGAAAAGCTGAAGTTACTTGGAGAAATGAAGCGACTTGAAGAAGAATTACAAAGATACAGATCATATCCTAAATTTTTGAAGAAAGAGTTAACTGATGATCAACTTATTGAAAAGTATAGTCAACCTAGAGACAGAAGAGTTAGTCTTACAAAGGATCTGTGGACGCAGTTTATCAAAGATTACAATCCTATCAAAGGCAAATACAGGGACAGAACAGCTGAAGAATCCCTGAACTACTTTTTATCTGATTTATTCTCAAAGTAGAAAATGGCACAATATAAGAAGAATCAGAGGATTGATGATAAACTGAAGATTAAAGACAAGACTGAACAGATGAAAGCTGATCTAGTAGAATTTGAAAATTACTACTTGAAAGAATCAGGCTTACCCATGCTAATTCAATGGAAAAGATGGAAAGAAGGTAGTCAAGTTGACTACAACAAGACTTTCTCAAAGGAAGACTCCAAGCTAGAAGAAGATTTTCGATTGTATGACAAAGCAAGGAAATATGACTCAGTCATGCAAAAAGCTAAGAAGAAGCTTAGTCTTTAATCACAGTTATTTGAACAAAATGTACTTATCCAGTTTTTGCTCATTCTAATGAAACCCAGTTTTTCAGTTTTACATTGTTTTGATCTTTAAGCTTTTATTTTAGGGAGAGTTTTGGCATCTTCAAAAAGGGGGAAATTGTTGGAAATAAAATTTATGTTTTGATGATAATTCATCTTATTTGTTTAAAGTATTATCTTAACCCCATTGATGAAGTGCTGAAGGCAGCTGTTATAGTGAAAAGCTAAAAGATGTCTAGAACTGAATGTATAAGTTTTACTAGAGTCTGATATTTGTATAGGTTACATCAGACAAACACTGTAATAGTTAGTGTGTCGTAAAACTGAAAACTGGAAATCATTTAGAAAACTGGAAATCATCAAGACAAGCAAACTGACTCAGAATACACATACATGGGCCGAAGAAGGTAAGTTCACGAGAGTTCTGCACTCGGTTGAATTATCTAGAAAATCAAGAACCGAGGGTTCAAACTCGATTATGAAGATTACAAGTCGAGATCAGAAGTTAGACTTCAGACAAGATTGTGGTGACCTGAACTAACTTTATAGATCTTGTATGAAGACCTAAGAATCATAAGGACAATGAATTCTTAGATGATAATAAGTTATGGTGTACTCTGATTAAGTCAATGATAATCGGATGAAAAGCGAGTCTCGATATTTGAAGAAGAGTAAAATCTCAGTTAATGCTCCAAATCGGTTAGGAAACTGACAAGTGAAAAACTCAGTATAAAACTGATAAGGAAACTCAATTTTATATGTCAGCCATCCAACAAACTGAAAGTACAGTCGAACGTTGTAAAGGAATCAATTTC
This sequence comes from Gentiana macrophylla, assembly GCA_026214975.1. Lineage (NCBI taxonomy): Eukaryota > Viridiplantae > Streptophyta > Magnoliopsida > Gentianales > Gentianaceae > Gentiana > Gentiana macrophylla. The sequence goes on from CM047807.1 coordinate 25,863,806, forward strand.
ATTGGATGAGTTACTGACACAGCAGAACGGTCAGAAAATATAGCCGTTACAAAAGAGACGTTGATACAATTCGAATTTAAGCCAGATGAACGTTGGACCTCACACTATAAATAGAAGACTTTGCACCAAGGATAAATAACAGCATATACAAGAATCAACGAGCAATTTTGTGCATTAGTCCATTTTATTCGAATTGCAATCATCTCTGAACTATAACAAGATCATATCTAGCATTTCTTCAAGTATTCAAGCTACAAAGAATTTATCAAGAATCCAACACTTTGAAGAACCACAAACGAGAATCAATTTATTGATTCTCAGCCCAACTTTGATTCTACATCAAAGGTTTTAGACCGTGAAGCAAACAGGGAAGGTTTCGCCAAGGACAGTTTTGACAAGCAGTCGGGTAGACTGTGTTTGTGGTGGTAGCAGGTGAAGAGGCAATCCTACCCTCTAAGGACCAGTGGTTCAAGCATTTGAAGAGCAGCAATTCTACCTGTTCTACAACTATTTAGATAGTGACGCTAGGGATTAGCCAAGGACTATTGTTTAGGACTTTTTGTAACAGTTCACCTCAAGAAGTTCTAGTGGAATTTTCCTCTGCACCACAGGGGAAGAGAGGACGTACAGTATTACACCACCTGGAACCTCTAGAACATCCGCCTTATTTACCTTACGCATTTATTTATTTATTCAGCATTTACTTACAACATTTTGATACTTGATTGTTATACACCTCACAGATCACAACTGACATTCATCGTAATTCGATTCACAAGACTCACTTTAAGTAAAAGAATAACAAGATCAAGAAAAAGGCTAGAACTATATCTGCTGCCGGTTGACTCAGTTTCAGCTTAAGTCAGTTTGACTTAATCTCAGCTTTGTCAGCTTAACTCCACACAAGTTATAACTGAACTTTAAGTTGTTTAAAATCCAGTTTCAGGGACAATTTTATTCATCCCCCTCTAAACTTGTATTAGCCTTTCCAAGGGACCAACAGATAGTAAGTGGACCTTCGGGTACTTATACTTGCATTGGGATCAGCAATCATTAGATCAGGCGTGTGATACTTTTCCCATCTATGATGTGTAGCACGACATCTTCCTCTTGCAAGGATTCCTCGTTGGGAGCATCATTTGCTAATATGTCATCCACAACAGGTGATGGTGACTCAACACCTATATCTTGTGCTACTTTCATTTCAGGGGATGTTTCAATTTGTGCGGGTGGAAGCAGCTCAAACTCATCCTTCAAGTCCAACTGCTCTACACTTAATTGCTTATCTTTCACACTAGAGCACATGTTAGTCAAGGAAACAGACTCATGAAATGAAACGTGTATGGACTCGAGAATGAAGTTCTAGCTTGCTTTCCATGTATACACGGCTCACAAGTGTCAAACTCATCTAGATCTAATGTTGGTATACCTTGTATGAGATTCTGTTTGCACAGATTCTCAATAGTAGTGATACCAACAAGACCTAACCGATGATGCCATAGATTTGTGTCATCATGTTTAAATACGAGGCACATTATCAGACAATTAGTGAGGTTGTCTAGTTCGATCGTGTAGAGATTATGCGAAGACCAGTTAGGACAACATTCCCTAATTTATTAGATATCGTGCAACTATCCTCATCAAACACAATTTTAAGGCCTGAGTCACTCAACTGTGATATGCTTAAAAAGTTATCATCTAAATGCTTGAATAATAAAACATTATGAATAATAAAAAAAAATTGGGTTACCGACTGATCCTTTGCCAAGGATCTTGCCTTTTGAATTGTCTCCAAAATTGGCAGACCCTCTATTAGATATAGCTTTGTAATCCCGGATGATTTCAGAGTTTCCAGTCATATGTCGAGAGCATCCACTATCCAAGCAACACTTCGTATTGCTTCTGTATAGTTTAGCTTTAAGGCATGCCTGCAATACAAAGAGTTTGTATAGGTACCCTTAGTTCTTGGGTCCTTCGGGGTTGGAGTTAGTTTTGATTGAGTCCTTTCGAACCTATACCTTCTTAACCCTTGTCTGCTAGCAGCCTTTTTTGTCCGGGAGGACTCGGGCTATTCGCAGTGACGTGGGTTGGGTTGGTATGTGGTCGATTGCATTCGATTGACCTGATCTTGCCAGAATAGCATCAGGGTCAAGATGGGGTAAATTAGGGGAATCTATGTGTATAGGTGTGTGCCTGGTGTATGCGTGGATCGTAGTGTGTAGTTGGGTAAAAATTAAGTCGAGCATAGCTGTTTGAGTGCATTGGTTCTGTTGAGGAAAGTTCCTTGAACCTCTTCGGTCATAGGCGTATTCAAGAGTATGAGGGGAAGAACGCTGTGAAGTGTGTGAAGATGTAGATGGAGCATTCTTGGGTGTGGTGTGTGCCTTTTTCTTTCTATTTCTTCTTTTCTTCGTAAGGGGCTGTGCACGTGTGGTGTGTTCTAAGGAAATTGTCCTAGGCTCCAAGACTTTGGTTGAGGCGGGTGAGTTTTGTGTATCGGATGAATCTTCTACACAAATGTCCTTACCCTTGGAAGTCTGAGAAGTTGAGGATTGCGTTTTGAGCCAAGTAATTTGCTCTTCAAGTCCTGAGATGACTTGTTTAAAGGCCACAACCTTTAACATCAAAGATTCATTCTCAATCTCGGTCGTTTCATGCTTAAGTTTCAATTGACTTAGTTCATTGATTAATTTGACAAACTCATCGTCGTTTTGTACCCTAAGCTTATTCAATGTTTTGTTTTTACCCTTAAGTGTGATGTTCTCCCTAGTTAATTGTTCATTAAGTGTGCGTGCTGTTCTTCGTTAGTTAGGGAAAAGTCGGATACCTCACTGTCACTCGAGTTTGTGTGCTGTGAAAAACCCATAAAACACAAGTTTACTTTTTCAGATGCCTTAGACTTGTTGTCGTTATCTGATTCATCACTTGCATCCCAAGTAGCCGCCATTGCCTTGCCATTTTTCTTGCCTTTGCCTTTTTGAGTATTTTTGTTCCCGATGTATGCTTGGGCTTTCCACCTTTCCTATTTGGGAACTCATTGGCAATGTGACCCTTCTGGTGGCATTTGAAAATAGTCATATCTTGCTTCCAGCCACTTTTGTTTTGGGACTTAGCAATCCCGGATGGCTTTCTTCTTCATTCATTTTTCAAGAATCTTCTGAACTTACAAGCCATCATAGCAGTGTCTTCATCATCTTCACTTTCATCATCCGCTTGTTCATTTTCATATTCAAATTCTTCACGAGCTTTCAGTGCCGGAACAGACATCTCACGATGCTTGTACTTGGGAGTGTTGAGATGTTGTTCGTATACTAAAAGCATACCGGTAAGTTCATCTTTAATGAGGACCGAGAGATCCTTCGCTTCCTCTATGGCCATAGGCTTAGGTTACCATTTAGGAGGGAGGGAGCAAAGTATCTTATAGTTCTAGTCCTCCATAAATATGTCTTTACCAAGAGCGCAAAGTGCATTGACTATGTCCGTGAATCTATTATCCATGTCAAAAAAAGATTCATTCGGTTTTGCTTGGAAAGACTCATATAAATGATTTAGCTGACATATTTTAGACTTCTTACCTTACTGTAGCCCTCATGATGTTTAATGAGAGCCTCTCAAATTATTTTGGCAGTCTACATGCGGCAACAACTTGGTTCTCGGAGGGACTTAAAGAGTTGATAATAATGGCGACCGCTTTAGCATTTAAGGACATTTTTCTATAGTCCGCTTCGTTAAATTTGTCCGCAGTCTTGTTAACCTTTATAGTGAATCCGGCTTTGGTGATGTCTTTTGTGGGAACAAACGGACCTTTGTTTATGATAATCCACATTTGATAGTCCGTTTGTTGCACATGAGTCATCATCGAGCGTTTCCACTGAATAAATCCGGAACCGTCAAAGTATAGAGGCCTTGGCAAAGATAAGCCCTCCCTAGGGTTCATGGAGTTATTTAGGGAAGCCATTAAAATGCAATACAATGATATGCAACAGCTTTGTAATGCAAAAATATGTGAACTACAAAAAAATAATTAAAATATGATGTGAGTGTGTGATGAACAATGCTTAGTGTTGGTCCCAGAGAAGGGTAAAACTAAATTCAGAGGGGGGGGTGGATGACTATAGTGGAGTTTCTAAAACTTTTCCTATATTTAAAAGCTTTTGGGCAACGGATAAGTCCCTTCTTAAAATGTTGTTTCAAGGTAGTTTATGCAATCACAGATATAGATTATGCAATAAATTAAAGTGAATTGCTGAAAGTAAATAGACACAAAGGTTTATAGTGGTTCAGGGTGGTGTAATCCCTTAATCCACTCTTCTTCTGTGATGATTGGAGGAATTCACTATTGTTTTCATAGATACAATAGCAAGATTGTCCTTGGCTACACAAGATTCACAATATACATGACTATCTCTCCCTTAATTCAAAAAGCTTCAGTGACTCAGTCTCTATCACTGTTCTTTGAGAACAAATCTTTCAGCAGCTATCACAAATGCGGCAACTCCTTCTCAGATTCCTCTGATTCAATTGCCTCAGATGATGTGAATTGAATTCATAGATTTGTTGATCAATCTTAGAGCTTGATTTGTAGTTGAAGTTCTGATTGCTGAGTTGATCTCTAGATATTTCCTTTAAGTACAGATATAAGGCTTTTCAATTTGACAGAGTTTATGCTTGTTTTTTATCAGATTCAGTCGTTGTTTTTCTTTTCTGTCAATACCTTCTATTTATAGCCATGATAATCCTTGATTTGAATTTCCGTCCGTTGGCTATTTAATGTGGAGAATAATCCTTGATTTAATTCTTGATTCCCCCTTAATTTTATTCTTCTTGATTTTAGTGATTGGATTTTTCTTAAAACGTTTATCAGAAAATCCATCCTTGATTGATCCTCAATTGATTGTGAATTTAATGCTGGATCTTCATCACTTGAAATCTGAACCAGCAAAGTTTACTTGGCCGTTCCCTGAATGGTTAAGTGAGTCTTTTGACTTGGCTGTTTGGTTCTCCCTTCACTACTCTGTCTTTACTCAGCCGATAGCTAGTTTACTCTGCCGGTTCACTGCCTTGTCATTCCTTTTGATTCTTTCAAGTAGTCTTTGTACTTCACTGATCCTTGATTTGGGTGAGAACAGTGTACCCCATATTTAACAATGTATTTCATCATTTGAATCATAACTTAGACTTATCCAAGGTCATCACAGACTTCCTTGGTTATAAGTCATTCCATTATATCTTCACTGCTTCTCTGCTGGCACTTGGATAGTTTCCCTCTGCCGAATATCTGTTTTACTTTGCCATCCTACCAACTAGTATAATACTTGTCTGAATTAACTTATACAAAATGTTAGACTCTAGTTAAAGACTTATACAGAGAATTCTAACTTATTTCAGGCTTGTGTAACAGCTAGTATGACCATCATCAAGACATAATAAAATGTTCCTAACAATTTCCCCCTTTTTGATGATGCCAAAACCCTCATAAGCCTGAACATAAGTATAAAAAAATTCCAAAATAATTATTAACAGAACAAAACTCAAAAAAATTTATTCATCCATTCAAAGGCAATAAGATAAGCAAGTTCAAAATCCATTCAGAATGCTACAACTATATTTTGCTTAATTCTGCTTTGTATCTCTTACACTTAGTGGTCTGGACCTCCTCCACATCTTTCCAATCAATTTCTGGAAACTTTTACTTCTATTATGCCATAGAAGTGTACTCAGAAACTCCATGAAATATTCTCTTGGCAAAGAGTCTGTGGAAATCAGGTATAGTCTCATTTGCCCTGGGTTGTCCAAAGTACTTCTCAAGTCTATCCCTAGCTTCAGCAATGTGTGAATCAGCAAACTTGAGATTCTTGAACAGACCCCATTGTTCTTGTCGGTTCATCTTCCCCATAGGTTTAAAGAATCTTGCCATATAATTGAAATCTTCTTGTTGTTCACTGGTTAAGTCTTCTGGTCCTTTTGCAGAGAGAAGTATGGTTGTACTTGGTTTGCTGGTTGAGTCAGATCCAGCATTTTGCTTAAGAGATGCTTGTTGTCTCTTAATACCATTGTAAATTTTGGCCATATCAACTCTCATCTTCTCATCCTGATAGCTTAGCCAATCTGCCCAAGATTAATTTTGCGTGTGATTTGGATAAAGTCCTTCTTGGAGTCTGAAGAATTCTCTTACATTACCTAACACTTACGCATCATATTCTTGCCTGATTTTGTGGATTGGGAAACTTCTTTTCTCATCAGAATACTTGGTGCTGGTACTGCCTCTGCTTGTACTGGATCTGTGCTCACTTGTTGATCCCCTTTGCTGATATGATCCAGGTCTTTGCTGTCTACCTAATATATCTCTATCATCTTCTCTTCTTTGAGTTGGATGAGGAAAACCTATGCAGGGTTCATTTGATATCTTTTCCCTCTCCTCTCTTGCTTTTCTTAGCTGCTCTTCAGCTTCATTTCGAATTCTCAATTCTCTGTCCCTTGCTCTTAGCTGCTCCTCAGTGAAATTTAGGGGTCTAATTGTTGATCCTTCTTCAGGCTTATCACTTCTTTCCCCCTTTTTGGCAGCATCATCCCTTTGCTGCAGTAATATACTGTTTGTAGCTTCAGTTGTTTCAATAAGGGTGTCCAGTTTGGATTCAATGGACGTGAATCTTGCAACATGATCAGTTAACTTCTTGGTTACACTACCAAATCTTGTGCCAAGTGCTGAAGCCATAGCTTCATTCTTTAGTGATATGTGTTGTCGGAGACCTGAGAAATTATGAGTAAAATTGATATTCATCTGTTTTATCAAGTCTACCTCTCTTTGTACAAAAATATTTTGTGCATCAATATACTTAGCAACAGCCTGGAATCTTCTTTCGATGGAGTGACTTTCATTTTTAAATGCTAAAGTCATGGATCTGAGATACATGGCTTGCTATTTCGGTTCTTTAGCCAACAAGTCTGATGTTTTTGCAAAAGCCTCATTTGATATTCCAGTAGACAGGGGAGCAAACTGATGACGGATATCAGTTGGTGCTGGTTCTGTTTGTTGTACCCTTCTTTGATGCAGCATAGTGGGAGGTATCTCAACTGATTCTTTGTGCGATTCTGTTGGTTAAGTAACATCTACACCAGCCTCTACTTATTCAAGTACTCGAGTAGATGTAAATGCTGGTGCAGCACTGTCTCTTATTCCCCTTGCTCTATGCCAGGAATTGTCTTGACTGGAGTGGCATCAACTGATCCAGTGACTAACACTGCTATTGGTTGAGCTGTTTGTGGAATCAGCTCAGGGGTGTTATCAGCTGTCATGGTTTGCTGATCATTCTGTGGGGTTGATGAAGTTGTCTTATCTGGTGGGGTTGACTTTGTTGCACCTTCTGTTTGTAGAAACCAACTTAGGAGGATGTTATCATCAATTGCATCAGCTATTGGTTCAGTCTCTTTATCTTGTCTATCACCATCATTAGCATGGGGATCGTCATCATCATCCTGATCATTATCATGATCATCTCTGTCATCCTCCGAGTCACCACTATCTTTGTGAAAGAACTGGGGCAGTTTTGCTTTTGGAGCATCAACCACGTCCCATAGTGGGGATTCATCAAGTACACCAACCAAGGTTGTGATCCCCAGAAAATCAAGAACCAAGCCTCCTCAGCGAGCATGTGTTCTGAGTCATGGAGCTGAGTTATGGAGTCACTTTCTTTCCATTCAAGATATGCTACAATTCGTTCATCAATATCAGTTGCAGACATCTGTGTAGGTTCTTCTAGAGTTTCCTCATCATCTTCAATGTCTCATGCTTCTTCCTCATTTTGAAGTTGCTCATCCTCACTTTCATTTTCTTCCTCTTGTTGTTCTTCTTCTTCTCCTGATTCCTCTTCTTCTTCTTCATTAATTAACTTTCCAAACTCCTCTTTGTCTAGATTTCTTTGAACTCTTCATTTCGTTGATCAGTTGTTCTTCTGCTAGGTTGCTTGTGCTTCCCTCCTGCTGCTTTCTTTGTCTGTTTGACATAGGTAAACATGACTTTGGATTCATGCAGTTTATGGAGTTTGATTACTGGTACTTTCAGACATTGCATGAGGTAGTGGAGTTGGAGTCCATAGGATTTCTTGATATAGAAGTGCCCCTTTTTCTTCTTTCCTTCTGCTAACCCCTTTTTAGCAGCATTGGCCTCTCCCTGAATTTGCTCTTTGACTCGTAGGAAGAAATAATTGGCCCAATTGAACTCCAGATTGTTGTTGATGATGCCCATAAGACTCATTCTAACCTCTGTCATAGCATTATTTGACCCTAGCTTGCCTTTAATTGTCTTTCCAACTAGGGCACTGAATTCATTGAAGGGGTTCTTCAAGGCAGATCAAACACAGTTAAGTTTCTTCGAACTTAGGTTCTCCGTTCCAGCGATTGCAACCCAGAAGTCATCCAAGGTTTGTGGGACCAGAGCTGCTTTTGAGTAACCTTTATTCGAGAGTTTGAGGTGTTTGCGAATTACCATTGCAGTAATGACCACTTCTGTACCATTTACAGATGCAACGATCTTTTCTTCATCCATTTTGTCACCTTCTTCAGCAAGGAGCCCATAAATGAACGTTACAGATTTCCGGAAGGAGATTAGGTTTTCATAACAAATATCTTTGATGGAGGGGTTGAGAAAGGGTAGCAGTCCCAGATTTTTGCATCCATCCACCAATCTTTTTGCATCCTCGTCATTTCCACATAGCTTTAAGTAGTGTTCTTCTTGAAAGAACAATCCAGTGGCAATTGTTGGTCCCAGAGAAGGGTAAAACTATAGTCAGAGGGAGGGGGGTGAATGACTATAGTGGAGTTTCAAAAACTTTTCTTATATTGTTTTCCAGTTTGAGTGGTCGAAGAGGATGAAGCCATTGTTTGAAGTATTTGAGATTTAAAAAGCTACGATTTTTCAAAGAAAAAATTGGGTTTATGATTTGCAAAATGGCGTAAATATTTCTGAAAAACCTCTAAGAGTGGTTTATATATGATGATTTTTGGTAGTGTGAATCGTGGTTGAATATGGAAGGATTTTGTGACGTAATGGTGTGATTTTGTGTATGCAAATAACGATATTTGAGTGTGGTGGGGGAGTGGATTGAGGTAAGTAATGATAAATCCCGGATATCGAGGCGTTTGTAATACAAAAATAATATAGTTACCTCCACGATTCTCCACGTGTATAATCTTACACAGTATAATCCTCCATAACTCCTTTGATTTTCCACGTGTAAAAAAAATATTTAGTCCACACTTTAGTTTCGGTGAAGAGCCTTAGCTGGTCACTAGGCCGGTGTAGTGACTTCTTACTGAGCTGCTATAGTCCACTGTTCCTAACAATCAGTGCAGTTGACTTCGCTGATTACTCCAGTTAGCTGCTCCTTTGTACTTAGTCAATTTCTATCATGACTTAAGCGGATCCAACGTATACACTTCTTCAAAATTAAATCTGATCTCCTTCCATACCTCACAAGCGGCGGCTAGTTCAGGACTCCATTTGCTCATTTGCAGTAGCGGGTTCGATTCTCGCTACCTGTTTTCTAGGTTTTTAGCCGAAATTCTTATATATTCTATACTCTATAGATCTTATATTAGTAGCAGTGCATCATTCAATATAGAGTTGCAAAATTTCTCTCTTATATACAATCTGATTTTTTTGTCAAAAACCCGTAAGGCTTGTTGAAAAACCCGTTGTCAGACTTGATTAATCACTCTTTGCTGTTCAAACTGAATAGTTTCATTCTTATTTATCTAGAATCTATATAATTTCAAATTAAAATTGTTTTTGTTTGAAAAAAAAGGCCCGGTTAGGAAATTTGAACAAAGTCAAGTGTCGTAATAAAAAAAAAACGACGGGTCCTTTGAACAAGATCAAAAAGGGAGAATTCCTTTTTTTTCTTTCTTTTTTTTATATTGTTTTGTTGGCACTTTACAACCCCTTATTTATTTAACGAAATTAAATTGCTGGTAAAAAGTGTACATATCCATATAATATCTATATAATAAATATTCCTTACTTTTTGTGTAATTTAACAACGTCTTCAATTGGGAGAGATGGTGAGTGGACTAAAGCGACGGATTGCTAATCCGTTATACGAGTTATTCGCAATCGAGGGTTGAATCCCTTTCTTTCCTCTTCCGTTAATGACTTTATTTTTTTCCAAATTGTCAAAATACGTTTTGTTCCTAGTTAAACATAAAAAAATCTTCAAAAAATGTAAAATAAAAGATACCTTTTATTCTTCACGTTACAAAGGGCGATGCTACCACATTGAGCCCGTTCCTGGAGAAGAAGATCAATATATTGCTTATGAGCTTATCCCTTAGACCATTTTGAGGAAGGTTCTGTTACTAACATGTTTACTTCCATTATAGGTAACATATTTGGGTTCAAAGCCCTACGTGCTCTACGTCTGGAAGATTTACTAATCCCACCCGCTTATGTTAAAACTTTCCAAGGCCCTCCTCACGGCATCCATGTTGAGAGAGATAAATTGAACAAGTATGGTCGCCCCCTGTTGGGATGTACTATTAAACCTAAATTGGGGTTATCCGCTAAAAACTATGGTAGTGCAGTTTATGAATGTCTTCGCGGTGGACTTGATTTTACCAAAGATGATGAAAACGTGAACTCCCAACCATTTATGTGTTGGAGAGATCATTTCTTGTTTTGTGCCGAAGCGATTTATAAAGCATAGGTTGAAACTGGTGAAATAAAGGGGCATTACTTGAATGCTACTACAGGTACATGCGAAGAAATGATCAAAAGAGCCGTATTTGCTAGAGAATTGGGAGTTCCTATCATAATGCACGATTACTTAATAGGGGGATTCCCCGCAAATACTAGCTTGGCTCATTATTGCCGGGATAATGGCCTACTTCTTCACATCCACCATGCAATGCATGCAGTTATTGATAGACAGAAGAATCATGGTATCCACTTCCGCGTACTAGCTAAAGTGTTACGTTTGTCTTGTGGAGATCATATCCACTCTGGTACCGTAGTAGGTAAACTTGAAGGACAAAGAGACATCACTTTAGGCTTTGTTGATTTATTGCGTGATGATTTTATTGAAAAAGACCGAAGTCGCGGTATTTATTTCACTCAAGATTGGGACTCTCTACCAGGTGTTATACCCGTTGCTTCAGGAGGTATTCATGTTTGGCATATGCCCGCTCTGTCCGAGATCTTTGGGGATGATTCGCACTACGCTTTCTTTGGAGGAACTTTAGGACATCCTTGGGGTAATGCCCCAGTGCCGTAGCGAATCGAGTCGCTTCAGAAGCATGTGTACAAGCTCGTAATGAAGGACGTGATCTTGCTATTGAAGGTAATGAAATTATCCGTGAGGCTAGCAAATGGAGTCCTGAACTAGCCGCCGCTTGTGAGGTATGGAAGGAGATTAGATTTAATTTTAAAGCAGTGGATACGTTGGATCCGCTTAATTCATAATTACCTTTTATTCTCTTAGTTGAATTGCAATTAAACTCGGCCCAATCTTTTATTAATTAAAAGAATTGAGCCGAATACAAAGATGCTATTACATGTATTTTTGAGAAATACAGACTTATCTAGATATAGAAGATTTGAAATACAAAATCTAAGACTCAAATCATCTATTGTTGTCTTGGATCCACAATTTATCGATGGATCCCTAGGATTTTTAAATGCTTTTATATCCTCGCAATTTCACTTTGAATTAAGTATTGCTTTCTATCCATCCTGTATATTGTCCTTTTATTTTCCTTTTCATATTGGTGGAATATAATCATCAATTATTCCTTATTTTGAGTTAGTTCGAAGACGAGATTTTACGAAAAAAGAATGATTCATTTAGAGGTTATAGGAAAAACAAATATTTCTATTTATTTTTTTCGATGCAAATTTGACACGACATAAGGGAAAGTGCTCTTTTTCATTTTCTTTCTGATAAGCAGGGTTTTTATTCTATTCATATATAGTGTATAGTGAAGTATTCCCCCAAATTTTCCTAAAAGAAAAGAGAATTTTTTTTAAATACTTAAAATTCTTAACCTTTTCTTATTAGCCAATAAAAAATCCCATGGCTTTCTATGCTTATTCGCATAGTAAATAAGATATTCCAATCAAATAAATCATTTTAAATCCAATGACTATTCATCTATTCTATTTTTATTATTCTATTTTTATGCAAACAAATAAGGGAAAAGAAAACTTTATGCGAAGATGGTGGTTTAATTCGATGTTGTGTAAGAAAGAGTTAGGACGCAGGTGTGGGCTAAATAAATCAATGAACAATCCCGGTCATAGTGAAAATACTAGTAAAAGTGAAGATTCACATCAAAAAGATACATCGAAAAATATTCAGAGTTGGGGAGGTCGTGATGATTCTCCTTATACTAATGTTGATTTTTTATTAGGCGAAAAAGATATTTGGAATTTCATCTCCGATGACACCCTTTTAGTTAATGATAGTAATGGAGACAATTATTCAATATATTTTGATATTGAAAATCAAATTTTGAAATTGACAACAATCATTCTTTCTCGAATGAACTTTCTTGTTCTTTTATAGTTATCGAATTCTAGTTACATGTCCGATATTCAATATAGTTGGAATAATCATATTTATAATTGCATTGGCGATTATCTTGATCTCAAATCTGTATCCATACTTCGACATTAAGTGAGAGTTACATTTATAGGGCCATTTGCAGTGAAAGTAGAAATAATAGTGAACAGCAAAGAGATATTAAATGATGTCCTGAACTCCTTTGATTTTCCACGTGTAAAAAAATTATTTAGTTCACACTTTGGTTTGTTGTTGATTCCATTCTATATTTCGGTGAAGAGCCTTAGCTGGTCACTAGGCCGGTGTAGTGACTTCTTCACTGAGCTGCTATAGTCCACTGTTCCTAACAATCAGTGCGATTGACTTCATCGACACTCTCGATTAGTTGCTCCTTTGTACTTAGTCAAACTCTATCATTCCCAACTCAGTTCTCAGCTTGTTGAATCTTTCATGACTAAGTGGTTTTTTGAAGATGTCAGCCAATTGATCTTCAGTGGGTATGTATCTTAGAATAACATCCCCTTTTCAACATGATCTCTGATAAAGTGATGTCTCACATCAATGTGTTTTGTTCTTGAGTGTAATACTGGATTTTTAGAAATAGATATTGCACTTGTGTTGTCACACATAACTCCATTCCATAATCCCTTAGTTGTTGTCTGATCCATAAAACTTGTGCACAACAACTGCCTGCTACTATATATTCTGCTTCAGCTGTTGATGTAGCTATGTAGTTTTACTTTTTGTTAAACCACAATACTAGTCTGCTTCCTAGCATTTGACAGGTTCCAGAGGTGTTTTTTCTATCTATCTTGCATCCAGCATAAACAGAGTCTGAATATGATATTAGCTTGAATCCTCCATCTTCTGGATACCAAATTCCAACATTTATAGTGTTCTTCAGGTATTTGATTATTCTTTTGGCTGCTAGAAGATGTGATTCCTTTGGTTGAGCTTGGAATCTTACACATACTCCCACTTCAAAAGCTATATGAAGTCTGCTTGCAGTTAGATAGTGTAGGGATCCAATGATTCCTCTATAAAGCTTCTGATCAAGATCCTTTCCACTTTCATCTTTTCCAAGAATAACCCTTGCACACATTGGTGTATCTGATATTTCACTTGTGTCCGTACCATACTTGTGTATCAAGTCTTTTGTGTACTTTGCTTGATTTATGAAAATGCCATCTTTCATTTGCTTTACTTGTAGACCAAGAAAGTAATTTAACTATCACATCACGCTCATCTGAAATTTTCTTTTCATTTGGTTTGCAAATTTCTCACATAGTCTCTCATCTTTTGATCCAAAGATAATGTCATCAACATATATTTGGACTAACATGGTGCTTGTTCCTTCCTCTAGCTTGAAGAGAGTCTTATCAATAGTTCCCTTGTTGAATCCATTGTTGATCAAAAACTGTGATAGTGTCTCATACCAAGCTCTGGGTGCTTGTTTAAGTCCATAAAGTGCCTTTTTGAGTTTCTACACTTTATCTTCTTTCCCTTTGAGTTGAAAACCAAGAGGTTGTTCAACATATACTTCTTCTTCTAAAAGCCCATTCATAAATGCACTCTTGACATCCATTTGGTAAACTTTGAAGTCTTTATGGGCTGCAAAGGCTAGAAAGAGTCTGATAGCTTCCAATCTTGCTACTGGTGCAAAGGTTTCATCATAGTCTATTCCTTCTGCTTGAGATTAGCCTTTAGCAACTAGCCTTGCTTTGTTTCTTACAACTGTCCCTTGTTCATGCATCTTGTTTCTGAATACCCATTTTGTTCCAATGATGTTGGCTATGTCTGGTCTGTCAACAAGTTCCCAGATCTCATTTCTTTCAAATTAATTTAGTTCTTCTTGCATAGCTGTGATCCAATCAGCATCTTGGATTGCATCATCTATTGTTTTGGGTTCTACTTGTAATAGAAACCATGTTATCATATTCTTTCGTTGAGTTTTGGTTCTGACTCTTGTGTGAATGTCTCCATTGACTTGATCTTCAGGATGATCTCTTAGCCAGTTGAGGTCAGGTTGAGGTTGATCTTGACTTGGTGCTTCCACAGTTTGAGTTTGTGCATTAGCTTCATGTTCCTGTGCTGGTGCCTCTTCTGTTATATTGACTAGTGGCTCATCTTGATTTCCAAAATTTTGATTTAGAATGGTAGCTGGTACTGTTGTATTTATGTAGACTTCTCTTTGACCTGCTTCTTCTTCAAGTTCTTGAAAGCTTTCACCGTTTGTGTTTGATTCATCAAAGACTACACGAATTGATTCTTCAATCACTAGAGTTCTTTTGTTGAGAACTCTGAAAGCTTTGCTTGTGTCTGAGTATCCCATAAAAATTGCTTCATCAGCTTTTTCATAAAAAGTATGTATCTGATTCCTATTCCAAACAAAACATTTAGATCCAAACATATGCAAATGTGAGATGTTAGGTTTTCTTCCATTCCATATTTCGTGTGGAGTTTTTCCATGATGTTTGTTGATGATTGATCTGTTTTGAGTATAGCATGCTGTATTTGCTTCTTCAGCCCAAAATCTCTTTGGTAAGCATGCTTCTGCAATCATTGTTTTGACTGCTTCCTTGAGTGTCCTGTTTCTTCTTTCTGCTACATCATTTTGTTGTGGAGTCCCTGCTACTGATAGTTGATGCAGTACTCCATTTTCTTCACAGTAGGTTCTGATAACTTCATTTAGAAACTATGTGCCTCTATCTGATCTAATCTTATTGATCTTCATTTCCTTCTCATTTTGAATTCTTCTTAGAAAATCTGGCAAATTTTTGAGTGTCTTTCTTTTCTTGTTCAAGAATATGGTCCAGGTGAATTTGGAAAAGTCATCCACCACTACTGGAGTATATTTCTTTCCACTTACACTAACTGGTGTGACTGGTCCAAAAAGATCCATTTGTAACAGATGTAAAATTCTTGTACTTGAGTGATAGGGCTTTGGCTTGAAAGAGCTTTTGATTTGCTTCCCTTTTTGACATACATCAAAGAGACTTTCTTTCTTGAATGTGATCTCTGGAAAGCCTTCAACTAACTTGTTCTTTGACATTGTGTTGATGGTTTTGAAATTTAGATGATTCAATCTTCTATGCAAAATCCAGCTTGTTGATTGCTTATTTTTGACAAGCAAACATTTTTCTGCTTTAGCTGTCTTCCAATCTACCACATACATGTTTTCTTCTCTTCTACCTGCAAGAACAACTGTGTTGGTTTGACTGTGATTCACTTTGCATCCTTCCTGGTTGAAGTGCACATTATTGCCTTTGTCACAGAATTGACTGATACTTAGAAGATTGAAATTCAGTCCTTTAACATAAGCCACATTTTGAATCTTCAAACTTTTTTTGAGCATTATGCCTTCCCCCTTAATTTTACCAGGGTTTTCTTTGCCTCCAAAGGTAACTTTGGGACCATCAAAAGCTTTGAATACAGTGAGCCATCTCTTGTTCCCTGTCATGTGTCTGGAACATCCACTGTCTATGTACCAGACATCCTACAAAACAAATTAATTCAGTTTAGGTACCCAACACTGTTTGGGTCTATACATGTTAGCAGTCATGCCTCCTACTCCTACTGTGTATCCAAAGTATCTTCTTTTTGGATAATTAAAGTCATCAACTTCATATGTATAAGGCATGACAGAATAACTTCTAATGTTTCTACAAGAGGTATTCTGATACTTTTCTCTACATTTTGGTGCATTTGCATCATTTTTCACTCTCCAATATGTAGAAGGAAACTTATTTCCATGCTGCTTCCTGTGTCCAGGAATATGCCTTGGCTGGCTTTTCTTAAATACATGATGCATATTATGAAATGGTTTCTTCTTATATTTTGGGGGTGTAATGTTCCAATCATCCTCAGAAGGGTAAAGTCTTCCCTTTCCTTTCTGAATTCCTTTGCATTTGTCTGGCTGGATTGATGATTTATTCTGCTGTTTCACTACACTAGGTTTTGACTTCACCGGTACAGGATGAGTGGTTGAAACTATGGTCTGTCCTTTTCTGAATTATGGTCCAGGCTTGGTCCTTGAATCAGAATTGTTTTGTCCATTGTTTCTATTTTCATCCTGACTATTGTAGCCAAGACCAGATCTGGATCCAAACCTCTTTGGGGTTTTGTAAGCAGGTGCATTAAGTGGTCCAGTGGTGTTCTAAACTGGTATGGATAGTTTCTCAGCTTGTCTTTCAGCATTAGATGAGTGATCATTTGTTGCTTGTTGATCAGTTAAGTGAATCTTCTTACTAGTTTGCTCAGCTTTCATTTCATCCAGTTCTTTCTTTAATCTTTTACTTTCCTTTCTCAGATTCTCACATTCAAGTTCCAAAATTTCATGATTTTCTTGAATTTCTTCAAATTTGCTAATGAGATTTTGAATTAGATTTACAGAATCTAAAGGGAGAACAGAAGATTGTGTAGTGTTAGATGTGGATGCACTAGATGATGAGTATGAGCTAGATGTTAACTCAGTTTCATTTGACTCTTTAGCCATAAGGCATAGGTATGCCTTTTCATTGTCTGAGCTGTCAGCTTCATCATCATCATAATCATTTTCAGAAGATTTTTTTATTCTTTTCACTACTAGATTCAGCTTTGAGTGCCTTCTTGATCTTACTCTTTTAAGTTGTCTTGTACTTTTTCTTATCCTCAACTTTGTCTTTTTCTTCAAGGGAATCAGCTTTGAAGTGACCTTTCTTCTTACAGTTGAAGCATATGTACTCATCATCCTTTTTCTTCATGTCTTTGCTTGAGCTTGACTTCTTGTTTGATGATGATCCTCCTTTAAATTGCTTCTTCTTGCTAAACCTGTCAAAATGTTTGATCAGTAAGGCTACCTGTTCTTTTAGCTCATGTGTCTCTTTGCTGCTTGAGTCAGTTGTTTTGCTTTTTCTTTGGGTGCAATCAGTATGACCGGCTTTGTGTGCCTCATTTGGTGCACTGTCTTCACTGTTTAACTCAAATTCATGAGCCTTTAATTGAGACATTAGAGTCAAGGTGTCAGTGTTTGCAAGGTTTGTAATTCCTCTAAGCACTAATGTGATGATTTTCCATCTTTAAGGTAGGCCTCTCAAGATATTCAGGCACACTTCTTTCTGAGGATATATGTGTCCAAGTAGTTGCAATTCACTTATTATGCTAGAGAATATGTTATTCATTTGATCAATGGATTCTCCAGTCATCATTTTAAAGTTCTCAAATTTTTGTTTAGCAACATATATTTTATTCTCTTTGACTGCTTCTAATCCTTCATTGATCAGTGCCAACTTGTCCCACATCTCCTTTGCTGTTTTGCAATCTTTGATCCTCATGAACATATTGTTGTCCAGAGTCTTCAAAATCATAACTTTTGCAACAAAATCAATGTTTGCTCTTCTTCTATCATCCTTGGTCCAATCCTTCTTGAGTTTGTCAATCTCCTTTCCTTGATCTGCTCATGTGGTTATCACAGTTGTGATCCTGATTGGTCCATCATTAATTACATCCAGCATTTCATCATGAGTTGCTGCAAGATGTGACAACATCCTTATTTTGTATTCATCCAAATTATTGACATTGAATACAAGTACCTTTGACATAAAATTTAAGGAATCCATACGTACAAATAAGAGATATTTGAAGAAAGCACAAGTTTGAAAATATGTGATCTCCTTGTTACCATAAATTATATCTGAACATGTTCTGATACTAGGAACACTGTTCCGATACCAATTGTTGGTCCCAGAGAAGGGTAAAACTATAGTCAGGGGGGTGAATGACTATAGTGGAGTTTCAAAACCTTTTCTTATATTTAAAAGCTTTTGGGCAGCGGATAAGTCACTTATTAAAATATTGTTTCAAGGCAGTTTATGCAATCACAGATATAGATTATGCAATAAATTAAAGTGTTGTAAAGTAAATTGTTGAAAGTAAAAAGACACAAAGGTTTATAGTTGTTAAGGGTGGTGTAATCCCTTAATCCACTCTTCTCCTGTGATGATTGGAGGAATTCACTATTGTTTTCACAGATACAATAGCACGATTGTCCTTGGCTACACAAGATTTACAATTTACAAGACTATCACTCCCTTGCTTCAAAAAGCTTCAGTGACTCAGTCTCATCACTGCTCCTTAAGAACAAATCTTTCAGAAGCTATCACAAAGGTTGCAACTCCTTCTCAGATTACTCTAATTCAATTACCTCAGATGATGTGAATTGAATTCACAGATCTGTTGATCAATCTCAGAGCTTGATTTTTAGTTGAAGTTCTGATTGCTGAGTTGATCTCTAGATATTTTCTTTAAGTACATATAGAAGGCTTTTCACTTTGACAGAGTTTATGCTTGTTTCTTATCAGATTCAATCGTTGTTTTTCTTTTCTGTCAATACCTTCTATTTATAGCCTTGATAATCCTTTATTTGAATTTCAGTCCGTGGGCTATTTAATGTGGAGAATAATCCTTGATTTAATTATTGATTCCCCCGTAATTGTATTCTTCTTGATTTCAGTGATTGGATTTTTCTGAAAAAGTTTATCAGAAAATCCGTCCTTGATTGATCCTCAATTGATTGTGCATTTAATGCTTGATCTTAATCACTTGAAATCTGAACCAGTAAAGTTTACTTGGCCGTTCCCTGAATGGTTAAGTGAGTCTTTTGACTTGGCTGTTTGGTTCTGCCTTCACTGCTCTGTCTTTACTCAGCTGATAGCTAGTTTACTCTGCCGGTTCACAGCCTTGTCATTCTCTTTGATTCTATCAAGTACTTTTTGTACTTCACTGATCCTTGATTTGGGTGAGATCAATGTACACCATATTTAACAATATATTTCATCTTTTGAATCATAACTTAGACTTATACAGATAATTCTAACTTATTTCAGGCTTGTTATATCAGCTAGTATGGGCATCATCAAAACATAACAAAATATTCCTAACACTTAGGCACATAGTTGAGATGATTTACTTTGTAACTAAAAACTTCTAAACAAGAAGAGCACAAGACGAAGGTAAGTCAAAGTAATAGAAAGGCACTATAAATCACACCAATAGATATCATGTTATGATCACTAGGTGACCAAGCTCCGATACCAATTGTTGGATCGATATAGGTGCAATAAACACTCTAGAGGTTGGGGGTTAATAGAGTGTTAGGAGTTTATACCACTTTTTCGATTTATTATAAAATAAACAAGTTGGAGCAATTTAATACACACAATTACTATTATTTAATTCTGGAAGCTTAAATAAAATATTATTCGATTGTGTATAACACCTAAGTGATCAAGATATTATAACAATGATTAAGAACAAAAGTGATTGCATAAAGATTGATTACTATTAGTTAGGTTATTTTCAAGCAATCAAGTATGAATTCTGTAGCAAACAGATTCAGTAACTACAAGTCCTATTCAACATAAGGTTCGATTAAAAACAAAAGACTCAAGTATATATTAAACCAGACACTGGGAGTATCAAACAGGTTCAAAAATTTACACAACAGAAATAACACTTAAAGTTGAATAAATACAGCTTTAGAATGATCACAAATAGTTATCCTTAGATCAGTCAAAGGCACTGGCTCAGACTCAGGTTATCAGATGAACTTCGGTGATGACAAACAAACTCAACTGAGAGGTTTATCAACACTTAAGTGCAGTCTAAATACACTTACTTCAGTGAGCAAAACAACCAAGGACCAGACTAGGCTGATCAATAGTTTCAGCACTAAACTAAATGTTAGATCTGAGCGTCAATGCTGATTTGAATGTCAAGATCATTATTTTAACAGATCACAAAATGATCAGCAGATCCAAGATGTTGCTAAAACAAGATAGAAGAAAAACCTATTACTAGGTATTCAAGGTAAGTGCGGATTTCTCAAACAATTTTACAGGCACACAGGTGTATGGTTTTGCAGCAGATTGTAACAAGGAATCGGCAGGGAATTTCTACAAGTTAAGTACAATGAACGGGGCAGAATTTTAGGATACAAATCTTAGGATATTGCAGACCGAAATTCCCAGCAAATGAAGGGGGAAATGCAGTAGACTCAACAGCCTAAACTCACACTGATTTTTGCATACCTGTACTAAAAAGTATTCACAAGGATGTAAGGAGGTATATAAATCCCACCTTACCAAGGGACAAATCTTGAATTTTTTTGTACAAATTGAATTGATCAAAAATGAGTATTAGCACTGTGACCTTTTCAAATTTAGTAATCAAAATCACAGTCAAGTACTGAGGTCAAAATCAGTTAGAGCCTTTCAACTAGGTAGATTTTTCCTACTGACTTTCTATGAGATCAAACTCCAAATGAAATTTGAACCTGGACTGGTAACTACTTTAGTATGCAGACACACAAGCACATACAACAAGTACATCAAGACTTAATCTGAATTCCTGATTCACATAAGATCAGGGATAACTTGAAGCCTATGTTTGAATTACCAAATCGTCACTTAGGCAATTTTCAGACAAAGGCCCTTCAGTACCAATGATCTTATAATAGAGGGGCTTAAAATTAATCAAATGACAGAACAGTTAAGCAAAAGAAATTTTAAAAGGGTTTTCTGTATTGATTACCTTTTCACAAAGACACAATGCAGACAAACAAAGAGGTTGATCCCGAGTCCTGTGTATAGCTTTGCCAATCCTCCAGCTATAAACACTCCAGCAAGATTCTAACCAATTCACTATAATTTCAGGCAAGTAACAAGGAATTCAGACCACAAACTTCTTAAAGAGAACTGAGAAAACTTTTTGAAAAGGAGAAAGTGGTATTACTTTTTGTTAAACTGATGCAGATACAAAAGGGTGATGTTGGCTATTTATAGGACTTGCAAAGTAGAATGGCCTAAGGCCTATCAAGTTGAAACCCGAAGCACAAAACCACTGAATTGTACTCGGAAAAACCAACTAGTCAACCAAAAAAAATTCAAGTAACACACATGGTTGACTAAGTGATTTAAAAGAACTTAATTTAGACCTGACCACACAAATAGGTCTGAATTGACTCGACAAACCAACCAATACCAGCATAGACCAAAGCTGGACCTGATTGGATGATTTGTTTTGCCATCATTGGGTTTGATTACCCTCAGCAGGTTATAATTCAATATCATTGGGTATAAACCCTCAATTGAATAGGTTTGGAGCGGACTAGGGTAGAAGGTTAGCAATTTTACCATATCAATCCGGGTGGAGATTTGCCGGATCAAATTTTCACATGCTGATTGAGAGAGGATTGCCTTGCTGAAACTTAATTACGGCTGTAGATCATCCAATTTACACATATGGTCAAATGCACAGACCTTGTGCCGTAAATGCTCTAGAACCGGTCAAGGGATGACCTGTAAACAGCCAATAAAGGAAAAAATCAGGCAGAATCAAAGTTCAATTCAATAGAATAACTGAAAATATTAACTCTAGATTTGAAAAGATACGACCTTTGCTGTAGGGTTGACTACGAATCCATAGCACCGAGCATTTGAAGTCTCGGATCAGTCACCGGATTGGATGAAAGGTTCGAACTTTCATATTCACACCTTTAATCAGACAGAATAGCATAAGATTAGGTAGGTTATAGTTCATATCAAAATAAAATCAGAGGATATCAACAATAAATGAGACATATACGACCTTTTTGTGGAGCCTTCGCAAAAATGAACTGTGCGTTGCTGGTAAGAACAAATCGTTATCGAATCAGCCATAAAGACTGAGACTTTGGGAAATTAGAACATTTCTGATATGATTTTAACACATGGTTGTTCTGATTTCAAAGAGTCTTTCCAGAAACGGCTCTCTGTTGGTTCGATGAAACGATTTTCTGGAAACAAACTTTGCTAAAGCGGTTTTAGGCACATGGTAGCTTGAATAATCAGAAAAATGTAATAGGAAGAGATTCAAATCACGGACATGTGATATAATCGAAGAGGGAGAAGAAGAGGGGCAGACTGCAAATTTTCTACGGTGGAGTAAAGAGACGATTTGGAGAATCGGGTCCAATGAATGTAGAGATGATTCTGGAAAGGTGAGGAGAGCAGCTGAAAATGAGAGTAAATTAGGGTTGATAGATTGGATTAGGGATTATAAAGGGTAGGCTGATTGGGTTAAAAAAGAGATTGGGCCGGACATGGATCGAGCAATAGAAATGAAGACAGGGCCGGAATTTCTTGTACCAAAAATATGTACAGGTATATATATAACTTTTGTATATTAATTAATTAAATTAAGTAATTAATTCATAAAATCAATAAATCAATTTTATAAATTAGATTAATAATATAATAATCAATTATAAGATTTAATAAATCCTGCAGAAGCACAATTAAACACAATGAGAGTGCCATATGACGTAAGTGTTGACTTCATGGCGGTTAGTGACAGGGGCATTTTAGTAAAAACACATATTGATGATATTTTGGTAAATTAATCAAACTTTAAGTGCAACTGAGGCTCCTAACTAAACATGGTTCAGATCCAGAAGAAGAAGAGAAATTTAGGCTCTATGAGAGGGTTCAAGCTGTGATTTCTGCAAACCCTCAAGTGGGTAGATCAAAGAGGAGGAGGTCTGACATCCATCCTGAATAAAATCCAAATATGTTTCAAGAATAGGCATCAGATGATCAGGAGAATCTTTCTGAAATGAACGACCCGGAGCCGGCGGCAACTGTAAGTTAAGCTTTTCTACTATTTGTCTTCTTCCATAGAATGTCACTCATACTTGAACATGTTGTGTTACGGGGTACCCGGATCGGCAAAGAAGTCCCCAAAAGGCTAAATGTTGTGATGAGGTGGTCATCTTGTATGAAGAGGTTGACAGTGTTACTCCTAATACTGTCTTTTGAAAGAAGAGGATTTAGATGAAGATAGTATGGAGAAGTTAGTATATTTCTAGCCAAATTTCCTGAAAGGGATGTTGTTCAGAAAATTGTGAACTCTTGGCCTAGGAAATGTAGATACCACTATCATAACTCTAGTTGGATAGTGTCTGTGTTTGAACAAGAATCTGATCTTAATGATGTGTTGCAGGCTGGGTCCATTTATGCATATGCGAAGCCTTTAATTTTGAAGAAGATGCCTAGGCTGTTTAATTTTAGTAAGGATGCATGCTCAGTTGTTCCTGTCTGGATTCAATTGCCTAATCGTCCTTTGTGGCTCTGGAAGGAGAAGTGTTTGAGCAAAATCTGTTCTTTTCTTGGGAATCCCCAATATACTGATAAGGTTACTGCTTCAAAGAAGGTATTGAGTTTTGCAAGATGTCTGGTGGAGGTTGACCTCAAAATGAAATTTCCTTCTATGATCCCTATTACTATGCATGATGGGAAGGTTCTTTTGCAACCTATTCTGTATGAAGAAATGCCTAAGTTTTGTACCAAGTGTATCAAACTAGGGCACAATGTTGCTGGGTGTGATGATTCTAGGATTGAAGTTCCTGTTTTGTATGTGGCTAGGTCAAAAAAGCTAATGCTGGTTCTATCAAGACTAATATCTCAAAAAAGAAGAAAGTTGTGGTCAATTCTGATAATGGGAAATTCTGCTGATGCTCATGTTACTGATACTGCTCCTATTTCAGCTGTTATCTCATCTGATAAGGATCCTGTTTCAGTGGATTTAGCAAAGGAAAATGGTAAAGATATGACTGGGAATAATAAAAGAAATAATGTGGTAGAGAATCAGGCACCTACCCCTACTACAAACACTTTTGATGTGTTATCCCCTGATAAAGGATCTAGTTGGGCTGATGAGGTGGATTTAAGTGATCCGATGGATAAAGGTGGTATTGTGGCATCCAGGTCAAAGAAATATAAGAATAAGAAGAGGAATTATAGACATAACACAGACAATGTTTCTGGGAATGTAAACTAATCAAATGGTTCTGTCTCCAGAGGTAGATCACCTCTTGCTAGACAAAAATGATGGGGTTTTGGAATATTAGAGGGTTCAATAAGGTCTCTAAATAATCTTCTGTTGTCAAGTTTCTCAAGCAGCACCAGATTACCTTATTTGGAATCCTTGAGACTAAATTGTCTCAAAATAACTTGGATTTCATTATGAACAACAAAATTCCTTCTTGCAAATCTATAAATAATTTTGTGAATCATGTCAGTAAGAGGATTTTGGTGGTGTGGGATCCTTTTTTTTTGATGTTGAGGTTTTGGAAGTTGATATGCAGTGGATTCACTACAAGGTAAAAGTTTTGGTTACTAGGGATAGCTTCTTAGTCACCTTTGTTTATGTCCTGCACACTGTTGGGGATAGGAGAGCTATGTGGGATAGAATAAGAAAATTATGTTCTTGCTCTATGCTCCCGTGGATGGTTTTGGGTGATTTTAATTCTGTCTTATCTGTGGATGATAAGTTTAATGGAGATGTCACTACTGATTATGAGATGCAAGATGGTGTTGATTGATGCCTGGATGCTAATCTTTCAGACTTGAATTCCTCTTGTGAATACTTCACTTGGTCCTCTTATGGTGTGCTTACTAGAATTGATAGAGTGATGGTGAATGCTTATTGGTATGACTGGAACTCGAATGCCCTTGCTTTCTTTGAACGTGCAGGTTTACATTCTGATCACTCTCCCTGTAGAATCACCCTTTCTACTGATCCTGTGCATAGAATGAAGCCCTTCAAGTTCTTTAACATGGGGATGCTACATGAAAGTTACAATGATGTTCTTGCTCAAATTTGGAGTCAAGATGTTACTGGTACTGTCATGTATCAATTATGCAAGAGGCTCAAGAGGCTTAAACAACCTCTGATAGCCTTGAATAAGAAGCACTTTTCTCATATCTCTGTTAGGTCTGAGAATGCTTTGTGATCTGCAATCTTAGTATAATCTAATGCCTAGTGATTCCCTGGCATCTCAGATTTTGGAACATAAAAAGGTTTATCATAGTTTGGAAAAAGCAGAGACAAGTTTTCTTTCCTAGAAACCTAAGGGGCAGTATATGAAGCTTAGTGATAGACGTTCCAAGTTTTTTCACTCTTTGATTAAAATGAACAATGCCAGAAATCACATTTCTTATGTTAAGCTTTCTGATAACACTTTCACTACTTCTTATGAATAGATTCGAGATGCTTTTATTGGGTATTGAGGTTCAGGCAACTCTTATTGATGAGGATGTGGTCAATGCTGGCCCTTCTGTTCCTTGGGATTGTATTGATAAACTGATGATGGAGGTTACTGCTGAGGATGTCAAGATGGCCTTGTTCTCCTTTTCTGATGATAAATCTCCTGGACCTGATGGTTTTTCTGCTAGTTTCTTCAGAAGATCTTGGGATGTTGTTGTTTGTGATTTCACTAATGATGTGTTGGAATTCGTCCAAAATGACTCTATGCTGAAACAAATCAATTATGCAGTCCTTGCTTTGATCCCTAAGGCTACTCAAGCCACCACTGTTGGTGATTACAGGCCTATCTCTTGTTGTAATGTTACTTATAAGGTGATATCCAAGATTTTGGCTACAAGATTATCTACTTGTTTACCTAGTATTATTGATGAGTCTCAGACTAGTTTTGTTGATGGTAGGGCTACGACAGATAATGTTTTTCTCTGTCAGGAGTTGATCAGGCATTATGGGGTCAAAAGGGGTCCTCCTAGGTGTTTGATTAAGGCGGATATCAAAAAGACATTTGATTCTATTCATTGGTCCTTTCAGAGGCTGTTATGAGAGGTTTTTGTTTTCCAGACAGGTTTGTGAAGTGGATCATAGTGTGTGTTTCTACTGCATCTTACTCCTTGTCTATTAATGGTGAAATGAAAGGTTTTTTTTTCTGGCAAGAGGGGTCTTAGACAAGGTGAACCACCGCCTCCTTTCCTGTTTTTTATTGGTGTGGAGTATTTCTCAAGAATATTGAGGATTCTAGGGAAGGATTCTGAATTTAACTATCATGCTAGTGCAAGAATCTGTAGATCAATCACCTAGCCATTGGTGATGATCTGATGATGTTTTCAAGAGGTGATCCTATCTCTGTCACTTCTTTGATGAATTGTTTAACTATTTTCGGTGAGTGCTTTGGCCTTGTGGTTAATTTTCATAGGTCTGAGATGTTCTGTGCTGGTTTATCTGATGATAAAAAGGCTGAGCTGTTTGATATTTCTAGCTTGAAAAAAGGTGTTTTGCCTATTCGACACTTGGGTATTCCTCTCTATACAGTAAGGTTAAATGTGGTTCACTATGATCCCTTGTTTCCTTCTCTGAGAAATTATTTCTGTAACTAGAAAGGTACCACTCTTTCTTATGCCGGCAGGCTTCAACTTATTACTTCTGTTATTCAAGGTGTTACTACTTTTTGTTTGGTATATACCCTATCATTGGAAGTGTTAAGTTGAAAATGGATCAAATGTGTAGAAGGTTTTTGTGGGGAGGTTCTTGTGACTCCAATAGGAAACCTTTGATTGGATATGATGAGCTCTGTTTGCCAAAATCTGAGGGTGGTCAAGGGGTGTTTCAGTTTTCTGCTTAGAATTTGGCTCTTCTTTGCAGGATTTTGTAGAACTTTCGGTGTAAAAAAGAGTGTCTTTGGGTTAAATGGATCAATGAAGAGTACGTATGGAATGTTAATGTTTGGGATTATCAGTATAAGCATGGTGATTCTGCTTTGATCAAAGCTGTGTTTAGGACCAGGGAAAAGATTTTGGACAGTTCAGGTTTTGCTACGGCTGATGTGGATCTATTGTAGACTTGGTCTGTTGGCTCAAAGTTATGTCCTATGAGGGATTATGACTTCTTCAGGGTGCAGTGCCTTAAGGTTTGATGGTGCAGATCTTTTTGGAATCCTAGGGCAACCCCTAAACACTGTTTTCTACTTTGGATGGCTATGAAGAAGTGCTTGCTCACTACAAACAAGCTAAATTTTGATGATATGTTGTGTTCACTGGGTGGTTTGATCAATGAATCTGCTTCCCATATGTTCTTTCAGTGTCCTGTCTCTTGTATGGTTAGGGGAAGGATCAGACTGTGGTTAGGCTGTTAGGTGTAGTGCCCGAAAGACAATTTATGTAATTTTTTTTATTTAATAAATGGCAGATTTTATTTCATCTTATTATTTGCTTTGTGCTTATATTTAATACACTGCTGAAAACCCCAAGTCATATCATATGTAGCCATATAACTTAGTGTGTGTCACACATGAGGATTAAGTTTATGGTGATACACGTGAACTATTAGTCCATGGTGAAGTTAATCAAAGTATGGGGTCTATTGATTAAACCACCACCAATGCGCCCAGAACACTTTATGGTGTAACCGTCCTATCCGGACCGTCGACATTGGTTGTCTAAGTGGGGCATTTATATATGATGAGAGTCATATAGGACTGGACCGATTTAATTTGAGTTTCTCTTATAATTCCATGATTGAGAAATCTTATTAAATCAAAAGATGATCATATATGGATTAACCTTAATCCTGAAGTGATTACAAACTCCTACTTGTTTCAGGATAGGGTTTGATGTGTTCGTTAAGGATCGCTATGTGGCGTGGTCTGAATCACTTTCATGTTGGCACTGTTCTGGAATGAGTGAGAAGTGTGTGTCTCACAGATATGGAATTCATTCCTTCCTGCGGGAAGTAGAAAGACAACCCCCTTATTTGTTGATGCTAGAAACTGATCGATCTCGGGAGTTCGTATTGGTTATAAACTAATTGATCACTAGTGGGTTAATAGTGAATAAGGATAAGATGTATTGAAGAAGGTTTACGAAAATAAACCTACTTCAGTACGGATAGTTTATGAGGGTTAGTTTATTTGAAATGATTATATCAATGGACACTTATCGACTCGACTCGACGTTTTGAGAATAAGTTATATCTGTAATCAATAGAGTTCAATTTCGGATTTATGGTGGCGGAATTCTGGAATTAATGAATTAAGTAGAAATATTATGTTCGATGAATATTTTATTTTATTTATTGTAGCTACTGTTTATAGATCCATGGTCCCCGGGTTGGCTCCAAACGCGCGAGCATTTTCTCGTGTTATGGAACCTCGAGAATAAATTAAATGAATATGCAATATTATTTATTTGGTAAATAATATGTAAAATAGAAAAGACATTTTCTATTAAAATTTACTAAAAAAAAAGTGGTGCTCCATTTGAGATAATTAGGAGAATAAATTTTCCTAGATAATGTCACATTTGTAAATCAATTATTTATTTGTTAAATAATTAATGGATAAATTAAGAGATTGATTTTTTGGGAATTATCTCTTATTTTTATGGCAAAAATATATTTTCCTTTTTGTGTAGGAAGTAGGAGCTTAGATCTAAATGAATTAGATCTATGCGCAGTGGATGGATCACGATTCATATAATATAACACATTAACAAAGGATTTAATTACTACAGGGGTTAGAAAAACCATACCAATAGTAGGAAGAGAAGCTTTGATCTTAGGATGAGCAGCCTTGATCTTCCAATGTGTTCTCCAGACGGTGGTTGGTGGACACCCTTCTTGATATGAGAACCTCCTTGATATGCAACATAAAGAAAAACTTGTCGTTTTTCTTCTTCTAAAACCCAAGACAAGAAAACTAATTTTTCCTCTATATTTTGCTGATGATGGCCGAAAATAATTAAGTGTGTTTTACACTTGGAATAACTCTCCTTTTATAGGAGACTAAATCTTTGGTCTCCAAGTTTTAATTAATTAAATAAATAATTAATTAAATAAAATAAAAAGATATTTTCCGCAATGAATAATTGTGACATGTCAATGACCAATAGGAAACCAAATAACATGTCATACAACCAATCACATAACAAGAATATCTTTTATTTTCCATAACACAAGAAAATCAATTCTTGTGCTAAAAGAGAACCAAAAATGCGCCAATTACCCTAGGGTTTTAGCCCACATAAAATGTCTTTTATGTGTATTATATTATTTAGCCCAACTAAATAATATCCATGCATATCAATTAATTGGCCCAACCAATTAATTATTTCCGAATCCCCAAATAAACAAAAATATTAGCCTGAATTATAGAAGCCACATTGGGGACCATTGACCTATAACCAGTACCTCCAAAATTAAATATATTATTCATTGAACATAATAAATATATTAAATTATTAATTCCGGGATTACGCCACCATAAACCCGAAACTGAACTCTACCAATTATAGATATATACTTATACTCAACCTATATAGTGAATAAGCATCCATTGATATAATCACTACATACGGATTAACCCTCCATAGACTGTCCACTCTGTGTGGGATGTCTCCGTAAACCCGACACTGAATATCTTATCCTTATTTATCATTAACCCCCCTGATGACCGATTAGTACACATATCTGACTAGTAGCTAATTAGTCAAATGTGAACTCCCGGGATCGATCACTTTCTTAAGGCTAACAAATAAGGGGACTGTCTCTCTACTTCACGCAGGAAGGGATGGATTCCATGTCTGTGAAAATCAGAACTACTCACTCATCAGGGGATAGTGCCAACGAGAAGTGGCTTGGAACACATATTCAAGTGAACCGTAACTAACACATCAAACACTACCCCGAGACAAGTAGCACCCTATGATCACCTCAGGATTAAGGTTGATCCATATATGATCATCTAATGATTTAATAAGATTCCTCGATTACGGAATTATATAAAAAAATACAGATTAAATCGGTCCAGTCCTATATGAATGCCATCATATATAAATGCCCCACGTAGGTACCCTCTACCGACAGTCCGGATAAGAGTATCACACTCTAAGGTGTTCTAGGCGCATTATTGGTGTTTTAATCAAGAGACCCTAAACTCCGATTAAGTTCACCATGGACTAACAGTTTAAGTATATCTCCACTAACTCAATCCTCACGTGCAATCCATACACTGAGTTATGTGGTTACATACAGAAATAATTAGGGTTTACAGCGGTGTATTATTTACAAGCACAAAGCAGGTAATAAGATGATATAAATTCTATCATTCATTAGCTAAAAACAATTACACAAAGAGAGTTTCTCCCAATATAATTCTATCATTCATTAACATTTGGGAATAGGTAATAAGATGATATAAATTCTATCATTCATTAACATTTAGGAATAGGTATTGTGGTGTGAAAAGGATAACTCTCTTGACTAGTTATTTCCCTATATAAAGAGAGTTTCTCCCAATATAATTCACAATCACAAATTGCGCCACTTTGTAAAATAAAGGAAGTAAAATTAGTTTCTTGCCTTAGTCATTTAGAGAAGAAACCCTAGGGTTTTTCTTGTGCATATTCGAGGAGGTTCTACGGCGAGGATCGACATCCACCAGTCGTCACTAGGAGACACAATCCGGAAGACTACGGCATCTCCCTTTGGTCGAATATCTCTTCCTCTCTGATAAGGTATATCTTCAACCTTCTCGTAGGATTAATTAGTTATGTCTCATACCGTAAATCGCATAAGCTTCCGTTGTGCGAAAATCGAATGTCTCGATCGGTGCTACTACTTCTAGCATGTGGTATCGGAGCCAGGTAAAATTTTTTACGATACCGAGAACATAATTAATTAATTTAGGAGTGGAATTGCATATTAGGTTGCAACTTTTTTTTTTGGTTAAATGTAAATATATTGAACCAAGGTATGCAAACTACAGGAGCTAACATCATAGACAAAAGATCTAGTCTAGTATCTACAAAATGTTGAGAGGAGGTTAGAATGATGATTTCAAGCAGCATAAGATCCCTGAGATTATATGCTACAAGAAACAACAGCCACTAAACCCCTATCAACACTCAAAACTGCAAAAAGGGGTCATATGAGAGCATAACTCACAGAGCATGTCCCTTGGGGTGTAGAGGAAAAAAATTACCTCAAACAGCCACCAACAACTACCAAAAGTTAACACAAAAGATGTACAAAACCCTAACATCAAGGGGTGAAAGTATGCAATGGAAAAACAGCTTGCATTATGTAGAAGATATGAGTCTTTATACAATGCAAAACATCAGGAATCTTCATTAGAAAGCCTTCAAATCTTCTTTTATTTCTCATATGCAGTAAACCACCACAGATACAGATGCAGCCCTAGCCACATTTCCATGAGAGGTTCCTTTGCAATGCCTTTTAATCCATCTCAAAGAACTCAAAATAGTCTCCAACCTCCTATTGATGCCAAGCCAAATTCTGATCTTCCCCCAAATCATACAAGAAATAGGGCACTGAAAGAACAAGTGAGAAGCGGTTTCATTAATCAAACCACAGAGAGAGGATGATTTTATCTTGAGAAGGCAGTTTATCATTTGTAAGCAAGTTGTTATGCAAAGCAATCCACGAGAATGAAGCAATGTTTGTGGGTAGATCTAGAATTCCAAAACGACCTTAGACCACTGTGACTTTGTGTTCCTTCCTCCTGAAAAAGATATAAGCAGCAGCAGGTTTAAGTCTAGAACCAACACACCAGGTTTTCATCATACAAACAGCAGCATCAACAGACCCTGCAGCAGCCAGAATAACATCTCTAATTCTGAAAAGTGCCTTAATCAAAGCAGAATCAGAATGCTTAAATTGATAACACCAAAGATCCTGTCTCTTTAAGTACTCCTCACTAATCCAATTGATCCAAAGACGGTCTTTTTTGCACTGAAAGTTCCACAGGATTCTTGAAAGAAGAGCCTGGTTCCAAGCAGTTAGCTGAAAAATCCCTAGACCACCTTCAGATTTAGGAACACAAACCTTGTCCCAACCTACCATGGATTGCTTAAAGGTGTCACAAGAACCCCCCCACAAAAATCTTCTACTCAGTTGGTCCATTTTCATATTGACACTGTTAATAATAGGAAAATCCCAAGCCAAAAACAGTGAACCCCCTGGATAACAGATATAATAAGCTGCAATGTGCCAGCAAAAGAGAGAGAAGCAGCTTTCCAATTATAGAAAAAATTCCTCAAGGAAGTAAACAAAGGGTCATAATGACCAACATTCAGTCTGACAGCACACAAAGGAATCCCAAGGTATCTGATAGGGAAAACACCTTCTTTTAAACCAGTGATATCAAACAAGTCAGCCTTATCATCATCAGCTACTCCAGCACAAAACATTTCAGATTTCATCATATTAGCAACCAGACCAGAGCAATCCCCAAAACAAGTGAAGCAATTCATTAGAAGGGTAACAGAGATGGGATCCCCTCTAGAAAAAAGCATTAAATCATCAGCAAAAGCAAGGTGATTGATTTTCAAAATGTGGCAGCCAGAATGATAGTTAAACTCAGAATCCTCCCCCAAAATCCTCAACATTCTGGACAGATACTCCATACCAATCACAAACAGAAAGGGAGATAAAAGATCCCCTTGTCTAAGACCTCTCTTTCCAGGAAAAAAACCTTTCAGTTCTCTATTAATAGACACAGAGTAGGAAGTAGTAGTGACACAAAGCATTATCCACTTTATGAATCTCTCTGGAAAACCAAATCCTTTCAAAACAGCCTCTAAAAAAGACCAGTGTATAGAGTCAAAAGCCTTTTTAATATCCACTTTGATCAAACATCTAGGAGGCCCTCTTTTAACTCCATAACGCCTGATCAATTCCTGGCAAAGGAAAATATTATCTGACATAACTCTGCCATCAACAAACCCTGTCTGAGCTTCATCAATGAGATCAGGTTGACAAACAGAAAGCCTAGAGGCCAGAATCTTGGAAATTACCTTATATGTAACATTGCAGCAAGATATAGGTCTAAAATCACTAGCAGAAGAGGCATGAGTGGATTTAGGAATCAAGGCAATGACAGCATGATTAATTTGCTTTAACATAGCATCATTATGAAAGAACTCCAAAACAACATTAGTAAAAGAATCCCCTACAATATTCCAAGACTTTTTGAAGAAACCAGCAGAGTATCCATCAGGTCCAGGGGCTTTGTCATCAGAAAAAGAAAACAAAGCTTTTTTAACATCAGCAGCAGTAACCTCCTTCAATAAAAGATCCACAATAGAACCAGAAACTTTAGGACCAGCATTGACCACATCCTCATCAATAGTTGTAATGTAACCTTCAAGATCTAACAGTCAAGAAAGAACTCCACAAAAGTGTTACCCACCTGATCATAAGAATTGGTAAAAGAGCCATCTGAAAGTTTGACAGAAGAAATATGCCTCTTGACATTGTTCTTCTTTACCAAGGAATGAAAGAACTTGGTACCTCTGTCACTAAGTTTCATATACACACCTTTAGCTTTCTGAGCAAAAAAAGAAGCTTAAGCAGCTTCCAAACCTTGGCAAATCTTCTTCTGATCCAGAATATTACAAGCCAGAAGATCAGTAGGTCTTAGATTATACTCAGTCTGTAAACTACCAAGCACCTTAAGAGCATTATCAGATTTAACAGAAATATGAGCAAAATGCTTTTGATTTAAGACTTTCAAGGGAAATTTGAGCCTTTTTAGTCTTTTACAAAGCTGATACATAGCAGTACCTTCAGAAGCTTCCCCCCAACTATTAACCAGAACATCATTAAAACTGTCATGTTGTAACCACATATTAAAGAACTTAAAGGGCTTCCTTCTGACCATAGAATCAGTAAAAGAAATTCTGCAGGGAGAATGATCAGAGTGAAGGCCAGGAGGATCAAAGAAAGCAAGAGAATTCAAATTCCAGTCAAACCACTCTGCATTGATCAAGACTCTATCAATTCTGGAAAAAACACCACCAGAATTCCAAGTGAAAAACTCCCCTGAAGAATTCATATCAGTGAGATTAGCATCCGGACAACAAGCCAATACCATCCCCGCAACTCATAATCGAAGGCACATTCCCCCAGATTTGTCATCAATGGCTAAAACAGCATTGAAATCACAAAGGACCATCCAAGGAAGATCAGAACAGACACTAAGTTCCCTGATTCTATCCCACATGGATCTCCTATCACCAATAGATTGAAGACCATAAACAAAGGTGACTAAGAAAACCCCACCAGAAACAAGAATCTTAACCTTGCAGTGTATCCATTGAACAGCCAACTCCAAGATCTCCACCACCAACATAGCAGGGTCCCAAATAGCCAACATTCTCTTACTATTATGCAAGGCAAAATTATTAATGACCTTCCACTGTGGAACTTTCTTTACGTAAAAGTACCTAAACTTTTTGAGACATCTTAGTCTCAAGGATTCCAAATAAGGAAATCTGATGTTGTCTGAGAAATGAGACAACAGCAGATTGTTTAAAAGCCTTATTGAACCCTCTCACATTCCAAAAACCAATCATTTTTGTCTACCCAGAGGTGATCTACCCCTAGAGACATAATCAGTAAAATTTTTACCATTGCCAGAAACACCAGTGGTGTTATGCCTATTATTCTTCTTTTACTTCTTAGATTTTTTTGATCCGAAGCACCGAAGCTACCTTATTCAACTCGATCATCTTCCTCCATCACATCCGCCAAGAGCTAGTTTTTCCAGGGACAAGACATCAAAAGCATTAGTAATGAGGTGGTACTCTTCTCGGCCTCCTTTCCTTTCTTGGTAGAAGCTACATTCTTGCCTCACAAGAATCGAACTAGCAACACCAGAAATAGGGACATCCACTGGAATAGGACCCTTATCAGAGTTCACTGATACATTGACTTTCCCATCATCTTCAATATTAATCACCTTCTTCTTCTTTGAGGGATTAGGTTTAGACACCCCAGGTTTGTTAGACCTAGCCACATACAAAGTAGGAGAATCATTCCTAAACTCATCATGACCTTCAACAGTATGCCCCAGTTTGCTGCATTTAGAACAAAACTTAGGCCTCTCCTCAAATAAGACAGGCTGCATAAGAACCTTTCCATCATGCATTGTAATGGGAATAACAGAGGGTAAGTCCATCTTCAAATCAATCTCCACAAGACATCTTGCAAAACTAAGAACTTTCCTAGAGGCAGTGACCTTATCAGTATATTGAGGACTCCCCAGAAAAGAACAGATCTTACTCAAAGCTCTATCCTTCCAAAGCCTAAGTGGAAGATTAGGCAATCAGATATCAAACCGGGACTACAAGACAAGCATCTTTACTTGAAATTAAACATAATGAGGCATCTTTTTCAACAGTGAGGGCTTTCCAAAAGCATAGTAAGGACCAGCTTGCAATACCTCATTCATATCAGATTCTTGCTCAAAAATGAACACAATCCAACCAGAGTTGTGATAATGATACTTGCATTTCCTTGGCCAATCATTAACAATCTTTTGAACAACATCTCTTCCAGGAAATTTAGAAGGAAAGATACCAATCAAACTTAATTTTTCCATAGCATCATCATTTAAGTCTTCCTCCTCCAAAACACAAGATTATGAGTAACACTTGATCCACATGATCAGTCAAAAGTACAACCTCATCAGAAGGTTCCCTATTCTTCTTTACCATCTGTACCCAAGAAGCAACATCTTCTATAGCTTTCTCTGCATTCTTCCCCAAAAACACCTCAGCAGGAGTGTCTTTTTGAATAGCACCAGAAACATTATCCTTTTCCTTACTTGCAATAGAGCAAGGATCCACCTCAACATGAGTCCCCTGTTCTATTACAACACCAGGTCCTAAAGTGCCAGAAACACCTTCAGAAACAGGCTCTGCAACTATAGAAACATGTTCTATAACTACACCTCCGTAAACATGCTCTAAAGATGCAGAACCCGCCCAACAGATGCACTAACACTCTCATGATCTTTTCGGACACACCACCAGTTTTTAAATTATCAATTGAGACATTATCACTGCTTCTCAACTTCTAACAACTCGAGAGAGTTGAAATACTCGCCAAATCACTATCGACAGTATGCAGATTTTTTTGAAATGGAAGCTGCAGGTGTAACTAACCTCCCAAATTTCAACCTCATTGCTTCATAGACTCTAGGATTACAGCATTAGAAGAGGGTTCTTTCTTTTCCACAATTTCAACATCAACACCTGAAGATAGAACAATATCCGTAGTATGAACAGTTTGAACAGGATCAGGAGTTACCAACAATGGAACCTTTTCCACTACCATCTGAGCTGCAATTGGAGCTGCAGGAAGAGCCACAATGGGATTAGTTGTAGCAGCAACATGAGGATCAACTGAGGGCTCAGCTTCATCTGGTTCAGAATCATGAACAGTGCTATCACCACTGGTTTTCTTAACTTTACGAGCCATGGCTCAAATCGTAAAAAGTCGTAAAACAGTAAGAGTGAAAGAAAGGTAGCAAGAAAGAAAATCGAGCAAGTAACAAGAGCAAAATCACAAGTAAGAAGAGGATTATTGAATGATTGAATGTTGTGGTTGACGAGATGAATTGGGGTTGGTACTTATTTACCGTTAGATCTATTGTAAGCTCGCATAATTAGTATTATATGAGTATAGGATATATGTAATTTATTTTGCAATTTATGTAATTTATTTTTTGCTATTTAAATTTCATAGTAGTAGTTTTTTGTCCGTTGGATCCGTCTCAATGGAAAAGATAAGTGACGCAGCACCAATTTTCAATGAAAAGCAAAGTGGGCTGCATCAAAGGTATTCCAGGCCTAAAAAAAAATTTAATAAATAAAAAAATGCGCCTGCTGTACGTGTGAAGAGGAAGAAAAGGAAAAGGCATCAAAAAAAATTGGGATCAACGAAGACATCTTAGGATTTATTTTTTATATTTTTGGCTTTTTCTAGTTTAGATAGGTTGGATACGAGATACCAACGGTTCACCTCAGTGGTTTACTTTTACGCATTTATTTTCATGTTTGATAATTTATGTGAGATAACCATGCCATGACATGCATCATCTTCATTTATTCCCCTTCTAGCATATGCATACATGTAGATAATTAATCTTGATATTAATTAGGCATGTACGAGACGTAATGAATTTAGATTAATTTTGGTAATTAATTAAATTAATTAAAAGGAAACGGAATTTTATTGGGATATAAAATTCACATGATAAACTTAATATGTGATAATAAATCCTACGGGGTTTAGGTTATGTAGTGTACACATAGATTTTGAATTTTGATAATAAAAAATTGGAAAATCCGGAAAAAGTTGGACACCAACTGAGCAAAAGGTTCGAAAATTTGTTCGGGCGGTCAACAGGGCTTCGGCTCGACTCGACTTGTCCGTCCAAGTGCGATGTTAGCGTGGGGGGTCCGGCAAGGTCAAGCTATCCGGCGAGCTGAGGCTCAATGGGGCAAACTTAGCCCGATTCGTCCAGCAGTCGTATTTGAACCAACGAAGAGGACGGATCGGCTTAGCCAATCCCGACACCGTTCGGTGAACTCGGTTAAAGCTCAGCTAGGGTTTAAAACCGATATGTTGGTGGTTGCTTTTCTTGATTTATTATTTTTCGATTTATTCAAAAAATTCAACAATCCTTGAACTTTTATCGTAAAATTTTCGGATAATAAAATTCTCTGTGAATTTTATTTGTGTAGTGTCTATAAAAAAAGGGATATAGTGACACTAGTTAGACGGTATTTGGAACCGATGAACTAGTGGGAGGATTAAATTAAATATTCATGATCAATTGTTTTTGGAATATTTGAAAATTCTAAAATCATAACATAGACTACCTAGTTTTCAAAATAACGATTGGGAGCGGGAAAGGTGACAACCGACCCCTCGGCCTCTACTGTTAACACAAGCGCCGTGAGAGAATGGTGACACTCGTGCCGCTTTGATTTCGGCCCCCTTCGGATGGCCTTCACCGCTATCAAAATTCAAGGCTTGGTTTCTGAAAGGATAGGATTTTGAGTACTCGTCGAGTCACTGACCTACCCTTCGACGGCATACTCGGGGTCTACTTAAAAATTTGAAATAGTAGGTCACACTCTAAAGGGTATTTTTTTTTAAATATCTTGGCTGAAAAAGGAAGGTAATCAGCAATTAAATCGGGATGTCTGATTCTCAGTTAATTGTTGAGAGAGATTGTCTCAATTTAATCTTCATCTCTTTCACCCACCCTTCGGCGGCACCGAGGTGTCAGATTAAGTCCTTGGAATGGTAGGATAAATTGCATAATATCACGTTTATTATTCCTAAAACTTTACTAGTTGTGGTGTATGATATGATTTATTTCTGTCATTTTATTCTACAACATAATGTCTTCTCAAGTAACTAATTTGTTGAATGAAA
Source organism: Gentiana macrophylla (assembly GCA_026214975.1). Taxonomy (NCBI): domain Eukaryota; kingdom Viridiplantae; phylum Streptophyta; class Magnoliopsida; order Gentianales; family Gentianaceae; genus Gentiana; species Gentiana macrophylla. The sequence continues at coordinate 25,902,442 of CM047807.1, forward strand.
AATTGACCGGTAACAACTTTTACAAGTGGAAAATTAACATGAACGTTGTGCTCATCTTTGAAAACATTAAGTTTGTCCTGTCTGAGGCTTGTCCGCCGACTCCTCCCATGAACGCTTCACGAGCTATACACGATGACCATAAGTGATGGGTAGAGGTGGACAATAAGGCTCGTGGCATCATGTTGGTCTCCATGTCGGAGATCATAAGGACCAAGCATGAGACCATAGAGAGTGCGCGAGAAATCATGGACTCTCTTATTTCCATGTTTGGTGCCCCGTACGATCAAACAAGACAAGAGGCCTTCAAGTTGGCCCTAAATGCCAAAATGAGGAAAGGTCAGTCAGTCGGTAACTGGTCATGTGATGAACATGATTAACTACTTTGCTGATGCTGAGACTCATGGCTCTAAATTTGGCGATGCAACTCAAGTGAGTATGGTCTTAGAATCACTTACACCTGAGTTCCTCCAGTTCAAGAGTAACTACGTCATGAACAAACTCAAATTTGTTCTTACTCCGTTGATTAATGAACTGCAAGTGTTTGAAGCTATCTCCTCTAGGAGAAGCCGAGAAGGGGAAGTAAAGGCCAAGGCCCAAGTGGCCGAAGCTAAGGCATCGAGCTCTGGAGCCAAGAGTAAGCCCAAGGAAACGTAGGCAAAACAGGTCAAACATGAAGAGAATCGTGCAAAGCTAGTGAAGAAGAAGGCTAAATAGGAAACTTCCAAGCCAAAGGGGAAATGTTTCCATTTCCATGAGGTAGGACATTGGAGGCGCCATTGTCCAGCATACCTCAAAGAGGGTAAGGAAGGGAAAATCCTGGAGAACAAGGGCAAGGATAAGACAGGTAATTCTGAATTACTAGTCTTGGAATCCTATACAGTAGCTAAAGATGTGTCAACTTGGATACTAGATTCTGGAGCTACTAACCATGTTTGTTCTTCTTTGCAAAACCTTAGTTCGTATCAGGAGCTGGAGGACGGAACGCAGTCGATAAGAGTAGGCAACGGTGTAGTGGTTTCAGCTAAAGCAGTGGGAGTAGTTAAATTAAAGTTTGGAAATAAAGTACTAGTTTTAGACGAAGTTTTTTATATTCTGTATTTTCGTAGAAATTTAATTTTAGTTTCAATGTTTCAAGAACAAGATTATTCTCTTTTTTTTAATAGTAATAAAATTGTCATTTCCAGAAATGGACGTGATGTTTGGTTTGCAAATTTGGAAAATGAATTATATTTTATTAAACCAATAGAAACTCCACTGCTTAACACTGAAATGTTTAAAGTAGAACATCAGAAATCTGTTAAAAGACAGAAAGTTCCTCACGAAGATAAAACATACCTTTGGCATCTAAGACTTGGTCATTTTCCTTGGAAAGAATCAAAAGACTGTCAAGAGTGGTCCCTTGAGTGAGTTATCAGTTGACACACTCCCAGTCTGTGAATCTTTCCTAGAGGGAAAAATGACTAAACGACCCTTCTCATCAAAGGGATATAGAGCCAAAGAACCTTTGGAATTAGTACATTCAGACTTGTGTGGTCCGATGAATGTACATGCCAGAGGTGATTTCGAGTATTTTGTGACATTCATTGATGACTACTCGAGATATGGATATGTTTATCTTTTGCACAGGAAGTCCGAAGCTTTTGGTAAGTTTAAGGAATTCCAAGCAGAAGCCAAAAGGCAACTGGGTAAATAATTGAAGTGCCTTCGCTCTGATCGAGGAGGTGAGTACTTGGATACTGACTTCACTGATTATCTCTTGGAACATGGGATCTGTTCCCAGCATTCTGCACCTAGGACACCTTAGCAAAATGGAGTTGCTGAGAGGAGAAATAGAACATTCATTGACATGGTCAGGTCAATGATGAGCTATGCATCACTGCCAATTTCTTTTTGGGGATGTGCTTTACAAACAGCGGTCGACATATTGAATGTCGTTCCGTCAAAATCTATCGAAAAGACACCCAAAGAACTATGGAAAGGGAGTAAACCTAGTTTACGTCACTTTCACATATGGGGTTGTCCTGCACATGTACTAGAAGACAAGACTAGCAAATTGCAAGCACGTACGAAAGTATGTCTGTTTGTGGGCTATCCTAAAGGGACCAAAGGAGGTTTGTTTTATGATCCAGAAGACAACAAGGTGATAGTTTCCACAAATGCCACGTTTCTCGAGGATCAGTATATGACAGACTTCAAACCTTGAAGTAAAATAGTACTCGAAGAGTTACTTTCTGACACGGTCAGACCACTGGTGACACCTCGTGTCACAAATAACACTAATAACGCCACAGTTGATCCAGAGAATCCTAGACCGCTCAGACGTACCGAAAGGGTGGTTCGGCCACCTACTCGGTACGGCATGCAAGAGGAGGCAATTATTGCCATCTCTGATGGAGTGGAGGATGATCCACTATCCTTTCGGAGGGCTATGGATGATTCTGACAAGGATAAATGGATTGACGTAATGAACCAAGAAATGGAGTCAATGCATTCTAACTCAGTCTGGAAACTTGTGGATTGTCCTGAGAGTGTATGGTCCATAGGCAGTAAATGGATCTACAAGAGAAAGAAGGATGTGGATGGGAAGGTTTAAACCTTCAAAGATAGGCTAGTGGCAAAGGGTTACACCTAGAGAGAAGGAGTTGACTATGAGGAGACTTTCTCGCCTGTGGCCATGCTAAAGTCCATTCATATTCTTCTTTCGATTGCTGCATGCTTAGATTATGAAATCTGGCAGATGGATGTTAAGACGGATTTTCTAAATGGCTAACTTGATGAGGAATTATTTATGCCGCAACCAGAAGGTTTCATTGAGAAAGGCCAAGAGCACAAAGTGTGCAAGTTGCTCAAATCCATTTATGGGTTAAATCAAGCATCTCGGTCTTAGAACCACAGGTTTGATGAGACCATCAAGTCTTACGGTTTCGAACAGAATCCTGATGAGCCTTGTGTATACAAGCGCATCATTAAGGACAAGGTGGCATTCTTAGTGTTGTATGTTGATGACATCTTGCTAATTGGAAACAATAAGGGGATGTTTTCTGATGTTAAAAGTTGGTTAGCCACGCATTTCCAAATGAAAGATTTAGGAGATGCAAGCTATGTTCTAGGGATCCAGCTCCTTCGGGATCAGAAGAACAAAATGTTGGCTTTGTCCCCGGTATCTTACATTGATAAGATGATGTTGCGTTATAGTATGCAGAATGCAAAGAAGGGTTTCCTACCAACCCGTCATAGCATAGCTCTCTCAAAGAAACAGTGTCCTTAAACCCCTGAGGAACAAGAGAGCATGGGACGTATTCCTTACGCATCTGCAGTTGGAAGTCTGATGTATGCAATGTTGTGTACAAGACCGGACATCTGCTACAGCGTGGGATTGGTCATTCATTTTCAGTCAAATCCAAGCATGGATCACTAGACAGCAGTAAAGAATATCCTCAAGTATGTTAAGAGAACGAGGAATTATATGCTTATATATTCAGGTGCAGACCTGAATATTGTAGGCTACACTAATTCTGACTTTCAGTCAGATAAGGATGATCGTAAGTCGATCTCAGGCTTAGTGTTTACTCTTGGAGGTGGAACCGTAGTGTGGAGAAGCGTAAAGCAACCCAGCATTGCAGATTCGACTATGGAAGCCGAGTATATAACCGCCTCTATGGAAGCTAAGGAAGCGGTATGGCTCAAGAAGTTTCTTGGTGATTTGGAAGTAATTCCGAAAATAAATGTGTTGGAAATAAAATTTATGTTTTGATGATAATTCATCATATTTATTAAAAGTATTATCTTAACCCTATTGATGAAGTGCTGAAGCTAGTTGTTATAGTGAAAGGCTAAAAGATGTCTAGAACTGAATGTATAGGATTTACTAAAGTCTGATAATTGTATAGGTTACATCAGACAAGCACTGTAATAGTTATAGTGTCGTGAAAATGAAAACAGGAAATCATATAGAAAACTGGAAAGACATCATCGAGACAGTCATAACTGACAAACTGACTCAGACTACACCAACATGGAACTGAAGAAGATAAGTTCGCTGAGGGACACTACTCGGTTGGCTTATCTAGAAGATTGAAGAACTGAGGGTTCAAACTCAGTTGATGAAGAACTGAGGGTCACAGACTCAATTATAGAAGATTGAAGAACTGAGGGTTCAAACTCAGTTTACTCGTCGTGACTGTAAAGTTAGAATTTAGGCCAGTTTGTGGTGACGTGAATTGACTTTATAGATCTTGAATGAAGACCTAAGAGTCATAAGTACAATGAACTCTTAGTTGATTGATTTGGAAAAGGTGTACTCTGATTAAGTTAATTGTGATCAGATGTAAATTAGAGTACTGATATTTGAAGAAGAGTAAAATCTCAGATCATTCTCTAAAATCAGTTAAGAAACTGATAACTGACAAACTCAGTATAAAACTGATCGGGAAACTCAGTTTAATAAGTCAGTCATCCAAATAACTAAAAGTACGTTCGAACGTTGTAAAGGAAGCAACTCTGTTGGATGAAATTCTGACACATCAGAATGTCATAAAATAGAGCCGTTACAAGATAAACGTTGATAGGATTCAAATTCAAACAAGATGAACGTTGAACCTCACACTATAAATAGAGAACATGGTATCAAGGATAAAATGACCGAAATATAGATAAGAACAGAATTTGCAAGATTTGCAAGCATTATCGTGCCAAGATCAAGAATCCATATCATTGTGCTTACAAGATCAGATCTAGAATTCTTCCAAGTGTTCAAGCTACACAAGATTTATCAAGAATCATACACTTCGGAGAACCACAACCAAGAATTAATTTATTGATTCTCAAACCAACTTTGATTCTTAATCAAAGGTTCAGACTGTGAAGCAAACCGGAAAGGTTTTGCCAAGGACAGTTGTCACAGCAGTCGGGTAGACTGTGTTTGTGGTGGTAGCCGGTGAAGAGGCATATGTAACCTTTCAAGGACCAGTGTTCAAGCAATTGAAGAGTAGCAATTCTAACTGTTCTACAACTGTTTAGTTAGTGAAGCTAGGGATTAGCCAAGGACTATTGTTAGGACTTTTTGTAACAACACCTCAAGGAGTTCTAGTGGAATTTTCCTCTTACACCATAGGGGAAGTGAGGACTGATAGGATTACACCACCTGGAACCTCTATAATATTTGCCTTATTTACTTTACGCATTTATTTATTTACTCAGCATTTATTATTGTTTTTACAGCATTCTGAAAACTGATTGTTATAAACCTCACAGTTCACAAACTGACATTCACCAAAATTTTGTTTTGCATTCTTTGTTTTCTCAACAGAATAACAAGATCCAGTTAGGCTAGAACGAAAATCCATTGCCCGTTAACAAAGTTTGGTTATAAGTCAGTTTGACTTATACTCAGCTTAGTTAGCTCAACTCCACACAAGTTTCAACTGAGCTTTAATAGTTTAAAATCCAGTTTTTAGGGACAAGTTTATTCACCCCCCCCCCCATCTAAACTTGTGTTAGCCTTTCCAAGGGACCAACAATTGGTATCAGAGCAGTGTCACCTTAACAAGTAATTGTTAAAAACTCACTTGCCCTATATCTCCTCTAGTTGTTCTCATTAGAAAGCTAAGTTACAGCTTTTATACAATCCAGTTAGTCACTCATTCACTATGGATAACAATCAGTATGCAAGACAAATGTTGATGTGCAACATGGACAGATTTGATGAATACAATCATTGTTTGCAGGCATTCTTGGCAGCCACACATGATGAAATGATGGACGTGCTCACTGATGGACCAATCCAGATCACACACATACAGACAGTTGGTGATAATCAAGTTCGAGTTCCAAAACCCAAGGCTGATTGGAACAGTGATGATCAAAAACAAAATAATCTCAACAATGTTGCTATGGACATCATTCTAAGAACTCTTGACAGCAACATGTACTTGAAAGTCAAAGACTGCACAACTGCCAAAGAAATGTGGGACAAACTTCAGTTAGTTTGCGAAGGAACTGACTCAATCAAAGAAAACAAAATCACAATCGCAAAAAACTGAAGTTTGAAACTTTCAAAATGAAGCCTGGAGAAAATATTGATCAAATGGAGACAAGATTCAGTGCAATCATGGATGAATTGGCACTTCTCAAAATTGAATATACAAAGAAAGTAATCAATACAAGATTCTTGAAGGCGTTGCCAATGTGCTGGAAAATGAAGGTCACAACTATGGAAGAATCAAGGAGACTCGACATAGAAGATTCATTCAAAATCTTCTCAGATCTTAAAGCTTATGAATTCAGCGAGGATTTCACCATGACAACAACTCTAATTAAAGCCATGGAGGAACCCAAAACCACAGTACTTGCAGCAACAAACTCAAATGATAACCAAGAATCTTCATCCAACAATCTTCAGCAATTTGATGAGATGGAAGACCAGATGACCCTGATGATGAATAGAATTTGAAGAATGAAGAGTGGTCATCCAGTCACACAAAAGTTTTTCAAGAAAACTCCTTAGAAAAGGAAAGACGATGAATATCATTGCTTCAACTGCAAGAAACCTGGACATTTCAAAGCTGAATGCCCAGAACTGAATTCAAAGAAAACTCTGCCAAGAAGAACCGGCAAAAGAGCATTGTTAGCTGGAGATGAATCTGATTATGAAGCTAGAACAAAAAGATTATCTGATGACACAGCTTTAATGGCTCATATGGAAGATTCCAAGGAGGTATGTGAATCAAATTCAAAATATAGCTCAGCTTAGATCTCCATGCAAAATGCATGTTCTTCAACAGCCGATTCCAATCCAAAGAACTCAGAATTGGAAGAAACTCTTGATGAACCGATGAATCAACTTGTTACCATACAAGCTGGTTATGAATCAATCAAAATTGAGAAAGAAGCTCTAATTCTAGAAGTCAACATATTGAAAGATGAGTTGAATACGTTGAAACTAAGCAGAACTGATAAAGGAAAGAATCAGTATCAGCCTACTGCATCCGCAGCAGCAACTGAATCTTTTGCTCAATCAAGTTTAGCCACTGGATTCAAATCAGGAAAGCCATATGGAGAGAGAACTGGCTTAGGATTTGATACACAGCAAACTTCAAAGAAAGGAACTAGTAAAGTTGCTGAACCCATTGCCAAAACTACTGTTAAGTTCGTAGCCAAGAAAACTCCTCAAACTGAGAAGCATGCTGAACCAGTGAAACAAGTTCCACGTGAATCAAGTCAATCTCAGCGTCAGTTTTCAAAGAAGTCAGTTGTAAACAACAACATAACCAATTTCAAAGGTAAGACAGCTGCACATCATGAAAATCGAAAAGGTAGATGAACTGACAGACCTACCAATAATGATTAGGCTAAGAACCAGAAAAACATCAGTCACAGTAAATCCAAGAATGTCAATCATTCAAAGATTCACAAAGTTAGGGTGAATGGCAGACTATTCCCAACTGATAAAGTATGGAATTTCTCTGAACCTACTATTAAAGCTGAAAAGAAGAATCATTTCAGACAGAAGACTTATAACAAGTCTCAGTCTTAAGGTCTACAAAGGACTTCCTTCAGTCCTAAGCAAAAACCTCAGTATCAAGGTCAGCAAATACCTCAGTACAAGAGAAATGATGGTTATTATTCAAGTTTCAATAATAGAAAGCATCATGCAACCAATACCAGCCAAAAGACCTGAGAGATCATATAAATAAGACACAATCCAAACATAGACACTGTGGGAATATTGCTTACATAAATGAAAACAAGTGCAACGATTTCCAAAGAAGACCTTATGGAAATATACCCAGAGTTGAACTAACAACTAACTACTATGGACCCAAGCAAAGTTAGGTACCTAAAACATTTTAATTTTTTTTTTGCAGGACATATGGTATTTTGACAGTGGATGCTCTAGACACATGGCAAAGAGCAAGGACTGTTTAACAGATTTTATTGCAAAAGATGGACCAAAAGTTAATTTTGGAAGTAAAGACAGACCTGGTTACACCAAAGGTTATGGTAATTTATTAAGAAATGGACTCACAATCAAGAATGTATCTTATGTAGAAGGATTACATTACAATCTACTCAGCACCAGTCAATTCTGTGATATGGGATACAAAGTTATATTTCATAAAGATTTTTGCGTTGCGTCAGCAAAACTGCATTCCAAGTTGTTCTAGCTGGAAGAAGAGATGAAAACATGTATGTTGTAGATTGGACTACAGCAATAGCAGAAACTTGTTTACTTGTGCATACCAAATCAGAAATCAGCTGGCTATGGCACAAGAAACTGAGTCACCTCAATTTTGACGACATCAACGCTCTAGTCAAGAAATAGTTAGTCATTGGACTACCATAAATCTCATACAAGAAGGATAGCTTATGTGATGCTTGCCAGAAAGGAAAGCAAGTCAAAGCTAGTTTCAAGACTAAATCATAGCATTCAAAAACAAGGATGTTAGAACTACTACACATGGACTTATTTGGACCAATTATAGTAATCAGTATCAGTGGAAGGAAGTATACATTGGCAGTAGTAGATGATTATTCAAAATACACATGGGTTATTTTCTTGTTAAAGAAAAGTGAAACCAAGCAACGGTTGACAGAACTTCTCAAGAAACTTCAAAATCAGAAGAGTGTATCAGTTGTGAAGATAAGATAAGATAAAGGAAATGAATTCCTCAACAAAGTCATTATTGAATATTACGAAGAAAATGGTGTTTTACATCAGCTAGCAGCTACATAAACACCTCAACAGAATGGTGTAGCTGAAAGAAAAAATAGGACTCTCAAAGAAGCTGTGAGGACTATGATTTGTGAAGCAAAACTGCCTGAAAGATACTGGGCAGAAGCAGTTAATACAACTTGCTACACACAAATCAGAGGTTTAATGAACAAAAGGCATAAGAAGACTCCTTATGAAATATGGAATGGAAGAAAGCCAAATGTCTCATATTTTCATGCATTTGAAAGCAAATGTTTCATTCACAACAATGGAAAATATCAACTTCATGTTTTTCAACCCAAAGCTGATGAAGGAATATTTTTGGGATACTCAAGTGTCAGCAAAGCTTTCAGAGTATTGAATAAAAGGACACTCAAGCATGAGGAATCAATACATGTGGTATTTGATGAACCAAATTTTCCTGGTGAAATATCTGAAGACATACAGAATCCAGTTTCGCCTCGATTACTAGCCTTGCGAATCGGTTTTATTGACATTGGAATATTAGGATTTCAGAATCTTCAGATCAAGATCAGTCTCATTTTCCAACTACTCAACAACCTACTCCAGAACAACATGATGCTGACTCAGTCGAAGAAAATCAAGAACCAGTTCAACAAAATGTAGATCCCTTGATGCAACCCCCAGTACATCAATGGATTGGAGATCACCCAGAAGAACAGGTGATTGGCGATTTACAAGCTGGTGTTCGAACAAGACATCAATTGGATGCAATGATAGCATGTTTTCTATCTCAAGCTGAACATAAAGAGATAGATGAAGCCCTAAAAGATCCAGATTGGATATTAGCTATGCAAGAAGAACTGAATGAATTCGAAAGAAATCAAGTATGGGAATTGGTAGAAAGACCAGCTCATGTAAACATTATTGGAACCAAATGGGTTTACAGAAATAAACTTGATGAAGATGGGAATATCATCAGAAACAAAGCTAGACCTGTAGCTAAAGGATATTCTCAAGCAGAAGGCATAGATTTTGATGAAACTAATGCACCAGTTGCAAGACTAGAAGCTATCAGACTTTTTCTTGCCTTTGCAGCTCATAAAAAGTTCAAAGTATATCAAATGGACATTAAAAGTGCATTTTTGAATGGAATAATTGAAGAAGAAGTTTACGTTAAACAACCCCCAGGGTTTGATATCAAAGATCAAGCTGACAAATTTTTCAGACTAACGAAAGCTCTATATGGACTTAAACAAGCACCAAGAGCTTGGTATGAAACTCTATCTAAGTTTCTAGTGGATAATGGATTTATCAAAGAAACTATCGACAAGACATTATTCAGAATGAAAACCTTGTTCAGATCTATGTTGATGACATTATTTTTGGATCAGAAAATGAACAGTTATGTGAGAAGTTTGCAAGTTTAATGAAGAGCAAATTTCAGATGAGTGTGATGGGAGAATTCAATTATTTTCTTGGATTACAAGTTAAACAGTTAGATGATGGAATGTTCATTCACCAAACCAAGTATACAAGAGAGTTAATTAAAAAGTTTGGTATGGAAAAATCAGCTGGAATTTCTACACCAATTGGAACCAACATCAGATTAGATGAAGACAAAGAAGGCAAAGATGTTGATCAAACACTTTACAGAAGAATGATTGGAAGCTTACTCTACCTTACAGCAAGTAGGCCAGACATATCTTTTAATGTTGGTGTATGTGCAGGATTTCAGTCTAAACCAAAGGAAGGCCACCTTACAGTTGTCAAAAGAACTTTGAAGTATTTGAAAGATACAGATGGAGTTGGAATATGGTATTCAAGAGAAGGAGAATTCAAACTGATATCATATTCAGACTCAGATTATGCAGGATGTAAAGTGGATAGAAAAAGTACATCAAGCACATGTCAGTTACTAGGAAATCGACTTGTGTCATGGTTTAGCAAAATGCAAAATTCAATTTCAACTTCAACAGCTTGAAGCTGAGTATATAGCAGCTGGAAGATGTTGTGCTCAAGTTTTATGGAATAGACAGAAATTAAGAGATTATGGGATAGAAGAAGGAACAATTCCAATAATGTGTGATAACACAAGTGCAATTGCAATAACTGACAATCTAGTTTTGCACTCAAGGCAAAACATATTGATGTGCGACATCACTTTATAAGAGATCATGCGGAGAAAAAGGATATTACAGTTCTCTATGTACCTACTGAAGATCAGTTGGCTGACATCTTTACAAAGCCATTGGACAAAGAAAGATTTTCCAAACTAAGAACTGAGTTGGGTATAATAAGAGTCAGCTAAGTCAGTTTAAGCCAGAGATTCGTCAAGGAGATTGATCTTTGTTATGCTGGGTGCGCTCACTTAACAGATCAGTCATTGACATCAACAATCTCAAACTGACTAACTGAAACTGAAGTATTGACGGACTGAATTTATTTTCAAAACTGACATTTAAGCATCGGTTTTTATATCAGTCAACTTAAGTCAAAGGTTGATAAGATAAAACCGACAGCGGTTACATCGCATTTAATTACCGCCGTTTATGTTAGAATATGTTGGGTGTACACCCCATTACTGTCAGAACAGTACATGCATCGGTTACCCAAACCATCATGGAAGTTCAAAAGTTGTACCAATTCACAGAGATTGTATCAACCGTCAGTACACTACCCCTATATATCCAACCTCGATTCATATATCCTCAAAAACAAAAATCAGATTTTTCATACTTCTTTTTGCTCTCAAAAGCCAAAAATCAAATTTTTCTTCATTTCAAAACTCAGAAAATTCTCAAATGGCCGCCTCAAAGCAATCTCAAGAAGAGAGATTGATCACAGGTTTAGATGTGTATACATTAGAAATTTATGAAGCTATGTACAACAACACCCTACTCGCAAGTCTTATCTGCGAGAAGATCAAGAAGCAACCAGGATTAAGAAGCATTCTGGAAGTTAACTTCAATGAAGAACGTGATGTGGAAGGGATTTTGCAGTTCTGGGAGAACATGCGTGTTGTAAGAGACTACCTCATCACTAACGTTCGTGGAGATCGAATCATTGTCAATGAACGAGTCATGAAGTTACTATTTGGTTTCACAAATCCACTTGTGACATCAATAAACTTGGCTTGTATACCATTGAAAAAGGAAGCCTTTCTTAGGCATATTTCTTTATCTAAGGAACCAACAGTCATTGGTACTCATATTGACGCACTCAAGCCAGAATTTGGACTCCTCAGCAGATGGCTCAGCAGGCATGTTATTGGAAAATCCAAAGGCATCAACCTATTATCCGATGACAGTCCTTATCTGATCAACATAATCTGGGATGAACTAGAATTTAATTGGGCCGGTTATGTTGTCAATCAGATAAAGAAGCAACATTTGGTTGAATTGGAAAGTATGCAGAAAGCTCAAGTTGAAGGACAAGTAACCATTGGAAGATTTCGACTGAAGAAAACACTCAGTGGAGTCATTCAATATTATTTGGAGAGACTCAAGGCAGGGAAGGAAGCAAGACAAACTGCAGCTGCAACTACTGATACTGAGGAAATTGCAGCAGCTGCAAGTGCAAGAAGAAAACCTTCCCAACCTGAAGCCAAAAAGAAAACTGTGTCTCAGCAGGAAGCTGAACACAAAGGAGTTTAGAGGAAAGCTAACTCATTTAAGGTAAAATCAGTTGTTAAATGTTTGTACCCAGGTACTTCAAGTCAGCAAGCACCAACTGAGGGGGAACAACAACAACTGACAGCTGAAGCTACACGGAAAGATGTTATTGCTGCTGAAATTGCCTCTAAGTTACAACAATCTCAGCTCAGCAACCAGCTCCAGTTTTTGAAGCTGATGAAGATGAAGATCAAACCAGAAGACTCTCGTGATGCTATCTTACAAACTTAAGAAAAGCTAGTCTTGGAGAAACTTGAAATTAGAGACCTATATGCTCTATTTCCTATGTCAGAGTTTCTTGCAAATTGCTTCAGTAGATTCAATGAAGTAGCTCAACGAAGAGAATCAGCCTCATCATCTATACCCAAGGATGTTTTAAAGAAGAAGGATGATGATGAAGATGATGATTCAAGGAAAGAAGCTGATATGACTACAGATTTGCAGTCAGATAATCATCCTCAACCTCAATCTACGCAAACTGTAACTCAGCAAAAGAATTTCCAGTTGGAGATCAGACAACTGACAATCAGCAAGCAGCTGATGGACTTGATGATCAGCACCTTATGGTAATTGAAGATATCACTCAGTCTAAAATCCAAACAGAAGACATATATGATCATTCTGATATTTTGACAAAGGAGGAATTGGGCAAAGTTCATGAGAACTTGAAGATTATGCTCAGCCAAAAGGATGCATACAATGGCCTTCTGTGAAACATCTCTGGATATCTATATTATAGACAGAGAACAGATATCTCAGTTCACGCAAGATTAGAGATGATTCATAAGTCAAGTTTGAGTTCTGCCTAAAAAATTTTGACACTCAAGGAGAAACTTGAAATCTCAACCGCAGTAGATAGGGAAACACATGCTCAAGCTCACTGGCATTTAAATCAGCACATCTATGGGTTAGAGAATCAGCTCAAAGAAGTACTTGCTTCTCAGCAACGTATCTCAGCCGATCAAAAGGCAACTCATGCTTTGGTAGATCAATTGTATGATACCAAAAGGGGGAAGCTGAAGAAGAAAAGCTGAGACTATTCAAAGAAAAGAAGCAACTTGAAGACGAATTGGAGAAATATAAATCAGCAATAGATCCTTTTTTCTCGAAATAGAAACGAATTAACTGATGAGCAGCTCATTGAGAAATACAGTCAACCTGAAGAAAGAAGAGCTACTCTAACACAGGATCTGTGGATAAAGTTTGTTAAAGATCACAATCATATCAAAGCCAAGTACATGGATAAGACTACTGAAGAATCCTTGAACTACTTCTTATCTAACGTATATCACAATTAGAAGATGGCACACTACAAGAAGGTTAAGAGGATTGAAGACAAACTGAAGATAAGAGACAAAGCTAAACAGATTAAAGCTAATGTAGCAGAATTTGAAAATTACTAAAAGGATGAATCAACTCTACCAAAGTTAGCATTGTGGGGAAAATGGAAATAAGGAAGTCAAGTGGATTATAACAAGACATTCTCCAAGGAAGACACTCAGTTAGAGTATGAATATCATCTTCATGATAAAGAAAAGAAGTTTATTTTAGTTACACAAAAGTACCGAAAAGAGCTTAGCCTCTGTTTAAATTTATTTGAACAAAGTGTAACTATTCCAGTTTTTGCATATTCTAATGAAATCCAGTTTTACCTTGTTTTACATTGTTTTGATCTTTAAGCTTTTCTTTTAGGGAGAGTTTTGGCATCATCAAAAAGGGGTAAATTGTTGGAAATAAAATTTATGTTTTGATGATAATTCATCATATTTATTCAAAGTATTGTCTTAACCCCATTGATGAAGTGCTGAAGCTAGATGTTATAGTAAAAGGCTAAAAGATGTCTAGAACTGAATGTATAGAATTTACTAAAGTCTGATAATTGTATAGGTTACATCAAACAAGCACTGTAATAGTTATAGTGTCATGAAACTGAAAACTGGAAATCATATAGAAAACTGGAAAGACATCATCAAGACAGTCATAACTGACAAACTGACTCAGACTACACCAATATGGATCTGAAGAAGATGAGTTCACTGAGGGACACAAACTTGGTTGGCTTATATAGAAGATTGAAGAACTGAGGGTTCAAACTCAGTTGATGAAGAACTGAGGGTCACTGTTCGCGGTTTTATGCAAAGCAAAAGATAACAAGTAATAAAATAAAACCGATGTCAGCCCCAAGTGCGAAGGCTCGCAGCTAGTGGTGAAACCGGATCGTATCCGCAGGGACTTGTACGAAAAAGAGTTTTTTTTTTCTTCGATTTCTTTTATAAAGTTGATGATTATGATCTCGGATTTTCAATTAACAAACTAAGGTAGCAAACGTGAAAATAAATAAAACTACGATAATAAAAATTTATAATTTAAAACAACTAGAACGCACCGATGATCCACCACCCCACCGAAAATAACAAGAAAGACACATATTCATTCGTAAGTTCTTGGATTATTATTCGCTAAAAAGGCATTTTCCCTTTCGGTTCATCGCCTTTTAATTAGTTCACCACTCTCGGTACAACTAAAGCATTTACGGATCAAAGATATGGATATAAATCCTAATCGACAACATTCACCCTCAACTTACGTATGTTGGAAGAATATTATCATTCTCCTTCATCAGAATCTACGAATTTATCAACTATCGTATCTAAATTCGATTAGCATGCAACATAAGTATAGATCATACAAATTGCACATAAACAATTCAAACATGAAGGAAGAACAAGAAACTCACTAGAACAAATGAAAACGAAATCCTTGTTTATTCCGTGATGGTGGCTTCACAAAGGTGGTTCTAGCTTAGAGACCTTAGCCAATCATCCTCGATTATGATTTTAATCGGGGTCGTAGCTCAAAGATTACAACAAGATTACTATTCTAATTTATTCTCGGCATAACGCCTACTGAGTATTTACATAAAAGACGGAAAAGTAAAAGATTGGCCAAAAGTGACCAAGGAGGGGCGCCTTTATGGATGGAAATGAGGGAGTTCTTATAGGGAGAGTTGAGGGAGGTGTATAAGTGGAGAGGTTGTAGTTGAGGAGATATTTTTGGGAGAATATGCTAAGGAATATTCTCAAGTTTGTTATAAGCATGTGGGAGGTGATAATGACTTTTGCATGTGAAGGTGAGGAGTCACTAAAATAGCATGTGGAGTTTGTTATGACTCATCATCATCATCATTAAGGAGCACATGGAGTAACATGCATCAAACTTGGCCAAAATATCTCCGGTTCGTCCGTAATTCCAGCAGTTCGGTAAAAAATCATAACTTGAGTTGTAGACCTCCGATTGACGTGATTCAAAATGCGTTGGAAAGCTCATTTTAGTATCTACAACTTTCGTCAAGAACTCTTCCCTGAAAATGCCTCTAAGTCGGGTAAAATTTCCATCGAAAAACAGGTTACGGTAGAAGCACGTTGGAAAATATTGATCCGTTGATCTCGTAAACTCGTGGCATCTTCTTCTTTCCTCAAAATCCATCTTTTAGGCCTCAAAATATAATGTTACGTGGCATATTTTGAAATACTTGATCACCAAGTTTGGGCCGAATCGAATCGAGCTTTCTTTATTCGAATCGAGCTTTCTTCTTAATCTTCATCCGATCTTCGTTTAAGCTCCTCATTTAACATGCAAGCGCATCTAAATTCATGATAACATCGTGCAAAATGTAACATCTCATATTCAAAGATTTTTATCAATGAAACCACATAATTAACACAAATTTGCACTTAACCACTTTTAAAACTCATTTGCTCAATAATTCGATTAAACCCTTGATTTCTATGCAAATTATACGAATATGGAGGAAATTGTTATAAAATATAACATTAGAAATCGTATAAAATCACCCTAAACAACTCCCCACACTTAGCTTTTGCTCGTCCCGAGCAAAACAAAACAAGAATCAAGGCTCAAAAAAAAAGATAGACACCTCAAGCCAAATACAACATATACTCAATAAATCGAGGTTCACACCACGATGTGTGTGCATAGCCATAGAAAACTTCCACTAAGTCCAAACTTGAAAATTCAAAGCAAACTAGCTAATACCCCTTCAAACTAGTAATAATGATACTTATAAGATGTACCCTACAAAACGTGACATATCCGAAAAGAATGATAGAATATATCTAGGGCCATTCGATATACTCAGAGGATAATCCCTACAACATATCTCATCACATTATACCTGGGGATAAGTATATACGATAACTAAGTCCTTAACTTATTCATAATAATAAATTTTTTTCGATTTTTTTCTTTTTTTCACACTTTTTTTTTTTTTTTTTCAACACAAATCGAATGAGCTTTTGCCCGTCATACTAGAATAGGAAATTTGAGATAATCCCCTATCTACTCAAATCATAAGGCAGCTTTTTTCTCGATCGTCGTGAGCTTTTGGTCATCATAGTGGTATAGGACATTTCGAGATAATGCCCTACCGCACTCAAATCATCGACCGACTTCGACACACACAATTGATTACTTTTTCGAGATTTCTCGGCAGGTGGTTAACATGCTAAAAGCAATTCAAACCTATCGAGCATAACACCTCAAGCAATGATTTATTTGTTAATTATTGTGCAAGAACATTAGTTATGTTTCACTTATCACATTCAAGCGCTCGAGATATTCACAATATATCATACTCGGCTATAAACACAAACTATCATAATTCTCACGATACGCAGACGTTAGCACTAAGCACATGACTTTATAAGATAATCAAAAATCACTAATCAAAAAGGATATAGCTTTATAATTTAGCTCATCATTCACTATGGCTCGTGAAAAATATATTGGGTGAAACAACTAACTTATCGAACATACGGAATATAGCATTAATGACTATAAAAATAACGAACAAAGATATGCATTGTTTACTCGGGAATAAACAAAAATGTGAAAATTTAGCCCATTTAGCATAGAATCAAAATAATTTAAGCAAATGGTAGATACACATAAACCGATCCCTCCCCCACACTTAAATCACAACATGTCCTCAAAGTTGTGCGAGAATGTAAAAAGAAAAAAAAGAACACTTAATGATTGTGGTTCAAAGTGGCAACCCGGAAGTGGCCTAGAATCAGCTCCAGAAATGCTCGATGAAATCAGTAGACTGTGGACCATCCACCGGTAAACTGATTTATCTAAAAGCTCACAATCGCTATCGCAAAAATCCTGCACACCATGGGAAAACAAGACGCACCTCGGGATAGGGGCACAAAAGATGATAGACAAGGCAATATCATGGAATAAAGACAGTAAATAAACTCTGCAGACAAAAAGGAAAAGATATCTAGGTTACCGCCCTAGTAGGGCTTAATTATAGTCGGGAGCTCGACTAGACAATAAAATTTCAACTCGGTCACTTTGAATTTCCTATTCCCTTAGTTGCATAGTAGTTGAATTAATACATGTCACACATTATTTGAAAATTTAAAACAGACTAGGTCATGATATGAAATATGTGACAAAGTATTAACTATGAGTCTTTTATACCCAGATCCTCAAGGGTTATTTCAAATTGTTCTAACAACCTAAATCTAAGAAATGATGCATTTGAATTTTTTCTTTGTACTCCTCGATTTTCGGATAACCTCCTAATCGCTCCCTTTAAATGACATTCAAACATTCATCCTGAGACTTGGTGAAACAAAATGAAAATCAATCCGAAGTATTAGAAAACTATTATGCAAAGTATGAGTAAAGTATCATGCAAAATGTAGAGTTTTTTTTTTTTTTTTTTTTTTTTTTTAAACGGTTGCCCTCCGGTAGCGCTTTTGGTTAATGTCGCGTTTGCTCGACAACCCAAAAATTTTCAACCCGGTCAGGCCGGTGAGGCCTCTTTCCGAATCATTCTTGATTTCCGGGTCAATAGTATGGATCCCACAAAAACAAAGTCTCGCCAACGTATTGGCCATATCAAGAAACTTCAGATCCACTTAGTTCCTATGATTCTTCTCTTCTTCTTTTTAGGTTTCGGATCCACAAGTCGAGGTGTATCATCAAGAATCACAATATCATCAAAGAATTCACAGAGACGTAAATCATCGGGTTCCAAAAGATCGAGTTGTCTTGACTAGTGGACGTCGTTTAGATGGAAAACCACCGGTCGCCTTTTGTTGACCAATATAGTGTTTCAACCGATGACCATTCACTCGAACAACTCTCCTCGCTTATTTTTCAATTCGACGGCTCCACTAGGGAAAACTCCGAGAAATTTCAAAGGGGCGGACTAACGGGTGCGTAGCTTACCAGAAACAGATGTAACCTGGTATTATATAGTAAAACCCATTCGCCTCTTTGAATTCTCTATGCTTGATTTTCTTGTCGTGAAGAAGTTTAGTCCTCTCTCATCGATTCTTGAGCTCGTGAGGCCTGGAGTCTCGAACTCATCAAGCTCCCGCGAATCGCAACAATCGCTTTTCTCTGCATAATCCGGTGTCAAAGTTTAAGAATTTAATAGCCTGTAATGCTCTGTGCTCAAGCTCGATTGGCGGTGGCGTGCCTTACCATAAACCATCTCAAACGGAGACGTGCCAATAGGAGTTTTGAAAGTCGTCCAGAGCCCGCAGTACATCATCCAGCCGGCTCCAATCCGCCCCTATGAGAATTCACCGTCTTCTCAAGAATGCTTTTCGTGCTTGGTTACTTACTTCAACTTGTCCACTGCCTCGAGGGTGATAGGGGGTAGCGATTTTGTGTTTCACCCCATATCGTTCTAAAATCTTTCTAATGGAGTATTGCGAAGTGAGTTCCTCGTCACCGATGAGAGCTCGTGGACAACCAAACCGTGTAAAAATGTTTTTCCTCAGAAGCTCTTGACCACCTTGTGGTCGCTCCGCTGTGTTGCTATTGCCTCTACCCATTTTGACACGTAGTCAACGCAGATCAGAATGTACTTGTTCCCATACGAGGATGGAAACGGTCCCATGAAGTCAATACCCCATACGTCGAAAACTTCACATTGTTGAATGGGGTGTGGGGCATGTCCATTCGCCGAGAAAGTTTACCGTGCGCCGGCACCGGTCACAACCTTTACAAAACTCTCAGTATCCTTAAAAATTGTCGGCCAGTAGAAACCGGACTGAAAAATCTTCGCAGCAGTCTTCCCAGCTCCATAATGACCTCCCACAGGTCCGTCATGGCATTGCTCTATAATGTCCATCTGCTCGAACTCAGGGACACACCTACGGAGTAATCCATCCTTACAACGCTTGAAGAGAATAGGGTCGCCCCACACATAATAGTTCAAATCCGAAAAGAATTTCTTCTTTTGCTGATATGTCAGGTCAGGGTCCAGATATCTGGCGCTCAAGAAGTTTGCAAAAGGTGCAAACCAAGGAGAACCTTTTCCAGTACGGGCAGGAATAACCTCGCACACATCAATAGTCATGAGTTGCTCGGCTTGGAAAATCAATTCCAATCTCATCCGACTCTATTTGATGATCATCGGTCACCGAGACATGTGATCGCCTACCACATTCTTGCTACCCTTCTTGTCCCGGATATGAACATCAAACTCTTGTAAAATCAAGATCCATCTCAACAAACGAGGCTTGGCATCGCCTTGCTCAATGAGATACTTCAATGCAGAATGGTCTCGTCCTGCATCAGAACTTCCGACCCAAGCAAATAGCTTCTAAATTTATCCATGGCAAAAACATCGCCAACAACTCCTTCTCGCTTGTTGCATAATTTACTTGTCTTTGGGTTTAAAGTGTGACTAGCGTAGTAGATAGGTTGGAACCTGCCGTCCACTCTCTGACCTAGCACCGCTCCGACTGCATAATTAGAAGCATCACACATAAGCTCGAAGGGAGCTTTCCAGTCGGGTGCTATAAGAATTGGCGAGGTAATCAACTTGTCTTTTAATTCTTTAAAAGCTCTTTCACACTCAGGGTGAAAACAAATTTCACATCCTCTCTTAAGAGAGTTGACAAAGGCTTGGCTATCTTAGAAAAGTCTTTAATGAACCGCCTATAGAATCCAACATGACCCAAGAATCCTCTTACTTCTCTTACATTTTTAGGGTATGTCATTTTTCAATAGCTTTTACCTTCGCTTTGTCAACCTCTATACCTTCCTTGGACACCTTGTGTCCAAGAACAATTCCTTCTTCCACCATTAGGTGGCACTTCTCCCAATTTAAGACTAAGTCCTTCTCTATGCACCGGGACGTAACTTTATCAAGATTGTGTAAACAAAGTGGTCGAAACTGTCCCCGAATACAGAGAAGTCATCCATAAAAATTTCCATCACCTTCTCCACTAAACCATTGAAGATAGCCAGCATACATCTTTGAAATGTAGCTGGTGCGTTACAGAGACCAAATGGCATCCTTCGGTAAGCGAAGGTACCGGAGGGACAGGTGAAGGTAGTCTTTTCTTGATCAGTGGGGTCGATAGCTATCTAAAAGTATCCGAATAGCCATCCAAAAACAATAAAATTGCTTGCCACTAAGCCTCTCAAGGAGCCTGGTCAATGAATGGCAAGGAAAGTGGTCTTTTAGAGTTACCTCATTTAGTCTTCGTAGTCGATGCAAACTCTATAACCAAAGTGACTTGTCGTAAGGCAATCTCTTCCCCTTTTCATTCTTTTCAATAGTAATCCCTCCTTTCTTTGGCACCACCTGAGTGGGGCTCACCCATTCACTATCGGCTATTGGGTAGATGATACCCATGTCAAGCAATTTGATGATTTCCTTCTTAACGATTTCCTGCATGTGAGGGTTTAGCCTTCTCGAGAGGTGCCGTCGCACCTTCTTCGATCCCTCAACGATTCCGATCTTATGCATACAGATATCGTGGCTTATCCCCTTAATATCTCCCACTTGCCAACCAAAGGCGAGGATATTATCTTGCAGCACTTTGATAAGCTTTTCTTCCTCCTTCGGTTCTAACTTAGATGAAATGATCAAAGGGAGCTTATCACCGTCCCTCAGAAAAATGTATTTCAAGTGTTGAGGCAAGGGTTTCAACACTAAATCTGACGGTGGCTTCTCCACACTTGGTCTCAATTTATCTCCTTAAGCTCTAGATCTCCAAGCTTATTATAAGGGCTCTGAAGCATCATGGCCTCCCAGCCAGACAGGGCCTCATCTCCTTTTGCAAATCTGGGCATATCACCATGCCTCTCCTCATCTTCTTTCCTACCACCTCGTGGTAATCGTAACTTTCCTTGTCAATCTCTTCTAAAAATTTTATCCACTCCTCATTAGTCCAAGTTGCGAGATAGTTTATTGAATTCTTCCTCATCCCAACTACCCATGAACACTTGTTTATCATACTCATCAGTGAAATCGCCCTCAATAGCTAAACAAGTGTCACTGGACGGGTGCTTCACTGCATTACCCACATTGAACTTTATACTCTCATCCTCCAAATGTAAGGTCACTTTGCCATTTGTGGGAATCTAGTAAGGCACGGGCGGTTGCAAGAAAAGGTCTTCCAAGGATCAAGGGGTTTTTTATCGTTGGTCATATCCATGATTACCCAATCAATTTGGGTATATGAAGTTCTTAACCTTGACCAATACATCTTCTACAATTCCCTTGCATATTTCACACTTCTATCGCCAAGTTGAAGAGAAATAGGTTTAAGCGTAATAGATTGATCCAATCCAAGAGATTGGAAGATTGACGTAGACATCGATTGATTGATGCTCCCGAATCACACAAAACATTGTGGAAGTCCCTGTTCCCAATAGTACACTAAATCGTAAATCTACCAGGTGGTCGGCACTTCACAGAAGTTTAGTCCGGCTGATTCCGAGCATTCTCCATTCAATACTATGTGCTCGAGCTCTTGGAGCTTCTTTTTCGAACTTATTGCGTCCTTTATAAACTTTGTATACTTTGGCATTCCTACCAAAAGATCAACTAATGGAATGTTTGCCTCGAGATTCTTGAGCAAGTCGATTATCTTCTTATACTCTTTATCGATCGTTAATGACAACTTGTTTTTGCTAGGTGGGTAAGGAGATCAAGCAAAGTCTTCCTCAAGAAAGTGCTTCTTTGCCGCCTTATCATTGATTGCTTTGTCTTCCTATCCTTCCACCTCACATGCTTCCTGTAACTTAACTTAGAATCGACTTCTTCTCGCGAGTATTCTCTTCATCATCGTAATTCTCAACTTTCACCTTTTCTTCAGAATTTTTCTTTCACTTGGATCAATAGTAGTCCCAACATCCTTCCGAGGAGAACAAAGATCTTCCCCTCTGCGTCTCTGCTCACAGGAGGGGCTACTGCTTCCTGGTTGGCCTCGACCGCCAACCGCTTCCCACTCCTCAGATTTATAGCATTCACTCATCTTGACCATAGTTCCATGGTGCGGCAATGAGATCGGTGCAAGAATTGCGGTCATTTTGGACCAGATTAACCCCTCGGGGTTCTTTCTCATAAAACTCGGCGGTGACCTTGAGGTCGACTTGCTTGTTGCCCGAAATTTGTCCCATTTGCACCTCCAAATTTCTCTCACTGATCTTGGTCGAGTACTTAAAGCATTTGCCAATTGAGTGTTGGCCGTGATTTGCTCGCTCAACTTTTGTTCTAAGATCCGAAATGATTGATTTTGATTTTGCGGTGGATTGGTGTTCCATCTTTGGTCGATAGTTGGATTGAAAATTGCTTTGATTAGGCCTAGGGGCCTGAAAATGATGGGGGTTTTGCTGCCCGGAATGGTCACTCCATCGGAAACCAGGGTGGTTCCGGTTATAATTGAATCCTTGAGTGTTTTGATTCGACCCGAAGGTCGATAATTTTGAGAAGTGAATGTATTCACTTCTTCCGAATGCAACAATAGATGACATCGATGGAATGCGTGCCCAACGGTATCGCAATTTTGGCAAACGACATTGTTTTGAAACAGCTTTGACTGTGAGATCGGGTCAAGGCGGCATTGATTACTACGATGGCCTTGGCCATGGCAATTGTCACACACAAGACTTTGAACATTCATTGCCGTCACTTGCTTCAGAGTGCGCCAATCGAGCTTTTTTAGAGACGTGGTCTCATCTACCTCATACTTCCCTGCAATGAGCTTTTACGATTGGACGACTTTGCATAGGTAGGGGCATAATTATACTTTGCAATATCTTCAAACAACATCCATCCTCATCAGGTGTCTTTTCGTAAATGCACCTCCAGTAGTAACTATTCACCATTCCCTTAGTCAATTCGGTCAAACCATCAGTAGAAAGTGTTGATCAATCTTTGTTTGTCCAGCCCATGGTGGGGGCACTTTCTCAAGAGAGTCTTAAATCGTTTCCATGCATCGTAAAATGATTCCTTCTCGGATTGCACAAAAGTGAATATCTGATTCAGAAGATGAGCCGTCTTTGCGGGTGAAAAAATCGCTCAGAATTCTTTCTCCAACTCCTCCCACGAAGTAATGGATTCGATTGGTAAGGATTTATACCATTCTTTTGCTTCTCCTTCGGCGAAAGGAAAGAGTTTCATTTTCGGGCGCCTCGGTGACCCTTTGATTAAAATAGTCCCGCACGATTCTAGAAATGAGTGAATATGATCGTGCGGGTCCTCAGTGGAAAATCCATGGAATGTGGAACCTCTCACCAGATTGATTAAAGAAGTTTTGAGTTCGAAATTATCAGCCGTGATTTCAGGAATCACGGCAATGCCAGGATTAACTTTCACAATAGATGGCATGGCAAAGTCCGCCAATGTCCGTTGATCGCCATTTCCTCAACCTGGCTCCTCCTTGAGCTTCTCCTCGCCGTATCCTTCAGGATCGTTTCCTTCCGTGATTCCTCGTCCGTTGGTCCGGTGAGCCGGGCCAAACGTCTGTTTGGTCGGCGATGGTTCGCTCTATCTCCGGATTATACAAAAGTGGTCCCCGTGAGTTCGAGTTTGCATAAACTACGTTTGGGCACCAACACCTAAATCACGAGGTTTCGGATTTTATCCTTATGCTTCATGAGTGGGATTCACCGAGAATCCATCACCCAACCTCAATGATTGAAACGTGTTCCGTGTTTCTTTTCTCTCTTTCTCGGTAATTACCGAATCCACTCGGTATTTATCGAGAATTTTTTTTTTAATTTTTTTTTAATTTTTTTTTTTTTAGAATTAAAAAAACTATACTAAAACAGGCTCGAAACAGGTCTAAACAGCGTAAAAGAAACAAAATACTATAAAACTAATACTGTAATGTAATGTAAGCTAAAAGAAAATATTTTTTCTCTCTCTCGTAATTACCGAAAGATTTTTTTTTTTTTTTTTTTTTATTTATTTTTTTTTATTGTTTAAGACTAAAAACAGATAACTTAGTTGACAAAAAACCGAGCGAAAATTTTCCGTGCAAGTCCCCGCAACGGCGCCAAAAACTTGTTCGCGGTTTTATGCAAAGCAAAAGATAACAAGTAATAAAATAAAACCGATGTCACCCCAAGTGCGAAGGCTCATGACTAGTGGTGAAACCGGATCGTATCCGCAGGACTTGTACGAAAAAGAGTTTTTTTTTCTTCGATTTCTTTTATAAAGTTGATGATTATGATCTCGGATTTTCAATTAACAAACTAAGGTAGCAAGCGTGAAAATAAATAAAACTACGATAATAAAAATTTATAATTTAAAACAACTAGAACGCACATGATGATCCACCACCCCACCGAAAATAACAAGAAAGACACATATTCATTCGTAAGTTCTTGGATTATTATTCGCTAAAGAGGCATTTTCCTTTCGGTTCATCGCCTTTTAATTAGTTCACCACTCTCGGTACAACTAAAGCATTTACGGATCAAAGATATGGATATAAATCCTAATCTGACAACATTCACCCTCAACTTACGTATGTTGGAAGAATATTATCATTCTCCTTCACGGTAATCTACGAATTTATCAACTATCGTATCTAAATTCGATTAGCATGCAACATAAGTATAGATCATACAAATTGCACATAAACAATTCAAACATGAAGGAAGAACAAGAAACTCACTAGAACAAATGAAAACGAAATCCTTGTTTATTCCGGTGATGGTGGCTTCACAAAGGTGGTTCTAGCTTAGAGACCTTAGCCAATCATCCTCGATTATGATTTGAGAATCGGGCCGTAGCTCAAAGATTACAACAAGATTACTATTCTAATTTATTCTCGCATAACGCCTACTGAGTATTTACATAAAAGGCGGGAAAAGTAAAAGATTGGCCAAAAGTGACCAAGGAGGGGCGCCTTTATGGATGGAAATGAGGAGTTCTTATAGGGAGAGTTGAGGGAGGTGTATAAGGAGAGGTTGTAGTTGAGGAGATATTTTTGGGAGAATATGCTAAGGAATATTCTCAAGTTTGTTATAAGCATGTAGGAGGTGATAATGACTTTGCATGTGAAGGTGAGGAGTCACTAAAATAGCATGTGGAGTTTGTTATGACTCATCATCATCATCATTAAGGAGCACATGGAGTAACATGCATCAAACTTGGCCAAAATATCTCCGGTTCGTCCGTAATTCCATGAGTTCGGTAAAAAATCATAACTTGAGTTGTAGACCTCCGATTGACGTGATTCAAAATGCGTTGGAAAGCTCATTTTAGTATCTACAACTTTCGTCAAGAACTCTTCCCTGAAAATGCCTCTAAGTCGGGTAAAATTTCCATCGAAAAACAGGTTACGGTAGAAATACGTTGGAAAATATTGATCCGTTGATCTCGTGAAGCTCGTGGCATCTTCTTCTTTCCTCAAAATCCATCTTTTAGGCCTCAAAATATAATGTTACGTGGCATATTTTGAAATACTTGATCACCAAGTTTGGGCCGAATCGAATCGAGCTTTCTTTATTCGAATCGAGCTTTCTTCTTAATCTTCATCCGATCTTCGTTTAAGCTCCTCATTTAACATGCAAGCGTACTACATTCATGATAACATCGTGCAAAATGTAACATCTCATATTCAAAGATTTTTATCAATGAAACCACATAATTAACACAAATTTGCACTTAACCACTTTTAAAACTCATTTGCTCAATAATTCGATTAAACCCTTGATTTCTATGCAAATTATACGAATATGGAGGAAATTGTTATAAAATATAACATTAGAAATCGTATAAAATCACCCTAAACAGTCACAGACTCAATTATAGACGATTGAAGAACTGAGGGTTCAAACTCAGTTTACACGCCGTGACTGTAAAGTTAGAATTCAGGCAAGTTTGTGGTGACCTGAATTGACTTTATAGATCTTGTAGAAGACCTAAGAGTCATAAGGACAATGAACTCTTAGTTGATTGATTTGGAAAAGGTGTACTCTGATTAAGTTAATTGTGATCAGATGTAAAATAGAGTATTGATATTTGAAGAAGAGTAAAATCTCAGTTAATGCTCTAAAATCAGTTAAGAAACTGATAACTGAAAAACTCATTATAAAACTGATCAGGAAACTCAGTTTAATAAGTCAGTCATCCAAAGAACTGAAAGTACATTCGAACGTTGTAAAGGAAGCAACTCTATTGGATGAAATACTGACACATCAGAATGTCATAAAATATAGTCGTTACAAGATAAACTTTGATAGGATTCAAATTCAGACAAGATGAACGTTGAACCTCACACTATAAAATAGAGAACTTGGCATCAAGGATAAAATGACCGAAATATATATAAGAACAGAATTTGCAAGATTTGCAAGCGTTATCGTGCCAAGATCAAGAATCCAAATCATAGTGCTTAGAAGATCATATCTAGGATTCTTCCAAGTGTTCAAGCAACACAAGATTTATCAAGAATCATACACTTAGGAGAACCACAACCAAGAATCAATTTATTGATTCTCAACCCAACATTGATTCTTAATCAAAGGTTCAGACTGTGAAGCAAACCGGGAAGGTTTTGCCAAGGGCGATTGTCACGTGATCGGGTGGCATTGTGTTTGTGGTGGTAGCTGGTGAAGAGCCATACATAACCCTTCAAGGACCAGTGTTCAAGCAATTGAAGAGCAGAAAATCTACCTATTCTACAACTGTTTAGATAGTGAAGCTAGGGATTAGCCAAGGACTATTGTTAGGAGTTTTTGTAACAGCACCTCAAGGAGTTCTAGTGGAATTTTCCTCCTACACCACAAGGGAAGAGAGGACTGACAGTATTACACCACCTGGAAGGCTAGAACCTCTATAATATTTTCCTTATTTACTTTATGCATTTATTTATTTACTCAGCATTTAATATTGTTTTTATAGCATTCTGAAAACTAATTGTTATACACCTCACAGTTCACAA
The DNA here is from genome assembly GCA_026214975.1 of Gentiana macrophylla. NCBI lineage: Eukaryota > Viridiplantae > Streptophyta > Magnoliopsida > Gentianales > Gentianaceae > Gentiana > Gentiana macrophylla. Next base: position 25,930,032 of record CM047807.1, read on the forward strand.
ACTGACATTCACCAGAAATCTGTTTTGCATTCTTAGTTTTCTCAGCAGAATAACAAGATCCAGTTAGGCTTGAACTAAAATCGGATGCCCGTTAACTTAGTTTGGTTATAAGTCAGTTTGACTTTTACTCAGCTTAGTTAGCTCTACTCCACACAAGTTTCAACTGAGCTTTAATAGTTTAAAATCCATTTTTTAGGGACAAGTTTATTCACCCCCCCCCCCCCTCTAAACTTGTGTTAGCCTTTCCAAGGGACCAACAAAATGATCCATTACCACTTTATTGTGACAACAATGGAGCGGTGTCGAATTCAAAGGAACCACGAAGTCACAAGAGATGAAAGCATATAGAGAGAAAGTACCATCTGATCAGAGAGATCGTGCACAGGGGCGACATTTCTGTCCTAAAGATCGCCTGGGCTGACAACCTAGCTGATCCGTTCACCAAGACGCTGGCATCAAATGTTTTCGATAAGCACTTGGAGAGTATGGGAGTGAGAGATAAGTCTCGTCCGCTTTAAAGCAAGTGGGAGAAATGTATATAGATAAATGTAATAGGGTGTACTCTAAAAACAATTGTTGCTTGTCATTACGGGCAAGTGGGAGATTGTTAGGTGTAGTGCCCGAAAGACAATTTATGTAATTGTTTATATTTAATAACTTACAGATTTTATTTCATCTTATTATTTGCTTTGTGCTTATATTTAATACACTGCTGAAAACCCCAAGTCGTATCATATGTAGCCATATAACTTAGTGTGTGTCACACATTAAGATTATGTTTATGGTGATACACTTGAACTATTAGTCCGTGGTGAAGTTAATCAAAGTATGGGGGAAGCTAATGCACCCAGAACACTTTATGGTGTGACCGTCCTATCCGGACCATCGACATTGGTTGTCTAAGTGGGGCGTTTATATATGATGAGAGTCATATAGGACTGGACCGATTTAATCTGAGTTTCTCATATAATTCCGTGATTGAGAAATCTTATTAAATCACAAGATGATCATATATGGATTAACCTTAATCCTGAAGTGATTACTGACACCTACTTGTTTCAGGATAGGGTTTGATGTGTTCGTTAAGGATCGCTAAGTCGCGCAGTCTGAATCACTTTCACGTTGGCACTATTGTGGAATGAGTGAGAAGTGTGTGTCTCACAGATATGGAATCCATTCCTTCCTACGGGAAGTAGAAAGACAATCTCCTTATTTGTTGATCCTAGAAACTGATCGATCTCGGGAGTTCGTATTGGTTATGAACTAATTGATCACTAGTGGGTTAATGGTAAATAAGGATAAGATGTATTGAAGAAGGTTTACGAAAATAATCCTACTTCAGTACGGATAGTCTATGGAGAGTTAGTTTATATGAAATGATTATATCAATGGACACTTATCGACTCGACTCGGCATTTTGAGAATAAGTTATATCTATAATCGATAGATTTGATTTCGGATTTATGGTATAATTCGGAATTAATGAATTAAGTAGAAATATTATGTTCGATGAATATTTTATTTAATTTTATTGTAGCTACTGATTATAGGTCCATGGTCCCCGGGTTGGCTCCTAACACGTGAGTGTTTTCTCGTTTTATGGAACCTCGAGAATAAATTAAATTGTTGGTCTATTTAGTGAATATGCAATATTATTTATTTGGTAAATAATATGTAAAATAGAAAAGAATTTTTCTATTAAAATTGGCTTAAAAAAAGTGGCGCCCCATTTGAGATAATTAGGAGAAGAAATTTTCCTAGATTATGTCACATGTGTAAATTGATTATTTATTTGTTAAATAATTAATGGATAAATTAAGAGATTGATTTTTTGGGAATTATCTCTTATTTTTATGGCAAAAATATCTTTTCCTTATGCGAATAGGTAATTGTGGTGTGAAAATGATAACTCTCTTGACTAGTTATTTTCCTATATAAAGAGAGTTCCTCCCAACACAATTCACAATCACAAATTGCACCACTTTGTAAAATAAAGGAAGAAAAATTAGTTTCTTCCCTTAGTCATTTAGAGAAGTGCATATTCGAGGAGGTTCTACGGCGAGGATCGACGTCCACCAGTCATCGCTAGGAGACACAATCCGGAAGACTACGGTATCTCCCTTAGGTCGAATTTCTCTTCCTTTCCGATAAGGTATATCTTCAACTTTCTTGTAGGATTAATTAGTTATGTCTCATATCGTAAATCGCATAAGCTTCCGTTGTGCGAAGATCGAGTGTCTCGATCGGTGCTACTACTTCTAGCATAGGCATCAGCAGGAGGTTGGAATCTGTGGTTAGTGTTGTCAGATGGATTAGTAGGAAGTGCAAGGGTAATTCCCATGGGAATGTGGCTAGATCTGCTTTCGTTTTTGTTGTTGTATATTGGCTTTGGCACATAAGGAACATGTTGAGATTTGATGGTATTCTTATGAAGATTTCTGATGTTCTGTATTGTATTAAGACTTATATTTTCTATATAATACAAGCCACTTTACCTTTGTACACTTTTACCCCTTGATGTTAGGGTTATTTTACATCTTTTGTAATATCTTTTGGTGCTTGTTGGTCCGTATGAGATTATTTTGTTTCTCTACACACCATGGGATATGCTCTGTGAGTTATGCTCTAATATGAACCCTTTTTGCAGTTTTTGAGTGTTGTTAAGTGTTAAGTGGCTGTTGTTTCTTGTAGCATATAATCTCAGGGGTCTTATGCTTCTAGAAATCAACAAATCTAGCCTCTTATCAACACTGTGTAGGATCTAGCCTAGTTCCTTTATTGTTTATGTTGTAATTTCTTGTATTTTGCATACCTTGGTTACATATATTTTTACATTTAACCAAAAAACAGAAAACGATTTCCAAACTGCATGAGAGTCGGCAGAGGCGTAAGGGCTTGGCTAAGTCCAAGGAGGAAGAAAACAAGGCTCTTAATGAGCAGATCAAGGCTCAGGAGGCTGAGCTGCAGAAGATTTGTAGCCATTATGCGACTTAACTTCAAGCTACAGTGAATAAGCATAATGAAGAAAATACTGAGCTAGAGCAGGCTGTAACATAGCTCTGAGCTGAAAGCAACGGTTCCAGGTCAACTTGCTCAGGCAGTTGAAGAGTATAGAAACTCAGTGCAACTAGCCGGAATCTTAAAGGCGCTGCTGACCCCTGTCATGTGGCATGGTTATACCATAAGGGTGGATAAGGCCAAAACGTTGTTTGCTGGTCTAGTCGTTGGTGATCTTCCTCACAAAGGCATGTACAATCCTGGCTCCAACACGGTTTATGACGACCGTTTGAAGGAGTTTAAGGATGGGGCAAACATCGGCACCAAGTATGCTCCCCGCCGTACTACCCGTCAAGCATATGGGTCAACTCCTTCTTCTTCAGCTCCGCCTACTGCTGCAGAGCAGCAGCAAAATCCAACTCCTGAAGCTTAGATTATTCTATTTGGATTTTGTGCTTTTGGGCACTAGTTTTTGCATTGAAAAAACCTTTCGAAATTGTAACTTGTACAACTATTATGCAATTTACATGAAATTTCATCAAGTTCTTTTGCATTAACATATTTAAGTACTTACTTGGCACACGATTGCAATGTTGTGGGGTATTCGGCCCCTCAAGTATACCATGCATTAACCTCTGGTTTTTGGATGACATACTTAGTTGTATACCTTTTGAAGTATGCCCTTTGTATAGGCATTTGTCCCTGGATAGAAAAATGGCTGACGCAAACATATGAAATCCGAGCTATGAAGCTCAGTTCGGAGTGTATGTCCTACAAACTTAAAAATCTTGTCTTTTGCGAACATGTGGAGTCTGACGTGCAGAGCTCAGTTCATAGTTCGGAACGTCTGTCCTACAGACTTAAAAACTTTTTTGTCTTTTGAAATCTTGATGAGTCTGACCTTGTAGAGCTCAGTTCGGAATGTCTTTCCTGCAAACTTAGAAAGTTTGTCTTTTACAAACATGTTGAGTCTGACCTGCAGAGCTCAGTTCGGAATGTTTGTCCTGCATACTTAGAAAGTTTGTCTTTTGCAAACCTGCTAAGTCTGATCTGCAGAGCTCAGTTCGGAATGTCACTCCTGCAAACTTAATAAATTTGCCCTGTAAACTTAAGCAAACCATACACATGTATAATAGAAAAATAGATTTTATTGAAATAACCTGGTGTTTGAATACACCTTATTGAAAGGAAATTGAATATTAAAAGGAAGAAATAACAAACGAGTCTGGAACCTGTCCTAGACATAAACTCTGCGCAAGTTGTTGGCATTCCTGCTGCATGGTATGGTATGCCATTAGAATCAGCTAGCTGGTACGCTCCATTGCTATGAAATTTCACAAACTTGTAGGGGCCTTCCCTGTTCGGATCAAGTTTAACGTGGGGACCCTGTCTGCTTACTTCGTTCTTCCTTAGGACCAAGTCTCCTTCTTTGCAGAACAAATGCTTAACTCTGGAGTTACAGTACTGAGAAATCTTTTGCTTATACTTGGCCATCCTGATGAAGGCCACATCTCTGGCTTCTTCGAAATCATCTTTTGAGTGTCTGATATCGGTCTCTTGATATGCCTCTTTTAAAGCCCTGACTGAGGTGAGGAAAGCTTGCAATTATAAATATGATTATTCCAACTGTATTTAGTATCAGACATGTAACTAGAATATAGTCTGATAACTATAAAAAGAACCAGAAAGTTCATTCAGAAAAGAATGATTGTTGTCTATTTAAAAAGTTTGATTTTCAATATCAAAATTATAGATCTTGGTTGGCAATTCTAATTGCTTAGTAAAAGTCGATTTAAATACAATATCTTTTTTTCTTTTTTCTGACTTTATCAAATTATCATGAAAAGTATAAGGGGATAAATGAACCATGGGTTGATTGCTTTGAAAATGTGAGTTTTCTCCTTCCAATCTATGGAAGCACTTGTATATACATTCCTCTTAGTGTCGACTTTCGGAATAAATTTTTTTCTATCTTTTTTCGAGAATCGCCTAAAATGCGTTCCTTAAATGAAACTCAAGAGTTGAATTAAATATAGATTCTATTTATTATTTTTAAAAGTGAAAGGGTGACAAGCCGCTACTCGGACTCGAACCGAGATGCTCTAGCACCGCTCCAAGAGCGTGTCTACCAATTTCACCATAGAGGCTTGTGTTCAACTTATAATAACTAATGAATAAACAATCGTCGAGAATTTAATGATCCATTAAGAGTAATTTTTTTAGTTTCTTTTAGGGATTTTAACGTTCATTTGTTTAGGGACTCCCCTACAGTATCGTCACCGCAGTAAAGTTTAACCACCAAGTTTGGGATAGGTTGGTGTGGTTCCGCTACGCCTAAGACACCAGAATATTGAACCATGAACGAATAAAGGCATGAGAAAAAAGTATATTGGCTAGTGACTAGTGATTAGGAGGCCCCAATTCTAGGCTGGAGGGGATCCTTTTGTCGACGGATGCTCCTATTACACTCATAGTCTATGAAGTATGAGAATCAGTGTGATTGATCAGACAAATACCAAGGGCGAAAACCCTTTCGATACAAGATAGGGATACCAGAGAGTCGAGCCTGGAACTGTGTACCCATTCCAAACTTTAGTCCAATCAAATGATCCGCGGCTACCAATATAAATTACTAATTCACTCCCATGTTAAGGAGAAATGTGTTTCTTCTGTAGCCGAGTTCAGTGTAGTCTTGTACGCCCATAATATGTTAGGTAGATGTTCTACCCAATTCTCTACTTCTTCTTCAAGCCTCTTTTTTAAGCCTGTTTTGATCTACCTGTTAGTTTGTTCAACTTGTCCATTCGCTTAAGGATGACCAACAGATGTGAAATGCTGTGTAATACCCAGTTCAGTGCACCAGGCTCGAACTATCCTGTCTTCAAACTGAGTTCCATTGTCCGAGACGACTTAGGTATGCCATACCTACAAACTATGTTATTCCAGAGAAATTTCTAGATAGCTTTAGCTGTGATCATAGTCAGAGCTTCAGCTTCTATCCACTTTGTGAAATAGTCAACTGCCACAACCGGAAACTTGGGATTATATGGAGCTCGGGGAAGCGGTCTAACTAGATCAACGGCCTACTGATTAAAGGGCCAATGTGATGCAATTGGAACCATAGTTTGGGAAGCTTGATGAGAAAAATTGTCGTGCACCTGCATGGTTTGCATTTAACACGACTTCTTGAGCGTCTCGTGACATGGTGTGCCAATAGTAGTCAAACAAGCGACACTTTCTAGCCAGGATCCGAGCTCCGGCATGGTTCGCACAGATCCCCAAATGAATTTCACGAAGGATATAGTTTACTTCATCTTTCGATGTGCATATGAGCCATGAGGATATAAAGGATTTTCTATAGAGAAATTCATTAAAAAGAGAATACATGTTTGCCAAAAACCTCAGTTTCTGAGCTTGAGACTTTACTACATGAAGGATGCCATCCTTTAGATAGGACACAATTGGATCCAGCACCTTCCTTGGGGGGTTAGACCAGCACCTTCTTGTCAGAAACAAAATTTGATGCCAACTTCGAAAGAGCGTCTGCTCTTTTATTCTGAGATCGGGGAACCTGCTCGATCTTTACACTTTGTAAACCCTTTAACAGCGATTGGGATGCGGTTACGTACCTTTTCATGCATTCTTCCTTAGCCTTATATTTTCCTATGACATGATTAACAACAAGCTGAGAATCACTAAAGATTTGTATGTTTCGGGCCCCAAGCTTCGTAGCAAGGTTGAGCCCAGTAATTAGGGCCTCATACTCTACTTCATTGTTAGTAGCTTGAAATTCAAACTGCACAGCATAGGGAAATTCTTCCCTTTTTGGACTGATGAGTAGGAGACCTGCCTCTGCTCCGTCTTTACAGGCCGCTCCATCGACCTATAGTGTCCATAACTCTGGCTCGCAGTTCGGTCGATCTTTGTCAATATTGTTCGATGTCCCGTCTGCCAAAAAATCGGCTAGGGCTTGGGCCTTGATCGCAGTTCGGAAACAAAAATCCAGGTCATACTCTACCAGTTCTATGACCCACTTTGCTAATCGGCCTGATGTATCAAGTCACGCCAATATCTACCGAAGTGGCTGGTCGGTCACCACTAAGGGTGTTCACGGATATGGATTATCCGAAAAACAAACCGAATTATAGCAATTCGGTTTGGTTCGGTTCGGTTATTGTATACCTCCGGTTCGGTTTATGTTCATGTAATATAGAAACCGTAAAATTCAGTTATGTTATGGTTAATGCTAAAAATTAACCGTATCCGAACCGTAAATCGAACCAATATAACCGAACTGTTAACCGAACATATATAACCGAACCGTGAAACCATTACCCGAACCGAAAATTATATACATTTTTATTTTTAATTTTAGTTTTAATAACTAAATCCTCAACTTATTTTCAAAGCTAGCAGGCCCCAATTTTCGGTTGACCGCGGAATTGGACGGATAATTTCGGATTTTCGGTTTTCCGGTTTTTCGGTTAACTGCGGAATTGGACCGAGAATTTCGATTTTCGGTTAACTGACCTAATTGAACCGTTTTTCGGATCGATTTTTGTTCGGTTACCTTCTTAAATCGGTTCAGTCTCGGTTTCAATTTTTTAGTAACCGAAATTTTCGGTTCGGTTTCGGTTAAGGCCATTAACCGAACCGTGAACACCCTTAGTCACCACAATTATCGAATGAGCTTGAAAACATGGTCTTAATTTTCTGGAAGCATGTACCAAAGCCAATGTAACTTCTTTGCGTTTGTAAATCTGTTCTCTGGTCCATGAAGTGCTTTACTTACGTAAAAAAGGCCTTTGTGCATCATCTTGCTCTCTAACTAGAACTGCACTCAACGCTTCTTCGCAAATTGCCAAGTATAATAACAAGGTATCTCCTTCTTGAGGATAAGTCAAGATTGGTAGCTCGAGCAAATAGGATTTTAAATTGTCAAAAGATTTTGGGCTTTCATCATTCCACTAGAGCGAGCTCGTTATTCTCAAAATCTTAAAAAACGACAGGGCACGTTGTGCCGATCTGGATAAAAATATGTTTAGAGCGGCCATTCATCTTGTCAATCGCTGGACCTACTTAATGCTTTGTGGAGGTGGCATAGTCCGTAGAGCATCAATTTTGTCCGATTTGGCCTTGATCCCTTCTTTTGATATCATGTATCCCAGGAACTAACCCGACCTGACCCCGAACGTGAACTTCTTGGGGTTGAGTTTCCTCTTAGTTCGTCTTAACATGCCAAATAATTCTCTGACATCAACTAAGTATTTCTCAAGAGACCGGCTCTTGATATGGAGGTCATCCACATATACCCCCATGCATTTGCCAATCTGATCACTGAATATCCTGTTTACAGCTCGCTGATACGTTGCCCCCACATTCTTTAAACCGAATGGCATGGTTATATAAAAATATGTACCGAACTCTGTTATAAACTATGTTTTCTCTACATCTTTGGAATCTATTGCGATCTGATGGTAACTTTTATACGCATCCAAAAATAGCAAATACTTCAAAACCAACTGTTGAATCAACTAACCTGTCAATTTTCGGCAGAGTGTAGCAATCTTTATGGCAAGCCTTGCTGAGATCTGAGAAAACAATGCACATGTGCCAGCTTCCATCCAGTTTCTTATCTAGAACTAGATTAGCTAACCAATCTAGATAAACCACTTCTCGAATTATGTTTGCTTGAAGTAACTTGGTTACCTCCTTCTCGATGGTAGATATTCATTCCTAGGTGAAGTGTCTCTTTTTTTGCGGAACAGACCTCCTGTTCGAATCAACATTCAATTTGTGTAGAGCCAGCTCAAGAGATAGACCTGGCATACTTCAGTATTCCATGCACGAACATCCTTCCCAAAGTTCTGAAGTCGGAGATCAACCTAGCAGGAATCTTCCTGAACCACTCATGAGCCTTGTCTTTGAGGAGCATAGGAAAAGCCTTAAACATCATATCAGCTGGAGCACAATGCAGGTTCACGTGCATCAAGTATTGATGGAGATGATCTTGTGGGTCCCTAGATTCGTCATACGGGTCTAGCTTGGGAACCTTGAATCCTTCTAGTTTGGGAAAAATTCTCAATCTGCTCTTTGAACAGTGATATAAACAAGAATTCATCTGATATCTTCCCCAGGATGGCGTTGAGCTCACTACAAGAAATACGGGTTATAATAAGAGGAATCTAATGACGGGTCGAAATTTTGACACTATAAACGCTTTTTAATGAGGGTATAATTAAATCATGTATAAATGGTGAGGAAAATCAGCTTCTCGTCATTCTTGGTTCCTTATCCCGTTAATATTGATCCACAAAAAAATCATCTCGTCATTATTATGTAAAAAAATATTATTAATTAATTTTTTTCCATCATGAGCATTTTTTCCAAAAAAAAATTTGTAGAAAACCCCAAATTATAGGCGGTAAAACTCCCACCAAAACATTCCCAATTATTTTTTTCAGGCAAAACATTTCTCATTATTCGATCTATACACTAAATCTAATGAACTTCAAACCAAACCAATTTCACTGTCGAATGCTACCTAATTTCAACCCCAACACCAATTCCGGAATCGGTCATCCCCAAATCGATCGTCTTTCCGGCGATTGTCATCAAATATCCGGCGATTGTCATCATCTATCATCCCTTCCTATCATTCTCCTTCCTCCGATTTCTCCGATTGCAGACAAAGCGGGTCGAAAGCCTTCACTCTGAACCAGCGACGTGAAGAAAACGGTGAGTATAGGGTAAACTTGAGACTTTTTTTTCCATTCCCATGTGCTAATTAAATGCCTAAAGTCGGCCATGATAAACAAAATAGGGTAAACTTGTAATCTATCGACTTCACCTCCACTACGGGCCATACCCTCTATTCTCTGTTTTGTTGTTGATGTTTGGAGGTCGAAAGTTGGGGAGATTAGAATCATTGATGGTCACTCATTGAGAAATCTGTATAATCGTCGAATGCAATGGCACTTTGTTAATGCGAGAATTGAATGTGTGTTTCTGGGTGCAGGGGTTTGGTTTTTTTGTTTAAGCAATGATAATAGTTGTTAATTGACTCTGAGTGCTTAGCAAGCCATTGGCATTTGTGGTTCCAAGCTAATTACTTTTCAAGAAAGATAAAGAAAAGGGCATCCTTCATATTTTTGTTTGAGTTGATGGTGCTGGAATTATAATGGTTGGTGTTATTGTCATGAACTAATTTTCTGATGGTGGATATGAATACAAGCTCAAATCTTTTAACTTGTTCTAACAACACCATGTCACTAAGATCAGAGAGCAGGAAGTCGGTTTTGTGTGTGTGTGTGTGTGTGTGTGTGTGTGCGTTTTTGCCTCACATTCTAAAGTCCAAGGTTGTGTTTGTGGTTGTCTTGGTATAGAATTCAAACTTGTGTGATCTCTGAATTCAGGATTTGTCTCTAGTGTGGTTTGTTTGATCACCTGCACACTTCCTTGTTGAGAATATTTGACAAACTGAGTCTTTGAATCACTGCAATGACTTGTTTTCTGGTTCAAGGCTAGACCTTGGTTGTTCATCCCCTTAGAAACTCAGCATTCATCCTAGTGGTAACCTACTGAGTTTCTACCCCTGTTGTGCTGTGATAAATACTTGATGAATCTGTTGAACTTTGATGAGAATTAGAACTGCTATAGAACCCTTGTTGAATCTTTCTGTGCACTCACAAGTTGCTACTGCACAATCTGTTGCACTGCTATTTTGGTTGGAAGTTTTTGTCAGTTTGGTAGCCTGCTGTTGCTGTAAACTTGTTGTGTAACCTTCTATTTTTTTATCTGCTATTGTGCATTGCTGTATAGAGTTTGTAATAGCCCGGGCTCTTTTTATGTGTGCTGATTTGCTGGAATTTTTGTTCTCAAGATTGATCATCAGCCTTGACAAACTCATCCTTAGGATTTGGCTATCATTTCAAAGACTAGGTGATCAATTTCTGTTAGCGGATCCGAGTCTCATTGTACTTGTGTTTTCTTTGCATCATCTTGTATCGTTTCTTGTCTTGATTATAATATCTGTGAATATGCTTGTGATCCTTCTATAATATATATTCATCATTGTATCAGTTTTATTTATAACCTGTATCGGTCCATAACGTTAAAGCTCTATATTATATCTGCCTACAAACCCTTCAAAAACTTAGTATCTTGAATCTGTGCAATTAACCATTAACCTTTGTTAAGCCTGCATAACTTTGATCAATATTAACTTTATATAAGTTCATTAATTTCAAACAGCCTACATTTGTCCTATCATAGCTTAGTCAACTTTATTTGAACTGCACTTGATGAATCTGTTGAACTTTGATGAGCATTAGAGCTGCTATAGAACCCTTGCTGAATCTTTCTGTGCACTCACAAGTTGCTATTGCACTGCTGTTTTGGGTGGAAGTTTCTGTCAGTTTGGTAGCCTGCTGTTATTGCAAACTTGCTGTGTAACCTTCTATTTTTTTTATCTGCTGTTGTGCATTGCTATATAGAGTTTGTATAGCCTGAGGCTCTTTTTTTTATGCTGATCTGCTGGACTTTTTGTTCTCAAGATTGATCATCAGCCTTGATAAACTCATCCTTAGGATTTGGCTATCATTTCTGATAGTCAATCGAGAGATTCAAAGACTAGGTCGATCGGCCTGCTTGTGGATCCGAGACTTTTGTACTTGTGTTTTTGCATCATCTTTTATCGATTTCTTATCTTGATTATAATATCTATGAATGTGCTTGTGATCTGCTATAATATATATTCATCATCAGACTACATTTTATTATAACTCGTGCATCGGTCCATAAGGTTAAAGCTCTATATTATATCTGCCTAGAAACCCTTCTAAATCTTAGTACCTTGAATCTGTGCTATTAACCATTAACCTTTTTTAAGCCTGCATAACTTTGATCAATATTAACTTTATATAAGTTCATTAATTTCAAACAGCTTGCATTTGTCCTATCATAGCTTAGGCAAATTTATTTGAACTGCACTTGTCTTTTATCATAATAAATTGATTACTTTGATCACTACCATTTGTATAACACGAGCGAATAGTTTATTAAGTGAGCTTCCACACTAGTTTTCATTATGTGTTCTTTTTATCCTTCTCGTGTCAACGGATGAACCCAAACAATAAACGAAGGCCTGTTTCTTTCATAGCTCCTGGTCAGCTGGGGAGAGATCTTGTGTGTGGAAAAAAAAATGTCAAATGTTGGACATGGAAGTAAAAGGATACAAGTTGTAGCTCAAAAGACTATTGACTTGTGTTATCATGGAAGAACACGTAAATTACTAAATTTATGTACATTTTATAATGCATTATAAATTGATAAATTTGTAACTAATGGGTGTTTTTCTTCCTACAGGTGGATATTAAGCCCACAAACTATTTGTTCATTATGGTGAAGATAAATGGGAAGAACGAAATATAACGGAAGAAAGTTCTTTCTTGGATTTCTTTAGCATATGTAAACGGTTCATCGACATTTTCTTTTCGTATCAAAGTTACGGATGCAGATGGCAAGCCTTTGACAAACGACAAAGAGTTCCTCAGTTTCCTGAAAGAACATAAACATGAGGAGAACCTGTCACTATATTTATATAAGGATCCAAATGTGCAACCATTGCTCTTCAAATTGCCTCAAGACAATCCTTCATTAGCTAAACTTTATTTAGAGTTCTTTCATTTTATGAAAAAAATTATTTATTTTATGGTGTATTGTTGCAGTTTCTGTCTCAAGAGCTTCACCAGTGAGAGATGCGATGAAAGATGATAGTAACAATGAAGAAAAAAGTTAAATATGATTTTGTTATTGGAAAAAAAAAATAATACTACTTTATTTTCTGTTGTACTGTTGCAGTTTATGTCCCAAGAGCTTCACCGATGACATCGAGAGATGTGATGGAAGATGATGGTTATAGTGATGAAACGATTTATGACACTACAATAAATAATGCTAAAGGTAATTATAATATTGTTAACATATAATGCATTATAAATCTTCAGTTGTGTTTTAGCTAAAATATAAAATACACTTATTTAATAATATATTTATGATCAGTTTCAACCACTAAAATGGAGATAAAAGTTAGAGGAGTCAACAAGAACCCAAAAATCGCTGCTCTAAAAAAAGGAGAAAAACTTGCGATTGAATTTTATAATAATCGTGGAGTAGGACCGAATCACAGTTATTGGTCCAGACACTTGGGGAAAATTGTGTGGAACAAGCATATTTGTCCTATACGGGTATATTCTTGGAAGGAGATGACTGAAGATAACAAGGAACACATGTGGGCTACGGTGAAGGTATGTGAAATAAATTCTCTGTTTTTTGGTAATGTTCTAAGGTGGTAAGTGTGTCTGAGTTTAATGATAGTTTCTTCAAATAATGGACATCAAAATGCTCTTGGCACATCTAATTCTTATTTTTATGATATTTTATAGGAATCGGTTTCCAATCCACATATGGAATTATACCGTTAACATACTTTGGATCATATGGATACTTTGTGGACAACATGGAGGTCATCCTTGAATAAAAATTACGTGAAGACTTGCAAAACAAATGTGCTTGTGTTGAAAAATATTCCTCGAGGGATGAATAATAAAGATTGGGAGTGGATTGCCATAAATAAGTTCCTAACAGATAAGTTTCAGGTAAAAATATGAAATATTTCTATTCCATTGTTATGTTGTAGTGAAGGATTTTGACTGTACTGTCTCTTTATAGGAAATGTAGAAAGTCAGTGCCCGAAATTATGATAATCGGGTCAAGGGAGTGATGCCTCATCGAACTGGTAGCCAGTCGCATAGACATATCATATATGAGATGGTAAAAATTCAATTAGTCTCATTGTTTTAGATTTTTATGTTTTCAGTTGGATATATATTTAATGTTTAGTTTCCATTTTTGAATCATCTAGGGAGGTACGGTAGATGCCCCACCCGGCATTGCAAAAATCTTCGAGGCGACTAGACAAAAAAATGGAAAGTTTTCGGTCCCAAGCGAGCAAGAAAAATACGTAAGTATTAATACTTAACACTTTTGCATAAATTTTTTATTTATCAATTTTTATTAGATAAATGAAACTCGAGTTTGTAGGATGAGATTGTCAAGACTATTCAAGCCAATGAATCACTCTCACCTATTGAGGTGGTTGAACCTTGCTTTGGACCACAAAACCATAGCTATATTTTTGGTTTTGGTGGTGGGATAAAAAGGAAACATTTTGGTGATCCTGAATCTACTCATGTAAAAGTACTTAAGGCTAAGCTCTTTGATAAGGAAGAAGAAAATAATGACCTTAAGAGACGTGTTAATAGGATTGAAAGTTTATTGGCTCGAATGGATAGTGCAAACATACCAACTCCAGATGAACTGCCAAGGTGTGATGATGAACAATAGCTCTTGATAAGGTATGTAGTATTTACTACCCTTTAATTTGCTCATGATGAGGTAGATTGCTTGTCTACCTTTTTTTTTTCTCTTCCGAGGGGTTGTGTGTGCTGTGTTTTGAGTTTGCAATTGGAGTGAGTAATTAACATTCCAAGTCAAGATGGCTAAGGGAAAGGAGGTAATATTATAGCTGGTTGTGTGTGCTGTGTTTTGGTTGTGCGTGTTGTGTATAGTCTTCCAATTCTTGGTTGTGTGTGTTGTGTATAGTCTTCCACTATTGCTGTGTATAGTCTTCCAATTCTTGGTTGTGTGTGTGTGTGTGTACTGTGTATAGTCTTCTAATTCTTGGTTGTGTGTGCTGTGTATAGTCTTCCAATCCTTTTTTAGCAATGAGTAATTTTTGGTTGTGTGTGTGCCTCATTAATACTATTGCAATCTTTATTAGCAATGAGTAATTTTTGGTTGTTCCAAAAAAAATTAGGAACATGTTTAATTTTTACTTATGAATCAATGTTAGATAGTTAAAACTTTGCATATATTTCCTTTCAGTTGTCATGCATATGTATGAAGGCTTTTGGAAGGTTTTGATGCTTTTGGAAGGTTTTGTGTAAGGATTGCTACTTATCATATCTCAAGATGGTGTAATTTTGCTCGTCAAGTAGCTTGCTATGTAGAAATGAATCATTGAAGGTCCTTGATGTTTTGGTGATGACACATATGGTTGTTAGATATTTGTATTTTGGGGATGCGATATCTAGAAAATCCTATCATTATGCATCTATATGTAACTAACTTATCTTTTTGAATATCTTGAAACAACTCTACCATTATGTATATTCTGGATATATGAATGCAGGGTGTTGCAACTATGTATATTTTGTGTAGACTAATCCAAATGCTTTTAACTTACGGCTTGTGATATATTTAAATGTGTTAATGAATATTTTAATATTTGTTAATAATGACCATATGGGTATTTATAGAAAGCATGATTTAATGAGGTGAGATCGTAACATAACAATAAATTTTATCGTCATTAAAGTAGTTTTTGTGATGGTATACCCGGTCATTACATGTCTCTTGGTTATAATGGCCACTACTAATTAGTGAGCGGGTTTTAATTATTAATGACGGTAATCTCCGTCATTAATGGGTAGAAACTAATATTCAACTTCAGTTCTATTGAGAAGCAAATAGTATAATAATGAGGAATTTACTCGTCACTGGAAATTTTTTTAATGATAGTCTAATCTCGTCATTAAACCCTTGATGTCTTTAATGACGAGGCCAGTTCTTGTCATTGAAGGCTTTAACTAGAAGGGCAACTATGAGGGGGGCATGAGGGTGATTTCATGTCATTAAAAGTCTTTAATGACGAGAAAGTGGCATATAATGACAGGATTTCCCGTCATTAAAACCCGATTTTCTTGTAGTGGCTCTTCTCTAGCCGCTTCCTACAACCGGAGGTTGGGTAGTTTCCTCCCTTTGGTAGAACTAAATGATGTGCTATCCTTTTTTGGGAGAGGTGGTGCAGTTCTTTGCTTGTGTGATAAGGATTCTACTGGAACCCTCCCTTTAATTGCTGCGTTGACGATGGCCTGTAGGGCTGGTGTTTCAATGGTTGCCAACTGTTGTACCAAAACTAGAAGGGCTGGATCCATAAAAGCTTTTTATCCCTTCTCATTCTGGCTGGTGGTAGCAGTGTTGTGATCGGGAGACACCGTTCCAACTCCAGCTTTTCCTCCACCATAATAAGTGGCTTCACCTTGCGTGTTTTGGTCATCTTTTTTTCCATGATGGTCTAGACCAATTGTCAATAAAGAGGACCTGTTTCTAGCACCAATTGACGATGTTGGATCTTGTCGAGAAGATAATACGAGCCAAATTAACCCTAGTGACAATGAACAAGATTAAACCCTAGAAAATTCTTAAAAGTGGATGTGTTGCTTGATTATTTTTAGATTAAGACTGGAATAATCGTATCCCAAGTTGCCTACGTATCCTATTAATTGTGCAGGAATCAAGTCTCTCGTGCTTCCTTAGGATCGTTTATATAGGGGACATCTTGTCATGGCAATCCGGTGCCATATCCCTTCAGGATTCTCTGCGTGTTAATCCCTTTGATTTAGGATATAATCATGGGTGATTTAAATGTAAGGATCAGAGTCCTAACAGGCAAATGGTCTTCCCATATTTATATTGTATTATAAGCTCGTGTGCTAATGTCGGATAAGGGAGACTCTGACCGGGGTCGAGCCCCCTAGACAGATCTTAGTCTGAACTGCGATGACCCACTCTCCAGAATGACTGATCTGACTTGCGGTGGTTTGAAGGTGAGGACATGACAGATCTCCCACCTGGGGCTTAGGTTAGTCATTGGCATGAAGTGTGCTCTTAGCCCTTAATCTTTAATTTCTCTCTCTTCATTTAACGTTTAGTCAACCTGGAGATGACACGTGAAGAGTGTAAGTCTGACCTCCATTAGATGGTTCATGCTAGAATAATAAAATACTACCACCGTCCCATTACAGAGAGCTAGTAGCAGTGGCTCTTATGTTCAGTTGTGACATTAAAGAAACTCTTCTCTTTTTATTTTATCTTTTTAGGAACAAAATAACAATTTATTCCAATTTTCCTACTCTATCTATATACATAAAATATAGAAATATAGGATCGAATGGGAAATATCTATTCATTTTTAAAATTTTTAATAATATTAATGATAAATAATATAAGAAAATTAGAAAAATGATATATTTCGGTAGCCAATTGGTAGGGGGCAGCAGATCCCATTCAGGAAATGGTTCGTAGTAATCACACACTTTAAAATTTGTCCTAAAGTATAAGTCATTCTACATTACCAATGCAATATTTATTGCCTCTTTCTCTATCTTACACTTAATTTATTATCAATCCAACCATTTTTCATTACTTAACAACTATTGTATTAATGATGGTTAAAGGGTATTTTAGACATTTCACCTCCAAATTTATGGCATTCAACCGTTTTCTTAATTTGTTTGAAAACATCTAGTATGACTTATATTTTGGGACGGAGGTAGTAGAACTATGCCGGACACTTAATAAGAACAATTGAATGAATAGGATGGTGATGTTTGATAGCGGAGCGGAAAAGCAACGGGCGAGGGTTCACACATGTTGAGGCATCCGAACCCCTACTTCCTAACTTTGATTAATAAAGAAAAACTAGAAGTATAAAGACAGTGAACATGACGTTTTTTTAAATTAGTTAAATTAATATAATGCGTATTCTTTATATAGGAGGAAAATAGGATAATAAATTTATTTAAAATAAATAAAAGTGAAGATAAAGTGTTATTTTATCACATGATTTATTTCAAAAATGACTCCTATCTATATATATTTCTTTTTGACCTTCATTATTATGTCTTGATATTATCCTGTAATTTAAAAAAAAAAAGAAGATATTATCTTGTAATAATTAAGCCGATCTACAACTATGAAAGGGGTCTTGACTCAAAAATAACTTTGAAAGAAGTCATGGACTCTCTAAATTGTAGAAAACCCGTAAATATTAGTATTTTAGAAGAAAAAACATTTGTTATCCCATTTGGAAGAAAAATAGATTACTTTAAAAAAAAAAATTACTACTACATCCGTCCCATAATAAGTGTCCATATTTTAGAAAAAAATTGTCCCATAAAAAGTGTAACTTTATATTACCAATGCATCATTTAATGTTTATTTTCCAAAGATACCCTTAGTCAAACATTTAATTATTACACTCATTTCATATCCTAAAACAAACATTTATTATTTGTTAGGGATAAATATGTCAATGTTGTATAAAAACACAACACATTAATTGCATTTCTTAATATGTGTGAAAACTAAAAATATGACACTTAATTTGAAACGGAGGTAGTACTATTACGAATCCGTTAGTGGGTCATTGGTTGATAAACTAGGCGATCATTGGTTGTTCATTTCCATTGGAATCAACACAGCTTCCATGGTTTTATTTTTATTAGGGTATTTTATTCTGATTCTTGGTATTTTTCTTATATTTTCGATGCTGCTTACTGTACCTTGGGATTATTTTGACGCTTCAGCTACTTGCTTCTTATACTACCTCCGTCCCAAATTATAAGTGTCCTATTTTTAGTTTTCACATATATTAAGAAATGTAATTAATATGTTGTGTTTTTATATATTGACATATTTATCCCTAACAAATAATAAATGTTTGTTTTGGGATATGAAATGAATGCAATAAATAAATGTTTGGTAATAAAGTATCTTTTGAAAATAAACATTAAATGATCATTGGTAATATAAAGCCGACACTTTTATGAGACAATTTTTTTTAAAATATGGACAATTATTATGGGATGGAGGTAGTACTTGTATTGGACGAATTATGGCTCTGGGCTTCATATGTATTCATATTTCAAATTTTTCAAGATGTCTAATAACCTGATGAGATAAAATTATATAAAAAAAACACACGAGATGTGCTAATCTAATTAAACTAACGCAAAAAAATCTATATTAACGCTAACGCCAATGAGGTATTAACCCAATGGTAGTTATTGTGGCCCTCGAATCCGAGGTACTCGGGTATGATTCTTGGTGGAGACAAGAGTGTGCGCGCATATATTGCGTTTCCGTAAATAGAATAAAAACTATATTAACCATACTTATGTATTACATATGACGGGAGATATTTAAGAATCGATTAATCGAGATCTCATCAATCATAATAAATATTATAATTCCCCTACCATGATTCAATTGTAGGACCGTAATTATATACAATATGAAATTGAATAAATAGGATGTATAATAATAAAGTGTTTTTATTAATAAAGATTAAACCCTAGCAAATTCTTAAAAGTGGAAGTGTTTTTTGTAATATCCTGATTTTTCTAAAAGGGCATCCTTGTCTTTTCACGAAAAATATGAATATTTAGTTTTGTTTTAAAGGATTAAAAGAAAAAGAGAAAAGTGAAAGGATTAATTGGATTTAATTAATAAGGAATAATTAGGTTTAATTGGGATTATAAAAGGAAAACTAATCCTAAATTAACCTAGTTGTTGTTTTACGTAAAATTTTCTGAGAAGGGACCCAAGTTTGAGGAAAAAAAAAAAGGAAGAAGAGGCTTCCGAATTTAGAAGCTAAACCGTTGCTCTTTTCAACAGACATCTCAAGAGAGAAAGGATCACAGCGAGGCGAGGATCGTTTCGATATCAACAATCCCTAAATCCGTTAACGTAAGTTTTTCCCCCCTCGTTCTTGATTCTAGGGTTTGTTTATCATCGTTGTTAGGCTGCGTTTTTCTGAGTTTAAACATCGTACTGATCGTCTTTGGATTGATCGTTTATAGGTTTGGAGTTAAAGGTTAAACTTTTGACGGGTTGAAGCTTTGGATCGTTGTACCACGCAATTTAAGGTAACGTGGTGTTCTTATCGTATGACTAAGGTGTCGTAAGGTTATAAAGCAATTTGTATGTTAGTTGCATCAATTTTAGTCTGTCAATGTTGGAGTTTGGGTTGGATTTGGGTTGGAAATCGCGTTTTGACAGTTGCAGATTTTCAGGGTAAATCCCAGGAAGAGGGGCGTCTGCATAAGGGCAGATGGGCGTCTGCGATAGCGGCGGCTCAAGCAGCGTTTGGGGTATTTCGGACGGGCATTTGAGGTCCAGTTTAGATCTGAGGATGTGCTGAATTTCACGAGCGGGCGTCTGGGGTCCGGTTTAGATCTGAGAATGTGGGCGCTTACGGCCCAAAGCGAGGATGGGCGTTCGAGGGTCGACAGGCGTCGACCTACTTATTACATTTTCCCTTGTTTTTAAATTGTCGACTTGGTTTCGAGGCTTCATAATCTCGCTTTTCTTTGTTTAACCTTATGTGACAAAGCCTTGAATTAGCTTTTGATGCATTTAGTTTCGGCACCATATGGATTCCTAAAAAGATGGAGTGTGGGACCGTCGAAAGCTTTGGATTTGCCTTGTGCCGATAAGCTAGGGTTTATCGATGTGCGTGTTTGTGCTAGGTTTTGTTAGAGTCTAGTGGTCTTAAGAAGAGGAGTAGGCGATAGGTGAGCCTTTTATGTGAATCAACTTAGGTGGCTAGTTAAACATCTAATCAAGCGTCGTCTTTAGATTAAAAATCTTAAACATCATGCAATTCTTGGTAAGGCATAGTACAATATCGCTATGTGTTCTCTGACCAGACAAAGTAGACAGTACCCACGCCGGTCAATCGATTGGCTAGATAAAGCGTCTGGTACATTCTGCCGGTTATCACACTATCAGGACTCAGATATTCCCGGGGCTACTAGAGCGTGTCTCTAAGTAGGTTGCACCCAGTTGTCCTAGTACATCCTATTACTAGGCGTAGTGCCCTTGTTATTCATGATGTAACAAACTTGAGCTAAGCTTGATAACTTTGGAACCTCATGTTATGCTATGAACATAATGTGATAGTTAGCTAGGGTTAATAACAGGATGAATTAATAAAAGACGGCGTTGCTTTTATTTCTTTATGGGGCCGACGTTATGCGATCTTCTACGCATTACTAAGTACTTATGTACTTACCCCGTTACTTTTTGTTTGTCTTTCTCTTTCCCCAAAGAAGATGAACAGGTTGCTAATGCTGATGAGTTCTTTGACGAGGATGTGTGAGATGGAGCTCTTGAAGACTTAGTTCTTTTAGTTTTGATTCTTTCAATTATGTTGTTGATTTAGTTTCAAACAATGTTGTCTTTCTTTTGGATTAGTTCCGTTTAAGTTCATTTGGATTTAATGTTGGATGTTTAGTATTCTTTATTGGATTTAGTTTTACAGCATTGAAAACCGTGTGTTCGGTCTTTTGTTTTCCCGAGTCGTTTTATCTTCCACGTCGTTTTAGTTCTGATGTATGACGTAAGGCTTACATATATTATTGAATTTATTTGATAATATTTGTGCCGAGCGCTCTTTCTGGATAAGGACTCGGTGTCCGAACGCGGGCCATACTGGTTGGTATCAGAGAGAAAGGTTTTCCTTGCTGTGTAGGACTTGATTTCTTCTTTAAGATAAGTGTTAGAGCTTTAGTAACCCCTCCTTTTTCTTGGTTACAGAATGGTTCTTACTAGAGGAGGAGCTAGTACGAATAACACCGAGGCGGCTAACACCCAGACGGGTAACACTGATGCAGGATTTACCGAGGTTGTGATTCCGAGAAGGAGAAGAAGTGGACTAACTACCCAGGGCCTAACAATTTCACAAGTGATCACCCCATCTATGAGCAACATCATGCATGGGGTGAATCAAGGACCATGCATTGTCATCAGGGGAAGAGTGGAACAAGGGGGTCCTTCAGAGTTTAACCCCAGCATACCGGTCATCACCACTTCAGCAGGTGTAACATCAGGAGTGTCTGTGTCTCTAAGGACCACAAGCTGGATAGGATTAGGACTTTCTCATCCACCAGTGAGTACTTTCCCAACCGTCTCTGTGCAACATCAGCACGAGTCTGTGCCACCGGCTAGTCAGTTTTTCAGTCGTCCACAGACATCAGTGTTTTCCTCCACACCATTATGTTTTACACCTCAGCCAACGGTTCTACCTCCACCACCGCCTAGATCTGATACTTTTGTAGCACCTGGTTACACCTATCCGCAACGTAATCACCCCAAAGAGCAAGTTCAAACAACCTCAACCACGGTGTCGAGAATGTTCCACAGTTCGGCGACCCATACAAAGCATTATCGGTTTGGGGGCTATGATAGGCAAGTGGATTGGTATGATAAGATGAAGAAGCACAGGTGCGAGTGCGTGGAAATGTTGAGCCAAAGCAATGGCGATTTATGGATTCATGGGTTTGAAAGGACGTGCAGAAATGTGAAAGCTCCAGAATCTGAATGGGCTCAGTTAGCAATATCCTTGTTGGCAGGAAATGCAGAAAGCTGGATGGAAGCTTATGAGCGAGTTAATCCGAGGATCACAGATTGGCAAAGTGTTTAAGGATACATTCTACAAGGAATACTTTCCTTGGACAAAGACATAATGCAAAGGCTAATGAGTTTCTGAGTTTGAAACAAGGAAGATACACTACAGTGACTCAGTACTCCCAGAAATTCCATGAGTTGGGCAGATTCTACCCTAAAATCATGAGGAGTGAAAAGAAGAAGATTGACAAGTTCATGGAAGGATTGTCACATGAAGTGGCAAAGGGCATGCTAGGAGATAGACCCACTAGCATGGCAAGCGTCATGGATAGGGCTTTGATTGCGGAAATATTTGCCAGAAGACAGACGGTTGTAGTTGGAGATAAGAGGTCTTTCTCAAATTATCAAGGAAGTGACAGAGGAGCACCGCAGTAGAATGTGAAGAGGACAGGAAATCCGGCCATGAAGGGTTCAACAAGTGGAACGCCATCGGTTTGTGCTAAGTGTAACAAGACACATACAAGAGAGTGCATGGAAGGTAGCTTGAGTTGTTTCCACTGTGGGGAAGTGGGACATTACTCGAGGGCATGTCCTAAGAAGCTCTCCCAAGGCAATCAGCAGAGGAGAGGAGGTACCAGAGGAAATCATGCTATAGGGGCAATGCACGATTCGTGTCTTTGCAAATGGATGCAGAACCGAATAGTTAGATGACCTTGTGGTGACAGGTACTTTTCAGTGTTTGTGTTTATTATAGATATTTAATTTGATATAGCGCGCATATGATATTACATATTTGTACTTAAATTGATTCACTTGTTAGGTACCATAATCATAGAAATCTAGCAGTTTCAGCTCTGTTTGATACTGGAGCTTCGG
Organism: Gentiana macrophylla; assembly: GCA_026214975.1. NCBI lineage: Eukaryota > Viridiplantae > Streptophyta > Magnoliopsida > Gentianales > Gentianaceae > Gentiana > Gentiana macrophylla. The sequence continues at coordinate 25,953,219 of CM047807.1, forward strand.
GGACTTTTGTTTCCTCTAAGATAGCTAAGAAGTTGAACCTACCCCTTAAGGAATTGGAGAGACCTTTGAGTATAACCACACCTTTGGGCAGAGTTGCTAGGTGTGCCTAGGTCACACCCCAAGTTGATATTAGAGTTGGGACTTACAAGTGCCAGCATGCTTTGACGGTGTTGGATTTCTCGGATTTCGATGTTATCCTGGGTATGGACTGGTTGTCCAAGAATTACGTCTACTTGAATTGTAGAGGTAAGAGGGTGATCTTTAAGGCCCCAGGAAAATCAGCTAAGACATTTCAGGGTAACGTATACAAGCCTAGCAAGGGTCGTCATCCGATTATCACAGCAGTTAAAGCCCTAAGAGCTTTGAAGAAGAGTTTCCAGAGTTTCGTTGTTTATGCATTAGATAAGGAAAAGCATAGGCCCGAGTTAGGAGAGACTCGTGTAGTTAAGGACTTTCCTGAAGTTTTCCCAGAAGAATTGCCTGAACATATGCTTGATAGGGCCATAGAGTTCGAGATCGAATTGATTGCAGGAGCATCACCAGTGGCTAAAGCACCTTATAGGATGGCACCAGCAGAGTTGAAAGTGTTGAAAACTCATCTTAATGAGATGCTAGAGAAAAACATCATCCAGCCAAGTACATCACCGTGGGGAGCACGGTCTTGTTTGTGAAGAAGAAAGATGGGAGTATGCGTTTGTGCATCGACTACAGAGAGTTGAATAAACTGACGATCAAGAATAAGTATCCTTTACCAAGGATTGATGATCTGTTCAGTCAGTTGCAAGGTAAGAAGGTGTTCTCTAAGATTTATTTGAGGTCCGGTTATCATCAGTTGAAGATCAAGGTGTCAGATATACCTAAGACAGCCTTCAGTACGAGATATGGACATTATGAGTTTTTGGTCATGCCGTTTGGACTCACTAATGCTCCATCGAAGTTCATGGACTTGATGTAGAGAGTTTTCATGCCTTATCTCGATAAGTTTGTGATAGTTTTCATAGACGATATCTTGGTATACTCTAAGGATGAGAAAGAGCATGAAGAACACGTGAGGATAGTTCTACAGACCTTAAAGGAGAACAAATTGTATGCCAAGTTTTTTAAGTGTGAGTTTTGGTTGGACCAGGTTAGTTTTCTTGGGCATATAATTTCTGGAGAAGGCATTAAGGTGGATCCAGCGAAGATAGAAGCCGTTTCTAAGTGACCTAGACCGACGTCAGAAACAGAGATAAGAAGTTTCTTGGGTTTAGCTGGGTACTACCGGAAGTTTGTAAAGGATTTCTCTAAGATAGCTACACCTCTCACGAGGCTTACTCAAAAGAACGTTAAGTATGTGTGGACCAATGAATGTGAGGAAGCTTTCCAGACTTTGAAAGAAAAGTTGACCACAACACCTGTGTTAGCATTACCGGAAGTTTTTGATAACTATGATGTATATACGGATGCATCGGGTCAAGGTTTGGGTTGTGTTTTGATGCAATCAGGAAAGGTAATTGCTTATGCATCTAGGCAGTTAAAGGTGCATGAGAAGAATTACCCTACACACGACTTGGAGTTGGCAGCAGTGGTGTTTGCTCTGAAGCTTTGGATACACTATTTGTATGGTGTCAAGGCAAGGATCTTCACGGATCATAAGAGTCTTAAGTTCTTCTTTACTCAGGAGAATCTGAACATGAGACAAAGAAGATGGTTGGAGTTCGTGAAAGATTACGACTTGGACATTCAATACCATCCGGGTAAAGAGAATGTTGTAGCTGATGCACTTAGCCGGAGAACGGTTAATACTATCACTACCTTGCAAGAAGTTGTGGATTAGTTGGATAGGATGCAGATTCAAGTGATTGAAAGGAAGAGTGAAGCTCAGAATTTGGCACCATTGATGGCAATGTCAGATTTGCTAGATGAGATTCGGGCTAAGCAAGACAAAGACCCGGTGTTGATTGATTTGAAGCGAGTAGCTCGAGAGAAACCTACAGTGGGTTATCAGTTGGACAAGAGTGGTCATCTTTGGTACGGAGACCGTTTGTGTGTGCCCAATGTGGATGGCCTAAGGGAGAAGGTTATGGATGAAGCTCATAAGATTGATTTTGCAGTATATCCAGGAGCCACTAAGATGTATAGAGATTCAAGGAAAGATATTGGTGGCCTGGTATGAAGTTAGGGATCGCAGAGTTTGTGGCAAGATGTGATACATGCCAGAGAGTGAAAGCAGAACACAGAAGGCCAGGAGGTTTGTTGAAACCCTTGGAGGTACCGGAATGGAAATGGGAGAATATCACGTTGGATTTCATCACCGGTTTGCCTAAGACGAAGGGCGGTCATGACATGATTTGGGTGATTGTGGATAGACTTACAAAATCAGCCCATTTCATGCCATGTAAAGTGGACATGCCAATAAAGAAGTTCGCTACTATGTATATCGACAATATAGTGAAGCTTCATGGTGTGCCTTTATCTATTGTATCCGATAGGGATAGTAGATTTATCAGTCGCTTCTGGAAGGGTTTACAGAAATATTTGGGACGAAGACTGATTTAAGTACAGCGTTTCATCCGCAGATGGATGGGCAGTCAGAGAGAACAATTCCGACTCTCTAGGATATGCTAAGGGCTTGTGTTTTGGATGCCGGAGGATCATGGATAGATTACCTCAACTTGGCTGAGTTTGCTTACAACAATAGTTATCATGCAAGTTTAGGAATGCCACCTTTTGAGGCCTTCTACGGTAGGAAGTGTAGAACTCCACTTTATTGTGATGAAGTAGGAGAGAAGCACCTCACAGGGCCTGAGATGGTTCAGCAAGCCAAGGAGAAGATCGAGGTGATAAGGAAGAATCTGAAAGCCGCTCAAGATCTTCAGAAGAGTTGGGCCGACGTTAGAAGAAGACCGCTAGAGTTTGAGGTCGGGGATAGAGTTTACCTTCGAGCGTCTCCAATGAAGGGTGTCAAGAGGTTCGGACAGAAAGGAAAGCTAAGTCCAAGGTATGTAGGACCTTTTGATGTCATCGAAAGAGTTGGGAAGTTGGCTTATAGACTTCGGTTACCGGAATCGATGTCTAGGGTCCACAATGTTTTCCATGTATCGATGCTTAGGAAGTGTCTATCTAAAGCGGATGTGGAATCTGAGATTGATCCGAAAGTATTGCAAGATAATCTTTCATAAATGGAGAAGCTGATAAAGATTTTGGATAGGAAAGAAAAGATGATAAAGAGGCGAGTGATCCCGTTAGTGTTAGTGCAATGGAGCAATCATGCACCGACTGAAGCCACATGGGAAGTGGAAGCGGACATGTTCAACGAATTCCCAGAGTTCCCTCATCTACCATGTACGATCTAGTTTCGAGGACGAAACTCCTCTTAAGGGGGGAGGAATGTAATATCCCGATTTTTCTAAAAGGGCAGCCTTGTCATTTCACGAAAAATCTGAATATTTAGTTTTGTTATAAAGGATTAAAAGAAAAAGAGAAAAGGGAAAGGATTAATTGGATTTAATTAATAAGGAATAATTAGGTTTAATTGGGATTATAAAAGGAAAACTAATCCTAAATTAACCTAGTTGTTTTACGTAAAATTTTCTGAGAAGTGGCGCAAGTTTGAGGGAAAAAAAGGAAGAAGAGGCTTCCAAATTTCGAAGCTAAACCGTTGCTCTTTTCAACAAACATCTCAAGAGAGAAAGCATCACCGCTAGACGAGGATCGTTTCGATATCAACAATCCCTAAATCCGTTAACGTAAGTTTTTCCCCCCTCGTTCTTGATTCTAGGGTTTGTTTATCATCGTTGTTAGGCTGCGTTTTTCTAAGTTTAAACATCGAAGTGATCGTCTTTGGATTGATCGTTATAGGTTTGGAGTTAAAGGTTCAACTTTTGATGGGTTGAAGCTTTGGATCGTTGTACCATGCAATTTAAGGTAACATGGTGTTCTTATCGTATGACTAAGGTGTCGTAAGGTTATAGAGCAATTTGTATGTTAGTTGCATCGTTTTTGGTCTGTCAATGTTGGAGTTTGGGTTGGATTTGGGATGGAAATCACGTTTTGACAGTTGCAGATTTTCAGGGTAATTCCCAGGCAGACGGGCGTCTGCATAAGGGCAGATGGGCGTCTGCGGTAGCGGCAGCTCAAACGAGCATTTGGGGTATTTCGGACGGGAGTTTGAGGGTCCAGTTTAGATACAGGATGTGGCTGAATTTCACGAACGGGCGTGTGGGGGTTGGTGGACGCATGTCCAAGGTAGACGGGCGTTTACTGGGGGTCAGATGGGCGTCTGACCTGCTTATTCTGTTTTTCATGTCAGCTTGGTTTCAGGCTTCATAATCATGTTTTTACTGTTTAACCTTATGTGACAAAGCCTTGAATTAGCTTTTGATGCGTTTAGTTTCGGCACCATATGGATTCCCTAAAAAGATGAAGTGTGGGACCGTCGAAAGCTTTGGATTTGCCTTGTGCTTCGATAAGCAAGGGTTTATCGATGTCTGTGTATGTGCTAGGTTTTGTTAGAGTCTAGTGGTCTTAAGAAGATGGAGTAGACTGATAGGTGAGCCTTTTATGTGAATCAACTTAGGTGGCTAGTTAAACATCTAATCAAACGTACGTGCTAGATTAAAAATCTTAAACATCATGCAATGCTTGGTAAAGCATAGTACAATATCGCGATGTGTTCTCTGACCAGACAAAGTAGACTGTACCCACGCCGGTCAATCGATTGGCTAGATAAAGCGTCTGGTACATTCTGCGCGGTTATCATACTATCGGGACTCGAGATATTCCCGGGCTACTAGAGGCGTGTCTAAGTAGGTTGCACCCGATTGTCCTAGTACATCCTATTACTAGGCGTAGTGCCCTTGTTATTCATGATGTCACAAACTTGAGCTAAGCTAGATAACTTTGGAACCTCATGTTATGCTATGAACATAATGTGATAGTTAGCTAGGGTTAATAACAGGATGAATTTATAAAAGACGGCGTTGCTTTTATTTCTCTATGAGGCGGACGTTATGCGATCTTCTACGCGTTACTAAGTACTTATGTAATTACCCCGTTACTTTTTGTTTGTCTTTCTCTTTCCCCAAAGAAGATGAACAGGTTGCTAATGCTGATGAGTTATTTGAAGAGGACGTGTGAGATGGAGCTCTTGAAGATTTAGTTTTTTTTGTTTTGATTCTTTCATTAATGTTGTTGATTTAGTTTCAAACAATGTTGTCTTTCTTTTGGATTAGTTCCGTTTAAGTTCTTTTGGATTTAACGTTGGATGTTTAGTATTCTTTATTGGATTTAGTTTTACAGCATTGAAAACCGTGTGTTCGATCTTTTGTTTTCCTGAGTCAATTTATCTTCCGCGTCATTTTGGTTCTGATGTATGACGTAAGGCTTACATATATTGTTGAATTTATTTGATAATATTTGTGCCGAGCGCTCTTTCCGGATAAGGACTCGGTGTCCAGGAACGGGGCGTTACATTTTTTGATTAGTTTTATATTTAGACTGGAATAATTGTATCCCAAGTTGCCTACGTATCCTGTTAATTGTACAGGAATCAAGTCTCTCGTAGTTCCTTAGGATCGTTTATATAGGTGACATCTCGTCATGGGAATCCAGTGCCGTATCCCTTAAGGATTCTTTGCGTGTTAATCCCGTTGATTTAGGATATAATCATAGGTGATTTAAATGTAAAGATCAGAGTCCTAACGGGCAAATGGTCTTCCCATATTTATATTGTATTATGAGCTCGTGTGCTAATGTCGGATAAGGGAGGCTCTGGCCGGCGTCGAGCCCCCTAGACAGATCTTGGTCCGAATAGCGATGACCCACTCTCCAGAATGACCGATCCAACCTGCGATGGTTTGAAGGTGAGGACATAACAGATCTCCCACCTGGGGCATAGGCCAGTCATTGGCACGAAGTGTGCTCTTAGCCCTTAATTTAAAATTTCTCTCTCTTCATTTAACGTTTAGTCAACCTGGAGATGACACGTGAAGTGTGTAAGTCTGACCTCCATCAGATGGTTCATGCTAGAATAATAAAATACTACATCCGTCCCAAAATATAAGTAATCACACACTTTTAGATTTGTCTTAAAGTATAAGTCATTCTACATTACAAATGCAATATTTATTGCCTCTTTCTGTATCTTACCCCTATTTATTATCAATCCAACCATTTTTCATTACTTAACAACTATTGTATTAATGATGGTTAAAGGGTATTTTAGACATTTCACCTCCAAATTTATGGCATTCAACCATTTTCTTAATTTGTTTGAAAACATCTAGTATGACTTATCTTTTGGGACGGAGGTAGTAGAACTATGCCGGACACTTAATAAGAACAATTGAATGAATAGGATGGTGATGTTTGATAGCGGAGAGGAAAAGCAATGGGCGAGGATTCACCCATGTTGAGGCATCCGAACCCCTACCTCCTAACTTTGATAATAAAGAAAAACTAGAAATATAAAAAGACAGTGAACATGACGTTTTATTAAATTAGTTAAAATAATATAATACATATTCTTTATATAGGAGGAAAATAGGATAATAAATATATTCAAAATAAATAAAAATGAAGATAAAGTGTTATTTTATCACATGATTTATTACAAAAATGACTCCTATCTATATATATTTCTTTTTGACATTCATAATTATGTCTTGATATTATCTTGTAATTTAAAAAAAAAAAGATATTATCTTGTAATAATTAAGCCGATCTACAACTATGATTCTACAACTATGAAAGGGGTCTTGACTCAAAAATAACTTTGAAAGGGGTCATGGACTCTCTAAATTGTAGAAAACCCGTAAATATTAGTAGTATTTTAGAAGAAAAAACATTTGTTATCCCATTTGTAAGAAAAATAGATTACTATAAAAAATCTACTATTACGAATCCGTTAGTGGGTCATTGGTTGATAAACTAGGCGATCATTGGTTGTTCATTTCCATTGGAATTAACACAACTTCCATGGTTTTATTTTTATTCTGATTTTTTTTTTTTTTTTTTAGGGTATTTTATTCTGATTCTTGGTTTTTTCTTACATGGATTTAATTTGAGGGTATTTTATTCTGATTCTAGGTCTTTTTCTTTCATTTTCGATGCTGCTTGCTGTACCTTGGGATTATTTTGTCGCTTCAGCTACTTGCTTCTTGTACTTGTATTGGACGAATTATGGCTCTGGGCTTCATATGTATTCATATTTCAATTTTTTCAAGATGTCTAATAACCTGATGAGATAAAATTATATAAAAAAAACACATGATATGTGCTAATCTAATTAAACTAACGCAAAAAAATCTATATTAACGCTAGGGATGGCAATCTCGCCCAACCCGACCCTGCCCTACCCGTTACCCTACCCGTTCGGGTATGATTTTCAACTACCCATTCGGGTAATGGGTCGGGTATGGGTAAAATTTCTATACCCGTTCGGGTATCGTGTCGGGTATCGGGTATAGCATAAAACCCTACCCTACCCGTCCCGACCCATTCCCGACCCGCACCTACCCTACCCGTTGCTTTTTCTTTGAGGTTAGTAGAAATTAGAAAAGAACTAAACCTAATGTTACTGTTAGTAGAAAAGAACTGATAAAAAAACTAAAAAACATTAGTTCCTAATAGGACATTCATTTGCAAAATGTCTTAACTTGTACTTAAAATCAAATTCATTTTGTACTTAAAAAAATTATTTATACATGTTCATGTATCCGTACCCTACCCGTTACCCGTTGGGGGTGGGTATGGGGGGATTTTATTTATACCCGTTCGGGTATGGGTCGGGTATGGGTAAAAAAAATTAGGAGTGGGTATGGGTCGGGTGGAGCTAAACCCGTCCCCTACCCGACCCATTGCCATCCCTAATTAACGCTAACGACAATGAGGTATTAACCCAATGGTAGTTATTGTGGCTCTCGAATCCGAGGAATTCGGGTTCGAGTCTCGGTGGAGAAATGAGCGTGCATGCGTATATTGCGTTTCCGTAAATAGAATAAAAACTATATTAACCATACTTATGTATTACATATGACAGGAGTTATTTAATCGAGAACTCATCAATCATAATAAATATTATAATTTCCCTTCCATGATTCAATTCTAGGACCATAATTATATACAATATGAAATTGAATAAATAGGATGTATAATAATAAAGTGTTTTTATTAATAAAGATATACGTAAACAAAATGTGTAATAATCGACTGGACCGCATTCACGTGGCACACATTAGAATTACTCAGGTCTTCTTCCCAAGGGGGGCAATATGGGATTAGCTCAGTATTGGTCTCTGTACGTCAGATGATACTGTATCAACAAAGCTGGGCATTCCCGTAGCACATGTCGTCACTTGTAATCCCCCGATATACCGCAAGTTGTCCATTCTCCCATATGATCAACACGACGTAAGATGTGTACATCCTCGTAATGCCGACATGGGGTATGTTCACATCGGTTTCATATATTCAGTTCAGGGAAGAACATGTCGACCTCATAAAACAGTTACACTACATCAACAAAGCATCAACCAACAATCATATAACTGCTCCGTCATTCTTGGTATAATGCCCTGCTCGCGGAAACCGAGTCCTTTACCAGAAGAGAACATTCGGCACGTATAACATTAAATAAATTCAATATTGTACGTAAGACTCTACATCATCGTATCAAGTTAAGCAAAACAGAAGCTAAAAAGACATGGGTGAATTCATATATGCTACTAGATTAGAATACAAACCATACTGGAGATAGAAAGAGGTTATCTTACAACAACGATAAACGAATCTTACAAACTAAAATGTCTTAAAAGGAAGTACAAACTGAACTTACAACATCTCTCGAAATAAAATACAACTAGTCTTGGAACGTAAATTAACTACAACTACATAGTCTTGATACATTGAAGATAAAGAAAGCATAAATATTAATTCATCGTATAGCATAGCGTAAGCTCAAATATCATCCTCAGCATACTCATCGTACTCCGGCTCAACATGTTCATATTCTCACCCCCAAAGCATACAAAAGAACATGCAATTGAGGTACGTACAAATGTACTTAATAAAGAGATAAAAGCTATTAAACAATTAAGTTTTAAAAGGGATGGCTCATATTAATATTATTAAGTTATTTTTGTGACACCGACTCAAACTCTAGGGTTCACTTCATGCTCAACAACATGTTGCAGGATCCTACTTGTTTCTAACCTAGCTTATCTTTGGTATATCAGTATTCAAGGGCATTACGCATGGTGCTACTCACCACGAAGTATCTAGGCACAACCTATTGATGGATCACACCAATAGCCACGGACTAGCCCCGATAGTGTGCACGTTCGGTTAAGACCCTTCGTACTTGAGGTCTTAGTAACCTATGAAGTTATTCATTTGCGAAGTCCCTCTACTCCTGCTGACCCTCAAAGACCAGCAGAGTTATTCACTTTATCCGACCGCCCACACATCATGATATAGACTTGTGCCATACCAAGAATAACATGATGTTTAGCCTTTTAACTACACAAGTACGTATGTTATTAATTGTTAACTAGCAACCTAAGTGTTTTCAATGAAAGGCTCACTTAGCACTTCTACTCCCTCATCTGGACAACTAGACAAGGACAACGCCTAGCATGTTTCACATACATTGATGGATACTAATCGATCAAAGCACAAGCCAATCATCCTCTTCTGACGGTCCCGAACTTCAACTCTTAGAAAGAATCCTTTAGGTGCAAGAACTAAACACATTAGAAGCTTAATCATGGTTTGTAATATTCATTTATTGTTATTAGATCAAGAAACAATATTTAAAACGTGATTTGGGGCTCAAAACACTCAAAATAGCCAAACAACCCCTTTTGGCCCGTGTTATGCCCCTTTGGCACCAGAAAAACTCAAGCAGAAGCCTAATAGCTCTCTGCTTCTGTTTTAGCGTGTGCTAAAGCCATTAGGTGCATGCTAAAAGCTCCATGGAACTCCCACCCATGTTGTATTTCACTTTTAGTGCGCGCTAAAAGTTCTCTGTCCAAAAGTCACCCGTTATGTTTGAACATTTCCGCGCTCTAAACGCCTTTGGCACACGCTAAATACCCAAAAATTGCCCTACCCTTATTTCATGCACATCCTACGAGTTCCAATCCAAAGGTACCACTTTTGACAGCAAAATAACTAGAAAAAGCAGCAGTAAATGAAGCCCTAAACACATCATAACATATCATACTCCAAACATAAACTTGAACATTACTTCTACAACAAAAGAAACTACAATTGCATAACCAAACATCATAAAAATCAAACCATTCAATATGAACACCCTCTTACTTGATATTAAGCAACTTCTAAAGCTAAGATTCCAAGAAATTCTGCAACACTTCTCCAAGACTCAACAAGAACCTATTTGATCCACAATTTATACAAGAACAAATCATGATCAAGGTTTAGAATCAAAAGAACTATGATTTGAACAAAAAGGAAACATGAAACATGATCAAACTTGATGAATCCAAGAACTAGGGCAAAACCAATACCTTAACCAAACATGTAATTCTTGATATCAAAACGTACCTTGTTCTCTCATGAATTCGGTGCTCTAATTGAATCTAAAATCCAACCAATATCTTGTGAGAATTTAGGAGAGTTCTCTTTGAAGTATTTTCTGATTTTAAGAGGAGAGGAATTCCAGCTTTCTGCAGTTTCAACCTTTCTGACAAAACCCCCAACATAATGGGATGTTATATTCCAAAAATAACTCCCACATTAATTCACCTTTAATTCCAATTAATTTTTCATTTAATATATATATATATATATATATATATATATATATATATATATATATATATATATATATATATATATATATATATATATATATATATATATATATATCAAATATATATTTAAAATAATTTTAATCCATATTAAAAATAAATATAACATTCCGAATTTTACAAATTGACACGTGTGTCCTTTCCCAAAATACTAACAAAAGCAGCAAATGAAGCAATCTGGTTAAAGGGGCTAGTCAATGATCTGAGTCTGCATCAAGATCAAGATTGGGTGTACTGTGATGCCCCTGACCCGGATGCCCAGTCCTTACCCGTAAATGGAAACGTTCGAGAAGTGACATTTAGAGTGAACCTTAAATCCCATGTAAGCATTATGTCATATCAGAAAGCATGGAATAAAAGTAACAAGCAAGAGACTCGGGAAACTGACACTTTAATATCTTTCATTAACAAACTCAACATATCACACTACTGTCAAACTAAAATCGTAAATAGCTACTAACATTTATTACAACTCAACTTGATCAACAAGGAAACAGTTGGAACACAACGAACATAATGGTTCAATTCCCAAGCTTGCTCTCTATGCTCATTATTCAACCCGTCTTTAACATGCATTTCTTCTTATTCCCAAATAAAGGAGTGGGCTTATACAAAAAACTTAGTAAGGAGAAAGAAGATCAAAAAAGGAGATTAGTGTATGTCGGTTGTCGGGAGACATGACAGGAATCTACATCATCAAACTCGCAAACCAATTTAAAGCATAACTTGAAACATAATAAAACTACTTTTAAGAAAATAACTTGAAACATAAGAACATCGACTTTAAAAACTAGTTTGAACAATGCATAAAAGACATGCCTATTTACTACATTCAGTTCATCTTGCACATACTTGTTCATTTTATTAATTACACGCTTACTATGTGATGCATGCTGATCAAACTTACGTAAGCAATTTACTAACCCATACTTGACTTGCCTACTAACCATAACAGGTTCGTGTCATGTCTGTCATGTTCTATTTCTTACTTACTTAGAATGGGACTTAATACCAATTGTCTTGACTGTCATATTCCGGTTTCACTCTTGAGACTTAAAACTCACATGTCATCATAGGACTTAAAACCCACCGGTCTTCATGGCACTTAAAACCCACGGGGCTTAGCATACTTCACTGACTTATCGTGGGACTTAAAACCCATAGAGGGCTAGGGATTGCTTTTCTAGTTCATCAACCATAGCATCCACAGCTGACTGAAAGGATTCATCAGATACTCCAGTTGGTAGTTGAGATGTTGCTTGCCTTATGTCAACTTGTGGTGTCTGAGTTGGTGTTACTTCAGTCAGCTATACCAGTTCCTCCTATGCTAGTGGATTGGTTCGCCAATTAACCGTGCAGGTTGAGTGACATTTGCCTCACCTACTACTTCTTCAAGAACATGAGTAGTAGTGATTTCAGTGGCTTCTTTTGTTCCCTCTTGCTCTTTGCTGGGGTGTTCCTTTGTTGGTGTGGCAACAGCTGATCCGGTATTTTGTACTTGTGTGGCATCTGCTGCTCCTGCACATGTATCAACTGAGATGTGTTAATTTTCCCGAGCTGGTGGTGGAACTGCCTCTGCCAGTCCCTTCTCCTCTGGTGGAGTGTTTTTAGTTGATGCACTCTGCTTCTGTTGTTGTGCTGCTGTAGTTTGCGGCAAATATTCAAAGAGAGTCAGATTATCATCATCCATTTCATTTGCTCCTCCACCATTTTCATCATCACCACCATCATCCTGGTCATCATCATCATCATCATCATCATCAACTTCTTCATTTTCATAGTGCAAAAGTCTGTCTTTTGCATCTTTCACCAAATCCCATAAGAGTCTTTCATCAAGGATACCACATAATGTGGTGATACCCATGAATGAAAAGAACCACTCTTCCTCATCAAACATATCTACGAAGTCTTTCAATTGAATTTTAGTGTCACCCAATTTCCACTCTAGATAACTTCCAACTCTTTCATCAATATCCATGTTAGGGTTATGTTCCATTAGTTTCACTTGTTCTGTTGCATGCTCATCTTCTTCATCACCATCATTTCAACCTACTTGTATCTCTGGTTGGTCTTCTTCTTCATCTATCAATTTCCAAAAGACTCTCGTTCCAAATTTTTCTGAACCTTTGATTTTCGTTTCTTCCTTTGTCGAAATATGCTAGTATTTGATCTCTTCCTCTTTTCACCTCCTTCTACTATTTGTTGTTTGACGTAGGTATACATTACCTTAGCATCATGAAATTTGTGAAGTGCCATGGTAGGAACATTTAGCCACTTCAACAAATAATGAAGAGGGATCCCATAGGATTTGTTTACCCATAAAATTCTGGGTTTTTGTAACCCTTTCTTTAATCTTTTTGTTTCTCCATCAGTTTCTCCAATAAGTTGCTCTCTGATCCTTCTGAAAATGTAGGTTGCCCAATCAAACTGTAGATTATTGTAAATTATGCCCATTAATCTCATACATGCATCAGTCATCTTGTCTAGGGCTCATAGTTTTCCTTATAGTTTTTTTTCCAATTAAGAGACTGAACTCGTTGAAAGGTTTCTTGAGCTCAGTTCTAAAGCAGTTGAACTTCATGTTTTGTGCAGTGGCATTCTTCCAGACTTCTTGCCATAGGGCATTCGTAGCATGATCCACGTGTTCTGCTTTTGAAGTTTTATTATGGGGAAGCCTTAGATGTTCATGGAGTAAATTTGCTGTTATCACCACTTGTTTACCATTTACCATTGAGACAATCTTGTTAATTCGAATACTTCCATCTTCCGTCAGCATTCCGGACGCATATTTAGCATTTTTCCAGAATGAGATAAGGATTTCATAGCAAACGTCAATGATTGGAGGATTGAGAAAGGTCATCAACCCTAAATTGGCACACCCATCCGCCAAACGTTGTGCCTGAGAATCATTCTTCCATAGAGCGAGATAATGTTTGGGTCTGAAGAGTGACCCGGTGGCAATTGTTTTCTCGTATTGTTTTCCGGACTTTTTGGAGGTGGAAAATGAAGCCATTTCTGAACTTAGAGAAAATTTTAAAAAGGAGTGCTTGAAATTTCTGGAGAAATATGGTTTAATTGCGACAAAGCGTAAAGATTTGTGAGAGTGGTGAAGTGTTTTTAATATAGAGGAAGGATATGAATGTGAATGCAAATTAACATGATGGAGTGTGGATGGAGTTATACAGACGTGTTTGCTGTAAGTGGCACGATTTTCTGGGTATAAATCATGGTAAGTAAGGATAATGGGGGAGTGGATCAAGAGAAATAATGATGAATCCCACTTTTTGAGGTGTAGCCGTCATTCCCTCTTTTCAAATTATAACTGTTAGGAAATCTACGCGGGAACTCAGTGGAATCAAAAAAATTATTTCCTTTAACCAGGATCGACTTCGTTTCAGCAACAAATATAATAACTAGTAGATAGTGAATACCTTGCTTGATCTAAAAGATCGACGCATTGATCGTCTAAGAAGAGTCGTGGTGCATAGAGCCACCCAAGCGTTCGGCCTCTACCGCTAGTCCACATGAGCAACCCTCCAGAATCCACCATTTGATTGCTACAAGAACAACTCGGTTGCTAGACCGACCTTTTCTCTCTCACAAATCTCTTTATAAGAAACTCTCTATTTTTCACAAGAAACTATTAGTCTCTTGGAATTGTGATGTACAAAAGAGCTACCTAAGGCTCCCTTAAATAGGGTGACCTGCGCCCCAGATGAATCTCAATCTGATTGGGAGGAGCTTCCTAGTAGATTGAGGAGAAAGAAATATGTTACTAGTAAAATAAGGAAAATAGACATTCTAGATTTATCTCATTAAATACTCAATACATTATATTAAATATTTCCAAGATATATATTGTCAATATCCAATATTGAATATATCTTTTATATATATTGCCATAAATCAATTTACACACATATATATACACGTATATATATTATATGCATAAATCTATGTATATTATATACTACGGTGCGCATGTGCATCACTAGTTTATATAAATCAATTCACACTAGTGCACACACACGCACACATATGTATATATATATATATATATATATATATATATATATATATATCTAATATTAATATTTGGTAATACTATTAGTTAATTTGCAAAATACACGTGTATCAATATACACAATATATTTCGACATACATATCTGATATATGTATATTTAATTAATCAAAATAATTGATATATTGTATTATATTCATTCATAATAAATAAATACCACCATATTAATTTATCACTATAACACTTTATAGTCGAGATAAAACTTTCCTTATTTGGTTATCCCGCATTTTAATCCGGCTAGACGTTCTTATGTGTGACCCGATAGGCTTCCGAATATTTTGGCCGTTGGCACAAAGTGGAAATTACGAAAATACCCTTCATACCTAACGATCATGGGATAGCATCTAGCAACATACCGTGACCCCGAATCATCGGAAGAGTCAAATGCAATGACTACTACCTTTCATGTGAAACAGTTACCGTGTAAATAGAATCCTATCACTGCAATAATATCCATACGGTCGTTCCTCGAGTCTCAAACTTCAACGACCGTATCTTATAATATAGATATCATTCTCTCTCGAAGTAACTCATTTACTTCCACTTTGCAAAGATTCACGAGAGTAAGACATTCCATATAAGAAGGTCATTTCGGATATTCCCCTACTAATAGGGTACACGATTCCTGGACGACCAAAAATGTATACTTCGCATGCTTCAGTATCACACCCAATCACTACCGCATGATCGCCCCATGGCTAGGGGAAACCTTAATAGTGTCAAAACATGATAATCCACACCGTGATGCCATGTAGACTCCGGTCCTAAGGATAATTACACAACCCTCACATAGTGTGAAAGTTAACAGTGTAAGTGGGCCAGTCTAACATACACATTCTCTAATACACGTCCACATACAGTCTAAGTGTCTCTACACTTCGATAGACGAGATCTATCCCTTCCCTTAAACGCAGAAGACATCTAATACATGCCAGCCTGTTGGCACTATCAATGCCCTGTTTAATAGTACATAAGCCTAGAGACATTTAAGTAACAAACTTATTAAAGTGATTAGAGATCTCATCAACCATAATCGCCAATCATGGTTTCTCTATCACAGTTGAATACTAAGGACGTTATCATATATACAATCACAAATTGGTTCATATAAATGAGCAAAATATATAATAACATTAGAGCCATTTATCATATGTATAAACATAAAGAAATAGTAGAAATAATCCAACCCGGTCGGGTTTGGTCCAACCCGATTGGGTTTAGGACACTATTTCAAAAATAACCTCCGTAATTTAATCCTTATGTCTGTTTAAAATAATAATCCACGCGTGTAATCTTCATCATTAATGTTGAATAAATCTCTGATTCTCGACATGTGTGAATTATTGATTCATTTCACACTTTACCCACTTTGCTGGTGAACTTGAACGGCTGAGTGACTCTGCTTGTTACTCAACTTGTATATTAGCTGAGCTTCTTTATCAAAACAATTGTTCCTAACAACTTGATTATGTGGACTTATTTGGTACGGTGCTTTACACGCCAAGTGAGCTTTGAAATGGCAAAGGTTCGATCATTTGGTGAAGTCACTAAGTCGTGGTTACTCAGGTTCTTTGCTCTTGTACTTAGTCCAATTCAATCATGACCAATTTAGTCCTTAATTTACAAAATCTTTCATGAATGAGTGGCTTTGTGAATATGTCAGCCAATTGATATTCAGTTATATACTCCAATATAACATCTTTTTTTCCACCTGATCTCTAATAAAGTGATGTCTTACATCAATATGCTTTGTCCTTGAGTGAAGTACATGATTTTATGTAATTGATATTGCACTTGTGTTATCACACATAATAGGAATTGTCTTCTTCTCTATTCCAAAATCTCTTAGTTGTTGTCTTATCCATAGAACTTGTGCACAACAACTTCTTGCTGCAATATATTCTGCTTCAGCTATTGTGGTTGATATAGAATTTTTCTTCTTACTGAACCAAGATACTAGTCTACTGCCTAGCCTCTAATAAGTTCATGAGGTGTTGGTCACTTGGAAAGACTGACACAAGTATAGAGGGGGGGGGGTGAATAAATTTGTCACCAAAAACTAGATCTTAGGTCAGATTAAGTTCAATTTTAAACTTGTGTAGTGTTGAGCTGACAAAGATGAAATATAAATCAAGACTAATTTATATTAAAACTGAGTTAACTGGCAGCGGATATGTTTTATCCGTTATGTTGATCTTGTTGTTTCTAAGATAAAGCTGATGAGTATGCAAAAATTGATTCTCTTGAATGTCAGTTGGTGAGCTGTGAATGAATATCAATCAGTTTGTTCAGTTATGCTGTATAAAATACTTACACGAAAACAATCACACAAACTATAATAAAATTGACAATATGTAAAATGCGTAAATTAAGTCAGGCAAGAATTATAGTGGTTCCAGGTTGTTAATTCCTGTCAGTCCACTCTTCCCCTATGATGTTGGAGGAAAATTCCACTATAACTCTTTGAGGTAGCCGGTTACAAAAAGTCCTAAATGATAGTCCTTGACTAATTCCTAGCTTCAATATCTAAACAACTGTAGAATAGGTGTGATTGCTGCTCTGCAGCTGCCTGAATCACTGGTCATTAGAGGGTTGTATTGCCTCTTCACCACCTCCACCACAAACACAGTCTACCTAACTACATATACAACAACTGTCTTTGGCAAATCCTAAACCGGATTGCTTCACAGTTTAAACCTTTGATAAAAATCAATGTTGGGCTGAGAATCAATAAATTGATTCTTGCTTGTGGTTCTTCTAAGTGTTGGATTCTTGATTGAGTCTTTATAGCTTGAGCACTTGAAGAATTCTAGATATGATCTTGTTGAGCACAATGTTGATAGCAATTCAGATGAACAGAGCTTGGTCATAAAATGCTTGCAAACTTGTAAACTTTGTGTTGTGTTTGATCCTTGATGCCAAGTCCTCTATTTATAGTGTGAGGTCCAACGTTCATCTTGCTTGAATTTTGAATTCTATCAACGTCTATATTTTCAGATTTCTGATGTCAGTGACCGTTCTGACATGTCAGTCCTTCAACCAATAAGATTGCTTTATTTACAACGTTCACCTGTTGGTTTAGTTCTCTGAATGACAGACCCTATAACTGAGTATCTTGATCAGTTTTAGTCTGAGTATGTCTGTTATTGGTTTGTCAATACACTTAGAGTTTTTACACTTTTTCAAAACTTAGTACCGATTCATCTGATTTCATTTGACTTAATCAGGGTACACATTTATTAAATAAATCATCTAAGATATCATTGTCCTTATGTATCTTAGGCCTTGATACAAGATCCATAAATTCTGTTCAGGCCATCACAGACTTAACTGAATTCTAACTTTAATGTCTCGGCTTTGGTCTCCGTAACTGAGTTTGAACCCTCAGTTCTTCATTCTTCAATAACTGAGTCTATGTCCCTCAGTTCCTCATTTACTGAGTTTGTTCCCTTAGCCTTCAGCTTCTGGATAAGTCAACCGAGTCTGTGTCCCTCAGTGAACTTACCTTCTTCAGTTCTGAGTGAACTTCAGTTCTAGCTTCTGAGTGACATCTTCAGTTTAAGTCAATATCCAGTTTTCTAAATGATTTCCAGTTCTCAGTTTTACGACTCTCTAACTATTATAGTGCTTGTCTGATGTAACCTATACAATTATCAAACTCTAATAAATCCTTTACATTTTGTTCTAGAAATCTTTTAGCTTTTCACTATAACAGTTAGCTTCAGCACTTCATCAATGGGGTGTAAACAAACAATTAATAAATATGATGAATCATCATCAAAACTCAAATTTTATTTCAAACAATTTTCCCCTTTTTGATGATGACAAAACTCTCCTTAAAGAAAAACAATGTATAGAGAAAGTAAATCTGGAAACTGGATTTATCATTAGAGTTCACAAAAACTGGAACAAGTTACACAATTGATAATAGAAACTGAAATATATGTTAAACATCTTTTTGTGTAACTAGAATGAATTTTCTTTGTTTGTCATGAAAATGATATTCATTTTCCAACTTTGTATCTTCTTTGGCAAAAGTTCTGAGATAGTCAACTAGACTTGACTGCTTCCAATTTCACAATAGAGCTATCTTAGGAAGATCATTTTCATGTTTGTAGTTTTCTTTAAATTCGGCAATGTATGCTTTCATTTGCTCTTTCTTGTCTTCGATTTGAAGTTTCTCTTCAATCTTCTGTATCTTCATGTAGTTTTCCATTTTCTGATTATGGTTCATCAGATAGAAAATAGGCAAGAGATTCTTCATAAGTTTTGTTTCTGTACTTTGCCTTGATATGATTGTAATATTTGTAGAACTTGATCCATAACTCTTGTGTAAGATCTGCTCTCTTCTCTCCAGGTTGGCTTTAATTCAACTTGAGCTGTTCATCACTAAGTTCTTCCACATTGCGAACATATGGATCAGTTGCTAACTTCCATTTCTTCAGTTTGTTTAGTTCAGCTTCCAACTTCAGCTTCTCTTCTTGTAACATCCGCATTTCTTGTTCTGCTTCCCCCTTTTGGGCATTATACAACAGATTGATTAATAAATGAGTTACTTTTTGATCATCTGATATGCCCTTTTAAGAAGTTAGAACCTCTTTAAGCTTAGTTTCTAAGAAAAAAAATCTCTTGTTTAGGTGTCATTCAGCTTGAGCTTGAATTTCACGATCCTCCATGGTTGTAATTTAAAACTTTTCCATCAGTTTGAGAATTTTAGAGACTGAGTTAGAAGTGGTCTGCTTGATAATGTCTAGCTTTGAATGAACTGAGACATCAGTCTTTTCCTGTAATCCATCTATCCAGATATGCTTGACAGTAGAGCATTGTACTCCTCTTTCTGATTGAGCATACTGTTCAAGGTTGCTTGGACCTTGTTCAGTTCTTCAGCTCTCAACATTTTAGCTGGATCTTCTTCTTCTTTGATAATTGACTGAGTGTCATCTTGTATCAACATCAGTTGTTGATTATGAGCTTCTTCTGCTTCTTTCTGATTGTTAGTTGTTGTTCCCTCTCAGTTGGTGCTATCTCGCTTGAAGTACCTGAGAACAAACACCTTTCAACTGACTTTTCCTTCTGTGAGTTAGCTTTCCTCTTGACTCCTTTCTATTTAGCTATTTGCTGAGATACAATCTTCTTCTTTTCTTCAGCTTTAGAGGGCTCTTTCCTTGAACTTACCACTACTACAATTTTCTCAGTGTTTGTAGATGCAATAGCAGTTTGTGTAGATGCAACAACAGTTTGTTCAGCCTCTTTTCCTTGACTGAGTGTCTCTAAGTAATGCTGAATTACTTTACTGAGTGATTTCTTGAAACAAAGTCTGCCAACTATCTGCCTTCCTTCAGCTTGGGTTTTGCTAACACATGCTAATTCAGCTAAGTGTTGCTTCTCGATCTGGTTTAACACATATCCTGCAAAGTTGAATTCAAATTCATTCCATATGATGTTCATCAGATGTATCCCGTCTTCAGATAAGTTATCTAACCTATTGAAATGTTCGATAACATATTTTCTTATCCATCTGCTGAGTAGGGCAAATTCAGTTTTAAGATGGTTGAGATGCGTATAAACTGCGGCTGGTTGATCTGTTGATAAAATCTGGGTGAGAAAGGCTTCACGCTTAAGCGGTAAATAGGCTAGGTCTATTGATTTCACAAGTGGCTTATTGAAATCAAATAGCTGCCTTTTCATCTCTTCATTGATAATAACCTTCTCTCCACGAACAACTGTTACCAGGGAGTTCTTTACTGATAATGTCGAAATTATCAAGGGTGTTTAGCGGATGTTTAATGGCGGATATCTAACTGTGATTTGTGTATGAGCGTGGCTGCGTAGGGTGGAGCTAGGAGCTCCAGTAGTAAATGAGACAGTAAAGAGGTAGAATTTTGCCTTGTTTTTCATATATTTCACCCTCTTTATGAATAATACATTGAGCCCTATTTATAGGGTATGTACCGACTTACATTCAACATAATTAGAACTAAGGACATAGTACAATTGAATCTGCGGCGGCTGCTAGAGTTACATTAGAAGGTATGCGGCGTGGATCCCTGGATTGTCATTCTATATATTCAGCTGGTTGGCGTGATCGTCAGTCCACAATCTCCAAGAGCTCCAGGTGGAGATCCTCATGCGGATCCCCGACCCTAATTGTTCATGAAGGATTCACGGCCAGAGCCTATTTTAGGCATGGCCATGTGTAGGTCGGATCGGCCCCCACTCTTTGGCTCCTGACGGCCTTAGTGCGACGGTCGGCGGCTAGGAAAACGATGCCGTCCTATCATTTACCATCTTCTTATTCTCCCAAAATTGCACTAAACATTCCAAGTCAAGATGTGTTTGCAATTTCACTTCCAAAAGGTTTCTCAAACCTTGTGTCTTCTTGATCTTTTCACATATAAACTGGCTAGAAGAGTATTGTCACAAATCTCTTCGTATTCTTTAAACGATAAGCTTTTTACTCTGGCTATTAATCTGGATTCTTGTATGTGTTCAGAGGCTGCCAT
Organism: Gentiana macrophylla; assembly: GCA_026214975.1. Lineage (NCBI taxonomy): Eukaryota > Viridiplantae > Streptophyta > Magnoliopsida > Gentianales > Gentianaceae > Gentiana > Gentiana macrophylla. The sequence continues at coordinate 25,974,617 of CM047807.1, forward strand.
TGTAAGAAATGCTTTGAGAAAGAAAGAATTTGTTTTTTGTGTTCTGATTTTTGTGTTCTAAGGGGTAGGAATGTGAAAAGATATATAGAGGGGTTGAACGGTTATTGATCTAATTGCATGACCTTTTAAGAGATATTGTACCATTTCTTCAAATACCACAGAGTGTTTGTGTAAACAATGCATGTACTATCTGACATTATTATGGTATACACACAACAAATTCTGACAAAAATTGCGGTAATTAAATGCAAGGTAATCAATGTCGGTTTTGTCCTTTTAACTTTTGACTTTCTTTGACTGGATAAAAATTATAACTGAGGTCAGTACCTTGTTGTGTTCAGTTGCATCTTTCTTCAGTTTAATAGTCAGTTTGAGATTGTTGATGTCAATGACTGATTTTTCAAGTGAGCTCACCCAGCATGACAAAGATCAATCCTCTTGACGAATCTCTGAAGCTTAAATTGACTTTGGTAATTCCTAATTCAGTTCTCAGCTTTGAAAATATTTCTTTGTCCAGAGGTTTTGTAAAGATGTCAGCCAACTGGTATTCAGTTGGGACATAGAGAACTGTAACATCTTTCTTCTCCACATGATCCCTTATAAAATGATGTCTTACTTCAATATGCTTTGTCCTTGAGTGCAAAATTGGATCAGTTATAGCTATCGCACATAATGGGAATCAAAATTTCTTCTATCCCATAATCTCTTAACTGTTGTCTTAACCATAAAACTTGAGCACAATAGCTTCCAGTTGCTATATACTCAGCTTTAGCTGTTGATGTTAAGATTGAGTTTTGCTTCTTACTGAACCATAACACAAGTCTATTTCCTGGTAACTGACATGTGCCTGAAGTATATTTTCTATCGACTTTGTATCCAGTATAATCTGGGTCTGAGTAGGATATCAGCTTGAATTATCCTTCTTTTGAATACCATATTCCTACACTTATTGTGTCTTTTAGATACTTTAAGGTTCTCTTGACTACTGTGAGATGACTTTCTTTAGGTCGGGTTTGAAATCTGGCACAAACACCAACTGCACAGGATATGTCTGGTCTACTTGTTGTAAGATAAAGTAGACTTCCAATCATTCTTCTGTAAAGAGTTTGATCAACATCCTTGACATCTTTGTCTTCATCTTGACTGATATTGGTTCCAATAGGTGCTGCAATAACAACATTTTTCTCTATTCCAAACATTATTATTAGTTCTCCTGTATACTTGGTCTGATGAATGAATATTCCTTCATCCATTTGTTTCACTTGTAATCCAAGAAAGTCATTCAGTTCTCCTATCATACTCATTTGAAATTTTCTCTTCATCAAACTTGAAATTTTTTCACAGATTTGTCCATTTTCAGATCCAAAAATGATATCATCAACATAGATTTGAACTAGGAGAGTACTTTCAACAACTTTCATTCTGAAAAGGGTTTTGTGGATGGTTCCTTTGATAAAGCCATTCTTTACCAGAAACTAAGATAGAGTTTCATACCAAGATCTTGGTGTCTGCTTCATCCCATAAAGAGCTTTTCTTAGCTTGAAAACTTTATCAGCTTGATCTTTAATTTAAAATCCTAGTGGTTGTTTTACATAGACTTCTTCTTCAAGTACTCTGTTCAAAAATACATTCTGTTACGAACATTTTATTATGTTTTGATGATGGCCATTCTAGCTGTTATAGCAAGCCAGAAATAAGTTAGTATTCTTTGTATAAGTCTTTATTTAGAGTCTGACATGTTGTATAAGTTGAGTCAGACATGTATTCTACAAGTTGGTAGGATGGCTAAGTAAAACAAAAATTCGGTAGAGTAAAGGCAGCCAAGTACCAGCAAAGAAGCATGATGAAATATGGATTGACTTATCACTAGGGAAGTCTATGATGACCTTGGATAAGTCCAAGTTAACTTACAAGTGATGAAATTCATTGTTTAAAAATATAGTGTACACTGATCTCACACAAATCAAGGATCAACGAAATACAAGTACTCTTGGAAACTCAAAGAAATCAAGAAAGCAGTGAACCTGAAAAGCAAACTGTCTACCGGCTGAGTAAAGAAAAAGCAGTGAAGGTAGAAATAATCAGATATGTCAGCAAGCAAACTTAACCATTCAAATAACAGACAAGTGAAAGAACAGCTAAGTAATTCAAGCTTATTCATAATGTGAAAAATAAGGAAGATTTTGAGGATCAAGCATTAAATGCACAATCAATCAAGAATCAATCAAGGACATATTTTGTGATAAACGTTTGGAGAAAATCCGGATCAATGAGTTCAAGGAGAATATAATTAAGGGGGAATAATGAATTAAATCAAGAATTATTCCTCACATTAAATAGCCAACGGACTGAAATTCAAATCAAGAAATATCAAGGCTATACATAGAAGGCATTGACAGACAGGAAAAAGAACGATTAAATAATGAAAAACAAGCAGAAACTCTGTCAATTTGATAAGCCTTCTCTTTGAACTTAAAGGAGACATCTAGAGATACACTCAGCAATCAGTGCTCAAATTCAACATCAAGCACTGAGATTGATCAACAAAATCTATGAATCCAATTCACACTAGTCAAGCAACTGAATCAGAGGCATCTAAGAAGGAGTTGTGTTTGCGATAGCTGCTGAAGGATTTGTTCTCAAGGAGCAGTGTTGAAGACTGAGTCACTGAAGCTTTTGAAGTCAAGTAGTGATAGTCTTGTAGATTGTGAAGCTTGTGTGGCCAAGGACAATCTTGCTATTGTATCAGTGAAAACAATTGTGAATTCCTCCAATAATCACCGGAGAAGAGTGGATTAATGGATTACACCATTCTGAACCACTATAAACCTTTGTGTCTATTTACTTCCAGCACTTTACTTTACTGCACTTACTTACTGCATAATTATTACTCTGTGTGTGCAAATTCTTCTTTGAAACAGTAATAAAAGAAGGGACTTATCCGCTGCCCAAAAGCTTTTAAAACAAGAAAAGTTTTTGAAACTCCAGTATACTCATTCACCCCCCTTTGACTATACTTTTACCCTTCTCTGGGACCAACAATTGGTATCGGAACAGTGTTCCTAGTATCATAACATGTTAAGATCTGATTTCTGGTAACAAGGAGATCACATATTTTCTAAGTAGTTTTCCAATCTGTGCTTTCTAAATATATCCTAATCTGTGATTATGGATTCCTCAATTTTCATGTCTAAAGTTCCTGTATTCAATGTTTATAATTTTGATGAATATAAAATAAGGATGTTATCTCTTCTTGCAGCAACTCATAAGGAGATGCTGGATGTTATCCATGATGGACCAATCAAGATCATGATTGTGATAACCACATAAGCAGATCAAGAAAAGAACATAGAGAAACCTAAGAAAGATTGGACCAAGGATGATAGAAGAAGAGAAAATCTCAACTTTGTTGCAAAAGAATGACCATGAAGACTCTACACAACAATATGTTCATGAGGATCAAAGTTTGCAAAACTGTAAAGTAGATGTTGGAGAAATTTGCACTAATCAATGAGGGATCAGAGTCAATCAAGGAAAACAAATTATCTGTTGCAAAACAATAATTTCAAAATTTCAAAATGAATACTGGAGAATCCATTGATCAAATGGACATTAGATTTTTAGGCATCTTGAGTGAACTAAAACAACTAGGTCATTCATATCCACAGAATGAAGTGTGCTTGAAGATCATAAGGAGTCTACCAGACAGATGGAAAATCAATACATCTGTAATCAAAGGCACCATAAATTTAGAGAAAACTGACACTTTAACCTTGAAGTCAAAGTTGAAGGCTCATGAATTTGATTAAACAGAGAAGAAGGTGCACCAGCGGAGTTGAACAAGAACAGTACACTCATTGCGCCTCAGCAGAGTCAGCCAGTTGACTTAAACAACAAAGAGACAAAAGAGTTGAAAGAGCATATTGCATTACTGACAAAAAAATTCAACAGATTCAAGAGAGACAAACCAGAGGAAACTCTTCATCAAATTTGACATCATCCACAAGCAAAGACATGAAGAAAAATGATTATTATTATAGATGCTTCAACTGCAATGAAAAGGGACACTTCAATACTGATTGTCCTGAAGAACAGAGAGACAAGGAAGATGAAAGGCGAAAGTAAAAGTCTAAAGATAAGAAGAAGTATTCAACAGAAAAAAAGGAAGAGCAAAAAAGAACTAAAAATTGAAACAAGCAGTTATGATTACAGTTCAGATGATTCATCTGACAATGACACAACTGGAGATGACAGTTCAGACAATGGAAAGGCATATCTATGTCTGATGACTAAGGAAATTGAAGAGACTGAGGTAATATGCAGTACATCCTCCTCTAGTGCATCAATTTTTGACACTGTACAGTCCTCTATTTCCCTTTCAGATCCTGGAAACTTAATTCAAAATCTCATGAGAAAATTTGAAGAAATACAATCAAATCATGATATACTGGAACAAGAAGGCGAGAATATGAGAAAGGAAAATAAAAGATTAAAGAAAGAACTGGACAAACTAAAAGCTATAACAACTAGTAAGGAAATACACTCAACTGATCAACTAACAGCATATGACCACTCATCTGATGCTGACAGACCGGCTGAGAAAACCTTCTTACCAGTTAAGACCACCACTGCACCACTTAATGGACCAGCTTACAAACCCCCAAATAGGTTTGGATCCAGATCTGGTCTTTGCTACAATAGTCAAGATGAGAAAGGAAACAATGGACAACCCAATTCTGAATCAAGGACCAAAACTGGACCTAAATTCAGAAAAGGACAGACCATAGTTTCAACCACTCATCCTGCACTAGTGAAGTCAAAACCCAATGCAGTAAAATAGCAAAGCAAATCATATTACCAGCCTACTAAGGGCAAAGGGTTACTGAAAGGTAATGGCAGACGTTACCCTTCAGAAGATGATTGGAATGTTCCACTATCAGTATACAAAAGGAAACCAGTTCACAAGCAGCCATTTGGATTCAAGAAAAATAGGCATAAACCTGGCCCTGGATTTAAAAGACAGTTTGAGAATAGGTTACCTCCTGTCTACTGGAGAGTGAAACAAGATGCAAATATGTCAAAAAGCATAGAATTGTATCAGAATACTTTTAAATCTATTAGAAGCTATTCTGCCATGCCTTACATTTATAAGGTTGATGACTTCAACTATCCAAGAGGAAGATCTTTTAGATTTACACTTGGAGTAAGAGGTGTGACTGCTAACAAGTATGGACCCAACTAGTGTTGGGTAACTAAAACTGCATAATTTGTTTTGCAGGATGTCTGGTACATAGACAATGGATGTTCCAGACATATGACAAGAAATAACGGATGGCTTACCGACTTTAAAGCTTTTGATGGACCCAAAGTTACATTTGGAATAACCCCGGCAATATTAAGAGGGAAGGCATATTGACAAAGAAAAATCTAAAGATTCAAAATGTAAAAGAGAAGACAACTTGCATGTGGTAGATTGGAGGACAGCAAAGGCAGAAACATGCTTACATGCAAATAACAAGCAGTCAACATGCTGGATATTGATCGGGGTCAATCAGGTTATAATATACTTGACCACCATAAACCAATACTAGCAAGAGGACTAGGCCCATCGTAGTCTAGCTTTAGTGAATCAAGGTCGATCCCACAGGGAACCAATTGTGGATCATTTTATATACAAACAATTAATTAAACATGTCAAGGACATAGAGGCGGTCTACGACCAACATAAGACAAGAAAGGTAAAGACACGACTCGACACAACGTAATTAACCTCCCCAATTATAGTCTTTATCGTTTGGACCTAGATAATTTATATAATAAAGCCGAACTTATTAAGCGCCAATCCGTTTGTATCTATCTTAGATTGGCTACGGGAGTCATCCTCTTTAACTTGACTTAGCACCGGTTAGGTTACTAGATCACTGTGCTACATTACGTGACTTCACCTTTTGGGTATCCATCTCATATAACTTGCACGCTTACGACACTAAGGACGCCGATATTAATCGTACACCTCGTCTAGGCAACATTCCTATGGTTAGGCGTACTTCCTAAGTGATTACTCAAGCTCTCGTCCAACTAGCAATTACCAAGTTATAGTCTCATGCTAATCTACGACGTACGTATAATCAGGTGCTAGCAATCCACAAATATAAACCTACCTAGATAACGCTGAACGTCCGTGAAGAGCAATTCATAAGCCTACCTAAGAGTTTTATATTGGTATTTCCTTTTTACACGTTTTAATTAAACTAAGCGAATAACGTAGCCATAGCCATACCTACTGAGATAATAAATTCAACTAGGTTAACCTAACCATAAAGACGTGGCAGAATTAACAGATGAAACACGGCTCGGTCGACCGAATGAACTTATTCGATCACCCGAACGATTTTGTCCCCAAATTACATCTTAGAATATATCTCTCAGCATTTCATCATACAGAACAGATTAAACAGCAATTCGCACAGTATTCATATAAACTAACATAGATACGCACCAATTAAATCAAGTAGATTCATGAATAAATACTAAGTGTATGACGTAGGTTATGGGATCCCCATAGACAAGGAGTCGCCACATCCCTATCGTCATAGCCTAGATATACATCATCTAGCTATGATTAACTAATTCAAACGATAAAGCATAATTGGGAGGGATTAATTACTTAAAAGAAAGAAACAGAAAATAAAGGCTTACCTATTTGCAGCCATAATAAACTGCTGGACAGCTACATTGTAACGTACCAAAGCTATGAATGTAATTGATAAAAAGGTATAAGGTATTGTATGTATGTCTAAGGTGTCTGTTGGTGTGTTCTTACAAATTTCGTAGCTGCTGCTTATATAGAGGCTGTAACCGACCTAGGGAGGATCTAGAAGATATACACGCGAAAATCCCGTGAGTGAACGAACCGACATACTCGGTCGACCAAATGATAGGGCTCGGTCGATCGAGCCTCCCTCTGCTCGTGTTAAACGCGCTTTTCGTCTATCTTGTTCCCCACTGCACGCTTGCGTGTTGATCTGATTAATCTTTCATTTAATGCTCCGATTTTCTTCCTCTATTATCTGGAGACCATTGATTGAATGACATTAATCCTCTCGATTTGTCGTGATCTGCAAAATCAGCATTTATCGCACAATAAATCGGCCTTTTAATAATAAAAACAGCTAAATACCAAATATCATATTAATAATCACTTAACATTAAATAATAAATATAAACGAGTGATTCAATATGAAATATACATTATTAATTTCGATTTAAGGTCAACGTTGATGACTTTTACGGGTATAATTTGACCGTCATCAACTACCCCCCACTTAGACTTTGATCGTCCCGAACAAATCATCAATAAGTCATTCCCCAAGACAACATTTTCTATGGTCAAATCATACTTACACAAGAAACTCAAGTCAACTCATACTAGTTATTCTCATAAGATATCCATTATTCACTATTTACTATGAATCGAAGTGATGTGTGCATGTGCATTTAGTTTTATATATTCGTGTTTAAGATTAGAGTTTATGCTAACTTCGCAATCTCAACCTACCAACCTCAGCATTCATACTTCTTATGCCTCACAATGGTTAGAGCATTAGAGCAATAAGCAAGAGCGTATCTATAGGGATTTTGGACTTGGAGACCGAGTACTACTCAAAGCCTCTTAAAAGTTGAATTTCTTCAATTCTTCATATTTTTCAAATACTATCAATCTCAAGGAAGAAAACTTTTTAGAGTATCCCCCTATCTTAGATCATGTATAGCATCGAATATTACCATAAGCGCGGGGCTACTTTGGTAATGTCACTACAAGCCCAGTGTCTAACATTTTTCTAAAACACAGGTACGTCTCAAGATTATTACTCTGCTTTAATGGCTAAAAGATAAGAATGCATCGTGAGATAGATATTGATACTAAGTTCACATAACCAATCATCTATGCAATGTACACATAATTTCTTGATTATTATGATTTTGCGCGGTATACTCGATTCATGATTGAGTAATTGAATAATAAATAACTACTTGCAAAACGGGCATGAATATCCTTAAATTTACTTAACATAAGTATAAAATGATCACGTACTCATGAAACTTGGTTTATTTCCTATCAATTATTAGCTAGGAACTCACAATTCTAAGGGTACGAGATAAATAATATGGTATGTATTCAAATTTTCAATTTTTCAATTTTTTGATTTTTCTACCGTTTCATTCAAATTTCAATCATAACATAACATAGCTAAGTCTCCTACCCCCACTTAAACATGGCATTGTCCTCAATGAAAAAAATAAATGAGAATTTAAGAAAAAGACTTAGCTTTGGAAACGGCTCTCAAGTAAAGGAACAATATCGAGTAAATGTCAAGACGTTGTGGAGAAGCAAGTGAAAACAGATAAGGCGAGACAAACTCCACAAAAGCGTTAATAACACCATGTCTATGGAAGTTATAGAATAATGTGGCGATAATGAGGTATAAATACCAAAAAACAGTTTAAGCCACTTTATTTTATACAACCAATGACAAGGGAAACCAAAAAGAAAAATACTAAATAGAAAGAAAAATAAACAAGCAACTAAAGATGGTGGTCTTCATCTACAACCTCCACCGCCTAAATATTCTTCAAACCTGTTGGAGAAGACAAAGATCAAAAAGCATTACCCGACGTGGGAAAACACGAGGGTGACTCGATCGAAAAGGTATTCATTCCAGGTAAGGTATAACAGATTGAATGCGACCAATTGGCTAAAGATAAAATTGAATACTTAGCGCAGAAACTTCTCGCTTGCATTGGATATCAACAACTTTAGGGAGATGTAACTACTCCTCGAAATTACGAATAATCCAATGTATCACGTAAAAGTCATAACCGTCATCAACAAGGTCGGATCGGTGTGATAGTTCAGAACAAAACTTATCATCTAGAAATCCAAATAGACGGAAAAAATGTGAAATTTAAAACTTCCGGTAGAAAGATAAGTTGTACTTTGATCGAACCAAAAATCTTTAAAATCTAGCTAGGGTCAGAGCTACACTTCCCCCAACTAGGATCATGAAAATCAAAATGATAAAAAATAATCAATAAAACATAGCAATATTTCAAATTCCGCAACACAAGGGTATTGTGTAAACAAAATGGAGGTTGAGAGTATGATGGGTTTAGAAAAAAAAATACACATAAGGATGGGAAGAAAAGTTAAAGGGTGGGTAAGAAATTGTGTTTTTGGGATTGAGAATTTTTAAAGGAATGGGATTGGGTGGGAGAGTGAAACGGATGGAAAGAAAGAGAGGCGATGAAAGAATGGTTAGAAATGTGAACTGTTGGGGTAGATTGGTGAGAGGATCGAAAAGTTTGAAGGTGAAAAATTGTAAAGGGAAAGATAAGGATAATTGCAGAATGAATTGCACATCACTTTGGATTTTCACTTGGATCACCTTTCTAAAAGGTTTTAGAATTTGACCAAGATTGTTCTTGTTCACACCAATCATTCTCTGTTACATTTTCAGTAATTCTCAAGCTCTCTTAATGCTTCCATCTTAAGATTGATTGCTAAATTTCCTTTTCTTTAGCACTTTCTCGACTCTCCTACGGAACTCTATTTTCACGTGGCCTATATTGAGAAAAAAAGTTTTGCACATCCTTAGCCCAATGGCCATCGGAACATGGAAAAATAAAAAACCTCAACATATTTCACGTTACTCTTATTTGACTCAAAGAAAACAAAACCTAAAATCCTAAAAAAGAAATCCTAAGGGTTTTAAAAAAGTAGTTCGAGTTTAAAGTCCTCATTTCGACTTTCAAAAATTATCCTTATCGGTTATCATTCTTGGATCGCTGGACTTTGACCCTTCGCGCACTATAAGAGGTGGGCTTGTTGCTTTTCTGCGGATTAATACCCTTCCTTGGTTGTGAGACCTAGAAAGCGACATTTATCCATACCATTTATCCAAAGCTCTTACCTCGGCTCGTTTTAGGAATTAGTGAATCCTAAGAAACTCGGTTAAAATTACGGTTTTGGCCTTGACAATAAGAAATAATGAATCAAAGTACTCCGAATAAGGTCGGTTATGTAGGCAAGCCTACGCCGTCTTATTCGTTGGAACATATGTGACAGTTCAGGCCAATCCGTTGTTCGGTAAAAACTAGTTTTATAATTTATAAACCGAAACACCCCAAGTATAAGGATCGTAGTATAGGGTGTTTACGGATCGTCTAAGGGAGTGGAATGTTTATCGGATTCAAATATAAATCTATATCAATTATGTCACAATTATTAACTAAACTACTAAACTAAGGTGAAACTAACTAAAACCTAAACCTAAGAATTGAAACTAAAACAAGAAATAAAAACAAGTGAAAAATAAGAAAAGCAGAAAAAGCGGACTGACGTTCACTAAAGTGAGCAGCGTCTGAAAACTAAACCTAATGGACGGGCGTGCGCTATGCATGACGGACGGCGTCGATTATAATGGAGCAGAAAATATGCGAGAAAATCGGCAAGAAACTAGGGTTCTAAAACTTAACTAATGATTCGACTAAGAAACAATAAAGGAAAACACAGCGAGGCGATCAGATTCCACCCATCAACCAACAACTCAACTAGATGATGATTTAGAACATAGTTTTTAGTAATGATTTTCACGAATTCAATTAAATATCTTCAATCAAATTCTAGGGTTTCGTTTATCTTTTCAAATAAACTAAACATGCAATCAAAACGAAATCACGAGATCGTTTCCAAACTCTTACTCAACTAAACATGTCTAACCTCTTATAACATGATTAGATGCATTACTTTGAATAAGCGAGAACTTAAATAAACATACTTTCATAAATTTATTCAAGCATAAATTAAACATAGATCGTTTCATCAAATCTTAATTCAATAAAACTTAAACAATACAAAAGCAGATCCAAAGTAATGAAAAACTATGAAATAAACTCACTAAACTTAAGCATCGAACTCTCTAGTTGGTTTGTGTTGTTGATAGGCTTCCTCCGTCGACTCCTTTGCAAGGCTTTTAGCCAACAATCATGTTGAAGATGATTGTTGGGTTGGAGAAGTTCATCTCTGTGTAAAAGGCTTGTGGCGCAGACTTTTGGTGTAAAATTGCGATCTCAATTATGTGGTATCCCCTTAGGGTTAAGAATTTGCTTTGCTATATATAGAGTTTTGAGTCGGTTAGGGTTAAGTCGGCAAGGACGCGCTAAATGCTGGTCTTGTGGGCGCCCGTCGAGAATGCTGGACGCTGAGTAAACTTCGCTCATCATCCTCCGTATGAACTCTCTCGAATGTAAAATACGATTACGGGACTTTGCATGGGCGCTTGATTCATACGGGCGCTTCGTTCAAGATCGATGAGCGCCCGTTCGAGCTGGCGAGGATCGGATCTCTTCATCTTTATCCAATTTCTTCAAGCCAATTCCAACTCTATCTCTTATAATTCGACTTGAGCTTCATTTATCCTCATTATATGCACAAAAATTAACTCCTACATGATAAATAAACAATGCAAAAAAATGTAATAAAACTCAAATAATAATAATTCCATTAAATCAACACTTAAAATCATCAATTTTGCATACAACCCCCTTAAAATCATCTTTATTAAATAATTACACTTAAACCCTTAATTCTCATGTAAATTACGCAAATGTGAGGAAAATAATAATGAAATAAACCTTTAATAATCATATAAATATGGCCTTAACATCCGTCAAGATTAAGCCCCGTTTAGCCCGAAGGCTTATCGGCTATGCTAAGTCTTGTGGAACTGCTGTAACGTACATCACACGTGGAGGGGAGTCGATTGAGCCGACGCTTGGTTAAACTCGCCCAGCCATGGTTAGACCATTTCCGAACCCATGTACTACGATTCTGCGATTTCTAAATTGTCACCCAAAGCGTAATCTCGTTTCTGTTTAAGGTGGGTTCACCGAGAAGCCATCACCATAAACCTCAACGAAAGTAGAAGATTGTGTTCTCTCAAAACTCAACGTCTTCTTTAGATTGTGAATGCTTAAACTACACAATTTGTTGCTCCCATGGCCAGTAGAAGCAATCTCATGCATAGGACAAAGAGATTTTAACAGAACTACGAGGAACTCTTTATTCACTGCTTCCATTCAACAACTACAAGTTTCTCTACACTCTCTAGATGAGACAGATTTGGGGGCAGAACCTTTGGCACTAATAAAATTAATCTTACAAACCACTCCGGGCTAAGATTCTCATTCAGGTTCATGTAAAGACTAACTTATGTTCAAAAAACCAAAAGATAGTAAAACATAAGCAAAAAGGGTAGTACCTTGCCTTCAACATTGTACCACGAAGAATTTAAGCCTTTAAAATTTTTTCGGAGCCATCTTGGTGCTTTAAAGGTATTGCTTCCATCGCTTTTCCCATCTTAGATTCGTAGCTCCACATGTTTGCTGGGTTATTTTCTCAGCGCCCGTGAAAAATTATCGACTCGGATTATTTTTTCCTGGTTTACGCAAGCGGAAGAAAAACAAAAGCGAACCGTGATCGATTTTAACATGGTTTCCCATCTTCGCTATCGGACATACGGATTAACATACGGAGATAAACAGACACGCGAAATTCGGAGAAGCCCGACCAGGCTTCTTTGGCGACAAAGAAGCGATCTATCGCTGGGAGCAAAACCGCTTTTTCAGATTCGGAATTTTTACCTGAGCGCAGACAACCAGAAGGACTCAAAAACGTAAAAACAGACTCTAAAACAGAAAACTTAACATGAATAAAAAAGTATTTATATATAAAATTGACCGTTGGTTCCCCGGCAACGGCGCCAAAAACTTGATCGGGGTCAATCAGGTTATAATATACTTGACCACCATAAACCAATACTAGCAAGAGGACTAGGCCCATCGTAGGATAGCTATAGTGAATCAAGGTCGATCCCACAGGGAACCAATTGTGGATCATTTTATATACAAACAATTAATTAAACATGTCAAGGACATAGAGAGGCGGTCTACGACCAACATAAGACAAGAAAGGTAAAGACACGACTCGACACAAGCGTAATTAACCTCCCCGATTATAGTCTTTATCGTTTGGACCTAGATAATTTATATAATAAAGCTGAACTTATTAAGCGCCAATCCGTTTGTATCTATCTTAGATTGGCTACGGGAGTCATCCTCTTTAACTTGACTTAGCACCGGTTAGGTTGCTAGATCAACGTGCTACATTACGTGACTTCACCTTTTGGGTATCCATCTCATATAACTTGCACGCTTACTTACGACACTAAGGGCGCCGATATTAATCGTACACCTCGTCTCAGGCAACATTCCTATGGTTAGGCGTACTTCCTAAGCGATTACTCAAGCTCTCGTCCAACTAGCAATTACCAAGTTATAGTCTCATGCTAATCTACGACGTCACATTATAATCAGTGCTAGCAATCCCCAAATATAAACCTACCTAGATAACATTTGAACGTCCGTGAAGAGCAATTTATAAGCCTACCTAAGAGTTTTATATTGGTATTTCCTTTACACGTTTTAATTAAACTAAGCGAGTAACGTAGCCATAGCCATACCTACTAAGATAATAAATTCAACTAGGTTAACCTAACCATAAAGACGTGGCAGAATTAACAGATGAAACAGGGCTCGGTCGACCGAGTGAATAGGCTCGGTCGACCGAATGAACTTATTCGGTCACCCGAACGATTTCGTCCCCAGATTACTTCTTAGAATATATCTCTCAGCGTTTCATCATACAGAATAGATTAAACAAAGAATTTATTTGATATTCATATAAACTAACATAGATACGCATTAATTAAATCAAGTATATTCATGAATAAATACTAAGTGTATGGCGTAGGTTATGGGATCCCCATAGACAAGGAGTCGCCACATCCTATCGTCATAGCCTAGATCTACATCATCTAGCTATGATTAACTAATTCAAACGATAAAGCATAATTGGGAGGGATTAATTGCGATGACGGAAAAATTCACTATTATTATTATAACATTTCACCCCACTTACGATACCATTTTGAGCACTTATATATCATTTTGAGTCATTAATTCATTAGATTTATCTAAATGCATAAGTAGTAAGTATTATATAAAATATTTTACTTGTTTTTGTGCCGGTTTAGTAGCCGGAGTGTCATGTAGAATTTACGTTTAGTTTTTATCTATGTTTATTTATCAAAAACCAAAAAAATATATATATCAGTAAAAAAATGTATCCACAGTACAAATCATCATCTTGTTAAAACTTTTGTTTTCAGATTTACTCATGATTCGTTTCTTTGTGTTCAGGTAAAAAGATAAGATTTCTCATGAAACGGAACTAAAACCGAATCACGAGGCGATAATTTTGCTCGATGGAAGAAGAAAGCTCGATTCGAATCAAGAATGGGCTGATTCGAATCGACCTCCAAACTTGGAGTTCAAGGTTTTCAAAATATTCCACGTAACAATATGTTTTGAGGCTTAAAAGATGGATTTTGAGGAAAAGAAAAAGATGCCATGAATTTACGAGATCAACGGATAATTTTTCCAACGTACTTCTACCGTAACCAGTTTTCGACGGACATTTTACCCGACTTAGAGGCATTTTCAGGGGAAGAGTTCTTCATGAAAGTTGTAGATACTAAAATGAGCTTTCCAATGCATTTTGAATCACGTCAATCGGAGGTCTACAACTCAAGTTATGATTTTTTTTACCGAACAGCTGAAATTTGGACGAATTGGAGATATCTTGGTTAAAATCCATGCATGTTACTTGCAATGATTCCTTGTCACAAATTTTTGCATGACTCATCACCTTCACATGCAAACTCATGATTACATCCAAGCCTCCCTAACAAACTATTGGTGATTCACCACCCCTTCCCCAAATACTACCTCCCTTATACACTCTTAGATATATATATATATATATATATATATATATATATATATATATATATCTCCATATATGAGATCACCTCCCAATTTACATCACATGGGAGAAAGAGAGGGAGAGGCCCCTCCTTACACCTCCATCTCCACCCATAATGGAAGCCCTTTTCTTGGCCATCATGGCCGCCCCTGTCTTCATGTAATTCTCCACTTTTTATCTCTTTTCTTGTTGAAGATTTGAAGTTGTGTGTATGCATATATACATATATGTCTATGTATATCTCTATGTAAGCATATATGCAAGCTTCTTTCTTCATCTTTTTCTTATTTTATGTCTATGTATGTATATGTATATGATTGTATGTATAAATAAAGTTGTAATAAAACGATGATGAGAAGCTAAAGCACGTGGAACAAGCCTTGTGAAGCCGATTCTTAGCAATATCTCGATTTCGAATTTGGATTATCTTGTGAGTTTTAATAAAAGTTGTATCTTTCCTGTGTTTTATTGTTGTTATCATTAGATATAAAGTTAGATATATATATATATATATATATATATATATATATATATATATATATATATATATATATATATATATATATATATATATATACGTGTATATATATAAATATAAGTATCTATAATAGTATATATACATATGAGAATATGGCAATTGATTGGATTAAGGTTTTAATTTGGTTTTAATAGAATTCTGGCATAAATTTTGTATCATATATACAACAATTTATTGACAGAAGGATATTATGTAAAACTTCCCGCCGTTTGTAATCCATGACATTTTGACGGAGTCTGATATCTATATATATTAACCATAATGAGTAGCTAAATATTTTCGGTGTTTTATTGTTGTTATGCAATTTATATCGATGGATTGTTGCTATTTGATGTTTAACGGTTGACGAGAGTCGTTGTTAAACTTTAGATCACCATAGTAAAGATTGGATTTTTAATCTAATTAACGAGAGTTGTTAGGTTGAATATCTAGATTGCGAAATTGAGAGATTTCACACCTTTGTTATGAAAGCGTTAATCTTTAAAATCGAAAGATAAAAGATTGATAGGCGAACTTTTCTAAGAGATTAGGAGTTCATACCTTCGATAGGTGAATCACAATTTTCGTTAAATCACCACAAGATAATCTAGAGTCGAAATTGAGGGTTGCGGGAATCGGTGGATCATTGCTTGTTCGTTGTTAAATTAATTGAGAAAAATCGTTTGTGCTGTTTTGCTTCGTTTTCATCGTAGTAACCGTAGTAAGTTTATTGTAGTTTTAGTTATAAAATAGGTACAACTTAGTTAGCTCGGTTCGTAATTATATTTCATGGCTTTAGATCTTTGATCTTACATCGATTTACTTTTGTTGTTTTCGTTTTAGTTTTGTTAAGTGTTAGACGTTTTATTTTCTTAAAATTTTAGTTATAATAGTAGTCGTGACAATTTAGAAAAAAATTAATAAGAACTAGATAAACCTCGATTCCACTGTGGATCGACTCCGTTTTTAATCGCTATACTACGATCCTCGCTCTCTTGGGGTAAACCGGATTTATTTTATTACTTGTTATATTTTGCTTTGCATAAAATCCGAGACAAGTTTTTGTTGCCGTTGCCGGGGACTCGGTACGGTTGTCTAGTTTTTGTTAATTAATTTTTTCTTAAGTTTGTGCCCTTAGTGTTTCTGTTTTCTTTACTTAAAAAAAAATTAAAAAAAAAAAAATTGTTTATGCAAACTCGAGTCGAAAGGCCCCCGCTTTACTTTACCCGACCTCAAGCGAACCATAGTCGGACCAAGCAGCGAAGAGTCCGTCCTTCGGCTCTTCCCGACGAAGAGAACATGGCCGATCTAGATTTGAGCGAAATCTAGCGAGAGAAGATTGAAGAGGTCATCATCATGGCTGCAAATGATAGACGCACGTTGGCTGACTACGCCATGCCTGGTGAAGTCAGAGTCAACCCAGCTGTCATTTTACCAGCTATTACTGCTGCAACCTTTGAACTCAAACCAGGTCTTATTCAAATGATGCAACACGCATCTATCTTTCACGGTTTTCAATCGAGAATCCTCACACTCACGTACACACATTTTTAGAAATATGTGGTACAACTCGCATACAAAGGGGTTAATGAGGATGCAATTAAATTGAAATTGTTCCCGTTTTCCTTGAGAGGGGAAGCGAAAGAGTGGTACAACTCTCTGCCCGCCGAGTCGATAACAACCTGGGCCGAACTCGAGCATGAGTTCCTGAGTCAATATTTCCCACCCTCCAAAACGGCCCAGTGCCTGAGTGAAATCTTCACATTTTTCCAAAAAGAAAATAAATCTTTCTTTGACTATTGGAAGAGATTTAAGGCTCTCTACGAAAATGCCCTCATCATGGTTTAGACTTGCAGAGGCAAGTCAACACTCTTCGATGGATTGACCGAACTCACCAAGGGCATGGTCAATGGTTCATCGGAGGGCATTTTAAGAAAAACGCCTGAAGAGGGATGGCAATTATTTGAAGATATTTCCAAGTACAACTATGCCCCCTCATCTCACGCTATCCAGACACCTCCTCCACCCAGGATTGAGGAGGTGAATATGCAAAATCAGATCGCCATGCTGCAACAGCAGGTGGAAGCTCTCAAAATATCCTCCAATCCTTTGAGTCAGAATCAGTCATTCTCTCAGAACTCTCAAGTTCTGTTCTGTGAAAGTTCTTGTCAACCTGGCCATGTGGTTGGCCAGTGTCAGTTTATTTCCCCTCCTACCTATCAAGTCAATACCGCCCGCATCAGGACGATTCGGTCCCGATCACGTGTCGGACATGTGATAATGTGGGGCATACCGCTGCGTTTACATCTATGGGTGGACGAACGCCGAAATTAATGCTTTGGCGGCCGGCAAAATCAATGATTCAACAATCAGTTCTCTGGCCAAAGCAATTTTCAAAACCAGGGTTTTAATCAAAATCCGAACTTCAATCAGAACCATAATATGAATTTTCCTAATCAAAATCAGAGGTTCAACCAGAACTGGCCGAACAATCCAAATCCTATGTTTCAAAGTCGGTATATCCAATCTTTTCCACAAAACTTTCATAATTCTCAAGGCCCCTCTCAATCTAGTAATCTTGACACTAAATTGGATTCCTATCAGAAGGAGCAGAATAATAATTTCCAATTCCTTCTCAGTTCAATCAAGAATCTTGAAAGGCAGCTCGGGCAAGTAGCTGACCAAAAAGCTTCTAGACCCTCAGGGCAGTTACCCAGCTTCACTGAGAAGAACCCCAAAGGTGGTCAAGTGGCTCAAACTGAGTTAAATCAAAGCCAATGCACTGATCTAGTTCCCACAATTCCCTATGGTAGAGAAGAGGCCAGTGCTATGAATTTAAGATCCGGCACTCAGATTAGTGGTCCCCCGAACCAGGGAAACCACTAACCCCTCCTGCCAATGATGAGGCAGGAGGGGAAGTCGTACATCCATGCCCCCATGTTCTGGATGATAGTACTCAGGTGGCTGATCCCCTGAGAAATAAAGAGTTTGAAAGTACTCAGGTGGCTGATCCCCTGAGAAATAAGGAATTTAGTGGAAGTCAGGTGGCTGATCCCCTGACTGGCAAGAAAGGTGAAAAAGTGGTGAGGTGGAAAGATTTGGAAGATAAAGCTGTTAGTTCATCCTCAAAGCAAGTGTTTTCTGAGAATGATTTAAAGAAACTTCCATTTCCACCCAGAAAAAATAACATCTCCTTGCATGAAGACAAAAAGTATGAGAAAGTGCTTAATCTTCTTAAGAATACTCAGGTAAATCTTCCATTATCTGATGTTTTAGTTGAGATGCCTAAGTATACAAAGTTCATCAAGGATGTTGTGTCCTCCAAAAAGAAGCTCGAAGACATGGATCAGTTAATTGGTGAGAATTGCTCTGTGATTGATTATGATGAGTTGCCAATCAAGAAGGGTGACCCTGGGAAATTTGTGCTCACATTGTTGATGGGAGGCTTAGTCTTTCCAAATTCTTTATGTGACCTAGGTGCATCCATTAGTCTCGATGCCATTGTGCGTTTGTAAACAACTTTGTTTAGATAATCTTTTAGAACCCACAACCATGAATCTTCAAATTGATAGATCTTCCAAGAAAGCTCTTTGGGATGTTAAAGGATGTTTTAGTTCAAATCGATAGATTCACTTTCCCGATTGGTGACTCGGGCGTCCCTGACATCGAGAATAATGAGAATGTTCCTTTAATACTCGCGGACCTTTTCTTTCTACAACCGGGGCCCTCATTGATTGTGATGGTGGCAAAGTGACTATACGAGTTGGTGATCGGGAGGTGAGCTACTGGCGTCTCTAGAGCTATTCGAGAGACCCTCGATTATCCAACCAGCTTTTCCATTGAAGACATGTCGATGACTTTAACGACTATATAGAAAAGCAAGTCACGGTATTTGTTGAGACCGAGTATGAGCGATTAGTGAAGAATCGAATAATCATGGTTGGGTGAGTCTAGAACAACTAGGAGTGAAGTTGATGAAGGTTCGTTGAATGGTGAAGCTTTGGCGATGTGGGACCTTTGAGTAAACTCAGTGATGTTGAGTTGAAAAGTGGGAGCTTAAATCTAGTTTAGAAGAACCACTGTGGATTTGTATCTGAAACCTTTGCCTCAAAGACTGAAATACGTTTTCTTGAGAGAATGTGACAAGCTTCCTTTAATTATCTCGCCAAGTTATCCGGTTAGAAGAAATGAAGTTGTTGAATGTTTTAAGGATGAATGAAAAGGCTTTCGGGTGGCAAGTGGGAGACATTAGAGGATATCTCCGACATATGCATGCACAAGATCAAAGCGAAGGGGTGTTAAGTGTGTTAGACAGCCCTGAGAGGAGGCTCAACCTCACATGGAAGAAGTGATTAAGAAAGAGATTATCAAGCTTTTGGACATGGGTATTATTTTTGCAATTGCTGACAGTGAATGGGTGTCCCCTACTCAAGTAGTTCCTAAGAAAGGAGGAATTACTATCGAGAAGAATGAAAAGGGTGAAGAAATAGCATTGAGGCTAGTGGCGGTTATAGAATCTGTATTGACTACAGAAAACTCAATGAAGTCACGAAAAAAGATCATTTCCCCCTTCCGTTCATTGACCAGATGCTTGAGCGTCTGGCAGGACATGCATTCTACTATTTTCTTGATGGTTATTCAGGATACTTCCAAATAGCCATAGACCCAATCGACCAAGAAAAGACCACTTTCACCTGCCCTTATGGTACATTCGCTTATAGGCGAATGCCATTCGGTCTCTGCAATGCCCCAGCTACATTCCAAAGACGTATGCTGGCAATCTTTGGTCAATCCTTTGATCACTGTCTTGACAATCTTGATCAAGTTTTATCCCGCTGTATGGAAAAGAACTTAGTCCTAAACTGGGAAAAATTCCATTTTATGGTAGACGAAGGAATAGTTCTTGGCCACAAGATATCAGAAAGAGGAATGGAAGTAGATAGGGCAAAAGTTGAGGCTATAGAAAAGATGAAATTCCCTAAAAATATGCATGAAGTAAGAGGTTTCCTTGGACACGTTGGTTTTTATAGGAGGTTCATTAAGGATTTTTCTAAGATAGCTAAGCCCTTTCCACTTTACTCGAGAGAAGATGTTGTTTTCAATTTTGATGATAGTTGCAAGCATCGTTTGATGAGCTTAAAAGTCAATTGATTTCCGCTTGATCCTTATCTCTCCGATTTGGAACCTACCCTATGAACTCATGTGTGATGCATCCAACTACGCCGTTGGTGCAGTCTTAGGTCAGCGAATTAAGGGAAAATTCCAGCCCATCTCTTACGCCAGTCACACACTAAACCCCATGCAAGTGAACTACACAACCACTGAAAAAGAATTATTGGCTGTAGTCTTTGCTATGGACAAATTTCGTAGTTACTTGTTGGGCGCCTCAGTCATTGTTTGGACTGACCACGCTGCTCTGCGCTATCTTATGACAAAGAAAGATGCTAAACCGCGCTTACTACGTTGGATACTGATCCTGCAAGAATTCGATGTTCAAATTAAGGATAAAAGGGCCGTGAAAACCTAGTTGGCAGATCATGTTTCTAGAATGCAGAATGATGAAAAGAAAGAACCTGAAGAGATAGACCTTTACTTTCCTCTCGAGCATGTTATGCATATAGACGAGTGCACTCCAGATGTTCCGTGGTTTGCCTCTATCGTCAACTACATGCATTCCCAGTATTTAAATCCAGAATTTTCATATCAGGAGAAGAAGAAATTTTTCTCTGATTTGAAAACCTTCATGTGGGATGAACCTTACCTCTTTAAAATCTGTAAAGATGGATTGTTGAGAAGATGTGTCCCCGAATCAGAGCAACGTGATATCATTGAACAATGCCACAGTGGACCTACTGGTGGTCACTTTGGTCCCTGGAAAACGTGTATATATATAAATATAAGTATCTATAATATTATATATACATATGAGAATCTGGCAATTAATTGGATTAAGGTTTTAATTTGGTTTTAATAGAATTCTGGCATAAATTTTGTATCATATATACAACAATTTATTGACAGAAGGATATTATGTAAAACTTCCCGCCGTTTGTAATCCATGACATTTTGACGGAGTCTGATATCTATATATATTAACCATAATGAGTAGCTAAATATTTTCGGTGTTTTTATTGTTGTTATGCAATTTATATCGATGGATTGTTGCTATTTGATGTTTAACGGTTGACGAGAGTCGTTGTAAAACTTTAGATCACCATAGTAAAGATTGGATTTTTAATCTAATTAACGAGAGTTGTTAGGTTGAATATCTAGATTGCGAAATTGAGAGATTTCACACCTTTGTTATGAAAGCGTTAATCTTTAAAATCGAAAGATAAAATATTGATAGGCGAACTTTTCTAAGAGATTAGGAGTTCATACCTTCGATAGGTGAATCACAATTTTCGTTAAATCACCACAAGATAATCTAGAGTCGAAATTGAGGGTTGCGGGAATCGGTGGATCATTGCTTGTTCGTTGTTAAATTAATTGAGAAAAATCGTTTGTCTTTGTTTTGCTTCGTTTTCATCGTAGTAACCGTAGTAAGTTTATTGTAGTTTTAGTTATAAAATAGGTACAACTTAGTTAGCTCGGTTCGTAATTATCTTTCCTGGCTTTAGATCTTTGATCTTCTGTCTAGTTTACTTTTGTTGTTTCGTTTTTAGTTTTGTTAAGTGTTAGACGTTTTTATTTTCTTAAAATTTTTGTTATAATAGTAGTCGTGACAATTTAGAAAAAATTAATAAGAACTAGATAAACCTCGATTCCTGTGGATCGACTCCGTTTTTAATCGCTATACTACGATCCTCGCACTTGGGGTAAACCGGATTTATTTTATTACTTGTTATATTTTGCTTTGCATAAAATCCGAGACAACAATTACTTAAAAGAAAGAAACAGAAAATAAAGGCTTACATATTTGCAGCCATAATAAACTGCTGGACAGCTACATTGTAACGTACCAAAGCTATGAATGTAATTGATAAAAAGGTATAAGGTATTGTATGTATGTCTAAGGTGTCTGTTGGTGTGTTCTTACAAATTTCGTAGCTGCTGCTTGTATAGAGGCTGTAACCGACCTAGGGAGGATCTAGAAGATATACACGCGGAAATCCCGTGAGTGACCGAACCGACATACTCGGTCGACCGAATGATAGGGCTCGGTCGACCGAGCCTTCCTCTGCTCGTGTTAAACGCGCTTTTCGTCTATCTTGTTCCCCACTGCACGCTTGCGTGTTGATCTGATTAATCTTTCATTTAATGCTCCGATTTTCTTCCCCTATTATCTTGAGACCATTGATTGAATGACATTAATCCTCTCGATTTGTCGTGATCTGCAAAATCAGCATTTATCGCACAATAAATCGGCCTTTTAATAATAAAAACAGCTAAATACCAAATATCATATTAATAATCACTTAACATTAAATAATAAATATAAACGAGTGATTCAATATGAAATATACATTATTAATCTCGATTTAAGGTCAACGCTGATGAATTTTACGGGTATAATTTGACCGTCATCAGATATAGAATAGAAGACTCAATCATCTAAACTTCAAGGCTATCAACAGTCTATCAAAGAACAAACCTTTGAGAGTACCAGATCAAGAGCAACTCCAGCCTGAATTAAACTGGCTAAGAGATCATCCTGAAGATCAATTCATTTGAGATGTTCATACAGGAGTCAGAAACAGAAGACAACTGGAAAGCATGCTAACTTGTTTTCTATCACAGGTGGAACTTAAAACAATAGATGATGCAATTCAAGATGTTGACTAGATTACAGCCATGCAAGAAGAGCTCAATGAATTTGAGAGAAATGAGGTCTCAGAACTTGTTGACAGACCAGACATGTAAAACATCACTGGAACAAATTGGTTATTCAGAGACAAAATGGATAAACAGGGAACTGTTGTCAGAAACAAAGCGAAGACTAGTTGGAAAGGGTACTCTATAGCTGAAGGCATAGACTATGATGAAACCTTTGCACCAGTTGCAAGATTGGAAGCAATAAGACTCTTTCTAGCTTATGTAGCACACAAGGATATCAAAGTATATCAAATGGATGTCAAAAGTTCCTTTTTGAATGGACATCTAGAAGAAGAAGTATATGTGGAACAACCCCCTGGTTTCCAACTCAAAAAGAAGGAGAATAAAGTATTAAGCTCAAAAAGGCACTATTGATGACGGTCAAATTGGTACCATTATTTACCATCAATCTACCCCGGATTGTGTTCTCAATGGGCATAATATGTATGAAATCATGGGTTAATTAGTTTTATGTCACTAAGCCACATCCGGGGTGACAAAATTGATATAATGCGTATTAACCGTGTATTTTATGTGTTATTTGCTAGAAATAGAAGCTACTATGTGTGCTATGATTTTATTGACAGATGGATGAGTGTTTGAAGTATCATTTGGGCTGAATATAAGAGTTAATCGATAGAGAACTGAACCGAGCTGAAGGTTGAAGTGTATCGAGCAGAGATTGGACCCGAGAATCTGATTGGTGATCTTTCAATGCAGTTTACGAATTATTACAAGACGAACTGGGCTTGGACTTCTTCATCACAGTTGTAGGGCAGGAAACAAGGATTCCAACATACTTTGAATCATCCAAATCAGAGTTACGTAAACCAAGTTATGGTCCAAATACCGAAGCTGGACCTAGGGTATTCCAAGTTAAGTCGGCAGCAGGAAAAAGACAAACAAACCCTCGGTAACCCGGGAGGTACCGCCGACTTACCGAGGCCCAGAATCGTCCAAAAACACCTTTTCATGTCCTCAAAGCATTGGGTTTACCCCTTAGTCTATTTATACACCTATATAAAGCCATTAGAGCTGTGAATTCAGTATTCCTCCATTCATGCATAGATCTATTCATAAATTAGATACATTGTAGTCTTTTGGTTATAAATTCTTCTTTTCTTTCTTGAAAATAAGTAATGATAAGTCATGAGTCTTTCATTATTGAATTGTGCTTGGTTTACGATCTTCATGGATCATCTTGAATCGCCGGAGGGAGAGAGAATAGAAGAGTAGATATGTTCTTCATCATGGGTAAGATCTATTCCAATGTTTTATTTCTTTCTTAGATTCATGATTGTTCTTGTGTTAGATCAAGATTATGCTTGCATCTAATCATCTATTAATCAATTAAAGGAACCTTAATCTTTATTCGATTCGTTAGTATGAAACGCAGAATTATGGGTTGCGCTCTTCAGATCTGCGACGGTCTTTATCGCTAGATCTGAATACCTAGTAAATCCTAATTCTGTGGTTCGGTGTCAGCTACGTTGATCGGAAGGAATAATAAAAACGAGTAATAGGTCTGGCCAATCTAGTATTCGTAATTTGTAAATTAACATGAAGGACCACAAGTGGAGTGTTAATTAGGACATAGTCTTGATGGACCCTAGGAAAGTGCTGGTCAATGTCGACAGCTGTCTAGGCGGATTAGCGGTATGAGGTAACGCTCAATATCGACAATTCTAGTTTTTTATGAGTATGGGATATTACGGACCAATTAAGGAGGGTAGCTGGCGTATAGATTATCTCTTGCCATTGTCGGAGTAGATAGGGTCAGGAATTACACCCGTAGCTTAATTACAAATATGGATCAGATAAGGATTAAGGGGAGATTAGTTATGAATAGTTTGGTTATGCCTTTTCGATATATGATTGATGATTGGTTTATTTGCATCTCTTTTATTTACTGTTCTTTATGTTGGTCAACGACCACCCTATCCGGTTGACCTATAAATTGTGGTTGTGTTTAGCGTAATTAAATAATAGTCTGTGTGAAATCGATCTTGACTCGCCCTTGATATACAACGATTGACCTAGTACCCTTTCTAGTACATCGTGTGTATTAGTGAATTGCACACACGATCAAGTTTTTGGTGGCGTTGCCGGGGACTATTTATTTAATTGTTAGGCATAACCATTAATTTGTAGTTAACCATTTTTTTGTTAGTTTTTTTTTTTTCATTTCGATGATTGAATAAAAGTGGGAAGGTTTTTTTTCAACGCCATGTTCCTAAGGCTATTGAGCAAAGGATGTGCAGGATGTTTTTTTACTTCGGATGATTATTCGGTTATTATTTTGAGTCTTGAGTCTTTTAATTTTTATTTGGAGTCATTAAGTAGTTTTGTTGTGTTTAAGTAATAAAGTTGTTATGTATTGGCTTAAATTGTTTATTTCACTTCTTCCATTTAGTTGCGCTATTTACTGCCACATGACATAACTATTTTGTTACTTATTCGCGTCTCGCGGTACTAGTGGCCTTTGTGCAAGAATCGTTTGTATTAGCCGACCTAGTGCAGATTAGTCCTTTGGAGAAGACAACTTTGGCTCCAGTTCAATGATTTGATTTGCTTCAGACAATTAGCGGACTTCTTCTATTTTCCTAAGCTAAGTGTTCTTCTTCTTCCTACTTTTTTTGCTTTACTTTTCATATTGGGGACAATGTTGAGTTTTAAAGTGGGGGGTAGGCATAACACTTAGTTTGAAAAATTGAGAAACTTACACTTACTTTTCTGAATTTCGATTTTTTGAATTAAATGAAATAAAAACCTTAAATCGTTGAAATTGCTTAATTACATACTTAATTCATTAATGATGAATAAGGGGTTTGTCAACTATTTGAAATAGTGGTTTATTAATCATCTACCTTGTTGTGGAATCGACCTTTTTAAGCACATATAACTCACTTCTTCAATATGTAGTATAGATGGTGCATTATTCAATTTAGTATGGAAGAATGAGTATGTGTTATGTTGCATGAAGTATTGACTTATTAATTATTATTTTATAGTTGCATTCAATTTTTGAGCACGCAATCTGAGTAAGAAGTATTTAGATAAGATGAAGAGTTATCCTAGACTGGAAATCGATATTTGTCGGTGGATATACTTTAACCAATTGTAGTAGGAGGATGGTAGCAACTTGAATGCTAAACAGGTAAACCGGGACAAAACAGGCTTGTGAGAGAGAGAGAAAAAAAATAGAGAGGAAATCTGCCAGAAAAAGAAAAAAAATGAAAAAATAGATATGCAATAAAGGTAGTGAGGGAAGCGAACTCGTGTAAAAAGGGCACGACCCTCGCATAAAAATAAACAAACGAGGACTTAAGAGCGATGCTTAGTCCCCGAGTCCGCCTGGCCCAAGTAAGGTTTCATGTTGTTTGCCTGAGTCTGAAGACAAGAGAAGCGAGTGTGCACATTGGTAAGTAAGGATTGTGGGGTCTCTATAACTTCATTCTTTTCTTGAATGCACTATTACAAAAGATTTATCACACTACACATTGATGCATTGGTAGGTGAAGATTAATGGGGAACTTATGAATTGTTGTATGATACACGTTTTGCATGAAATCCTTATTGATATAATGTGATTCTATCTGCATCACTATTGTTTGAGAGTTATTGCACACATACGTCGGTTCTACTATGAGATCATGCTTAATGGATCACAGATGGATATGTGTTGACCCTCATCTTATTTATCATTCTTGAATGAGTCTGTTCTTAATTAGTTTGAAATTGTTTATGGGGTTTGTTTGATTTGGTTTTTGCTCGGGACGATCAAAAGCAAAGTGGGGGTAGTTGATGATGGTCAAATTGGTACCATTATTAACCATCAATCTACCCCGGATTTGTGTTCTCAATGGGTATAATATGTATGAAATCATGGGTTAATTAGCTAAATGTCACTAAGCCACGTCCGGGGTGACGAAATTGGTATTATGCGTATTAACCGGGTATTTTATGCGTTATTTTCTAGAAATAGAAGCTACTATGTGTGCTACGATTTTATTGACAGATGGATGAGTGTTTGAAGAATCATTTGGGCTGAATATAAGTGTTAATCGATAGAGAACTGAACCGAGCTGAAGGTTGAAGTGTATCGAGCGGAGATTGGACCCGAGAATCTGATTGGTGAACTTGCAATGCAGTTTACGAATTATTACAAGACGCACTGGGCTTGGATTTCTTCATTACAGTTGTAGGTCTGGAAACAAGGATTCGAACACATTTTGAATCACCCAAATCGGAGTTACGTAGACCAAGTTATGGTCCAAATACCGAAGCTGGACCTAGGGTATTCCAAGTTAAGTCGGCAGCAGGAAAAAGACGAACAAACCCTCGGTAACCCGGGAGGTACCACCGACTTACCGAGGCCCAGAATCATCAAAAAACGTGTTTTCTTGTCCTCCAAGCATTGGGTTTACCCTTAAGTCGGTTTATACACCTATATAAAACAATTAGAGGTGTAAATTATGTATTCCTCCATTCATTCATAGATCTATTCATAAATTAGATACAATGTAGTCTTTTGTTTATAAATTCTTCTTTTCTTTCATGCAAATAAGTCATGAGTCTTTCATTATAGAATTGGGCTTGGTTTACTATCTTCATGGATCGTCTTGAATCACCGGAGGGAGAGAGAATAGAAGAGTAGATCTGTTCTTTGTCATAAGTAAGATCTATTCCAATGTTTTATTTCTTTCATGATTGTTCTTATGTTAGATCTAGATTATGCTTGCATCTAATCATCTAAGAATCAATTAAAGAAACCTTAATCTTTATTCGATTCGTTAATATGAAACATAGAATTATGAGTTGCGCTCTTCAGATCTGCGACAGTCTTTATCGCTAGATCTGAATACCTAGTAAATCCTGATTCTGTGGTTCGGCGTCAGCTACGTTGATCGGCAGGAATAATTAAAACGAGTAATAGGTCTGGCCAATCTAGTATTCGTAATTCGTAAATTAAAAAGAAGGACCACAAGTGGAGTGTTAATTAGGACATAGTCTTGATGGACCCTAGAAAAGTGCTGGTCAATGTCGACAGCTGCCTAGGCGGGTTAGCGGTATGAGATAACGCTCAATATCGGCAATTCTAGTTCTTTTTGTGCTTGGGCTATTATGGACCAATTAAGGAGGGTAGCTGACGTATAGATTATCTACTTCCATTGTCGGAGTAGATAAGGTTAGGAATTGCATCCGTAGCTTAATTACAAATACGGATCAGATAATGATTAAAGGGAGATTAGTTTTGAATAGTCTGGTTATGCCTTTTCGATATATGATTGATGATTGGTTTATTTACATCTCTTTTATTTACTGTTCTTTATGTTGGTCAACGACCACCCTATCCGGTTGACCTAAAAATTGTGGTTGTGTTTAGCGTATTTAAATAATAGTCCCGTCGCATATTCAGAATCTTATTAATGATGATTTATATGGCCCAGATCATATCCGATGTATCACTGACAACCCGGGAAGCACTCTTCACTTGTGAAGGGTGCAATCCAGGTTGTATTGCATATCTCATTTACTTTCCCACTTTCTTCCAGTTGTATCCGTATACTACGTATTCCACTTTGTACAGATTGATGAAGCTAACTGAATGTGGAGATGGGAGGAATCCTGTTGATCGGAACAACCAATATCGGATTGACTAGACGCATCTGATGGGAGTCAACTTTACATGATTCCGGTGCATCTTTTACCCCCGTTTATCCCACTTTTAGCACGTTTTATGGTCCATTAGACCGTTTTCGGGGTAATATCGTGAATTTATAGCACGGGGAGTAAATCCGTCACTTTGATAGTTTACTACCTCTTTTTAGTGATATTGACCCTATTCCCGAGCACTTTTACCCTCTGGAATGTTTTGGATGTTTTTGGTTGTTGTGATGATGTAGGGAAATGGTGTCTCGAGAACCGGAAGGCAAAGAATTATGATGAGAAGCATGGTCAAGGTGCAACAATGAGCCAAGGAAGGAGAAAGAGGAAGAAAGGGGAGAGGAATGGTTGGTACCCTTGTGGTCTGTTCTGATTCAGCAACATTTTGACCCATGAGGGAGGCATTTTCTGGTCATGACTTCTTCATGAAAGTTGTAGAGAATTGAAAGATCTTTCCAACTCATCTTGAATCAACCAAATCGGAGCTCGGAAGAAGAATTTATGAAGGTTTTACTACAGCAGAAAAAGCGCATCATGCGAAACGCACGTTTGGAGCTTTCAAACCGGCGTTCCATGTCTCAAACCCAGCGTTCGAGCTCCAAACCAGCGTTCAGTTGCCAAAGTCGAGCAGAGAGTACGCCTCCAAACGCTGGTTTAAGAGCCTTCAAACCAGCGTTTGAGTCATCCAAACGCTGGTTTAAGAGCCTTCAAACCAGCGTTTCACATGTTACAAGCCAGAGCGCCTGAATTTGAAGCCAAACGCCAGTTCCAACCTCCAAACCAGTGTTTGGACCAATTTTCTGCAGATTTTTGGCCTCGCCTATAAATACCCCCTCAGCCCAACTCATAAGGGACTTCGACTTTCTCCCTTCCCTTAGCTAGATTTTGCTCGAAATTTGTAATAGCTTAGATTACGATAAATTTATGTAGATCAAACACCTGTTAACTCCCTCTTTTCATTTATTAGATTAGAATTTCAATCCAAACAACAAGTCTCCTACTTTTTGATGAATCTCCATTTTTGTACCTTCATCTCCAACTCGAATTTCTGCAACTTTTATGGTATTTATCTTCTTCCTTATGCTTGTTATGCTTCTTAATTATTGTTTCTTTCATGTTTTAATTAGTATAATGAGTAGTTAATTCCTCCCCATAGCCGGGTCATGTGATATGTGATGAAATCACCCTTTGGGTGATGAAATCGGGAGTGGGTAGTGTGTTTTATTGTTGTTTCTTGCATGTTTCACGTCTTAGAACTTGTTATAACGGATTTGAGCTCGGTTTAGTCGTTAAACCGAGCTCCTCGTGAGGTTACTCGTTTCTACGTTTAAGCGGCTCTAGTGCTAGACATGACATGTTAGGAGAGAGTTGTTCAGACCTTAGCATGGCACAAGGTGTTAGATGAGAGTTGTTCAGACGCCAACACCGGGTTTAGGAGTTCGCACCCGTGAGATTGAATGTAAGAGCACGTTTAGCTCACTACACACTTTTGGTTTTGTTAACCCTCGCGGTTGAGATTAGTCATATTGATCATGGTTCGGCTATGTTTCTCTCTCCCTTTAGACTCGTCAGTTTAATTCACTTTAGTTATATTGTAGTGTATAAATATTCCAACAACTTGATTGCCTAGACTAAGTTTGAAGTTAACTTTGGTACTCACAAGCACGTTTCCTTTGGGTTCGACCTCGGACTCCTGTAGCTATACTCGCAATCGACCCGGTTCACTGCCGGTTAGAGAGCTTGTTTAGTCACCGTTGTCTTGAGTATTATAAATTTGTTTGGTGAAAAACACGCTCATCAGCATCCCATTTTTGGTTGGGGTGCAATTCAGGTGTTTTAGCTCCTTTTATTTACTGGTGCCTGGCGTTTGTATGATGTTTATCATATTGTGTGTGTATTGCGGGCAGATCACCACCTTGCAGTTTGTCTGGCACTTACATATGACCGCGGCCTAGTGGACTGTGCTGACCTTTGGACGCACCCCTACCATACTGCTAGGGGTGCAATCCAGGTGTTTTTGTTGCTTTTGCTGTTCACCGATGTGCTCATACTTATTCTGGTGTTTGATATACCCCCTTATGTGTTTGATACAGCTTCTAGCATGTGCTCCGCAGCTCACTTTACGGACCGGTCATGTCAAAATTTCAACAGGGAGAGCCGTAATCTTCGGATCAAGAAAGCTCACACGAGGCTACGAAGGGATCTTCGGCATTACTTAGCCACTCCTTCTCCATAAGACAGAAGACAGATAGACAACATTTATTTTACTCCGCATTCCACTGATGTAATTATTTTTGGGACATGGACTCTTTTGGGAGTGCATAGAGCGAGTACTCTTCCCTATGTGGCGGATTTTCCTTCACTGGGTTTGCCACACATAGGGTTTAAGGAGGCCATGCTATGCACTCTATCACGTCAACTTAGGGCGGGCCGGGATATGGCACTCAACTTTGTAGCTCTTTATTTGATTTATTAATAAAATAAAGTTGTTTTAAAAATAATAATAATAATAATAATAATTAAATAATAGTCTATGTGGGATCGACCTTGACTCGCCCTTGCTATACTACGATTGACCTTGTACTCTTGCTAGTACGTCGTGTGTATTAGTGAATTGCACACACGATCAACTATATGGACTCAAACAAGCACTTAGAGCCTGGTATGAAACACTGTCACAATTCTTAATCAACAATGGATTCAACAAAAGGACTATTGACAAGACTCTCTTCAAGCTAGTAGATGGAACAAGCACTCTGTTAGTTCATATATATGTTGATGACATCATTTTTGGATCAGAAGATGAATAGCTATGTGAGAAATTTGCAAATCTGATGAAGAGCAAATTTCAAATGAGCATGAAAGGAGAACTCAATTATTTTCTTAGTTTACAAGTGAAGCAAATGGAAGATGGCATCTTTATAAATCAAGACAAGTACACAAAGGACTTAATACACAAATATGGTATGGATACAAGTCGCACATCAGACACACCAATATGAGAAAGAGTTATTCTTGGGAAAGATGAAAATAGAAAAGATGCTGATCAAAAGTTATATAGAAGAATAACTGGATCTCTACACCATTTAACTGCAAGCAGACCTGATATAGCATTTGTAGTAGGAGTTTCTGCAAGATTCCAAGATCAAATTAAGGAATCTCACCTACTAACAGCCAAGAGGATCATCAAATATTCGAAGGAAACAATCAATGTAAGAATTCGGTATCCAAAAGATGGAGGATTCAAATTGATATCCTACTCAGATTCTGATGATGCTGGATGTAAGATTGATAGAAAAAGCACTTCTGGAACTTGTCAGATGCTAGGCACCTGTCTAGTATCATGGTTTAGAAAAATGAAAAACTCCATATCCACTTCAACAGTAGAAGAAGAATATATAGCTGCAGGCAGCTGTTGTGCACAAGTATTATGGATCAAACAACAGCTAAGAGACTATGGAACGGAGGAGAAGAAAGTTCCAATTATGTGTGATAACACAAGTGCAATATCTATTACTGAGAATCCAATATTACAGTCAAGAACAAAACATATTGATGTGAGACATCACTTTATCAGAGATCATGTGGAAAAATGAGATGTTATCGTGAGATACATATCAATTGAATATCAATAGGCTGATATTTTTTCACAAAACCACTCGGTCATTGATGACGTGGTCAATCAGGTTATAATATACTTGACCACCATAAACCAATACTAGCAAGAGGACTAGGCCCATCGTAGTATAGCTATAGTGAATCAAGGTCGATCCCACAGGGAACCAATTGTGGATCATCTTATATACAAACAATTAATTAAATATGTCAAGGACATAGAGGTGGTCTACGACCAACATAAGACAAGAAAAGGTAAAGACACGACTCGACACAACGTAATTAACCTCCCCAATTATAGTCTTTATCGTTTGGACATAGATAATTTATATAATAAACTGAACTTATTAACTGTCAATCCATTTGTATCTATCTTAGATTGGCTACGGGAGTCATCCTCTTCAACTTGACTTAGCACCGGTGAGTCACTAGATCACTTTGTGATATTGTTACGTGACTTCGCGCTTTTGGTGCCTCCATCTCATATAACTCACACGCTTACGACTCTAAGGATGCCGATATTAACCGTACACCTCGTCCGAGGCAACATTCCTATGGTTAGGCGTACTTCTAAACGATTACTCAAGCTCTCGTCCAACTAGCATTTACCAAGTTATAGTCTCATGCTAATCTACGACGTATGTATAATCAGTGCTAGCAATCCCCAAATATAAACCTACCTAGATAACATTGAGCGTCCGAAGATCAATTCATAAGCCTACCTAAGAGTTTTATATTGGTATTTCCTTTTACACATTTTAATTAAACTAAGCGAGTAACGTAGCCATAGCCATACCTCTTGAGATAATAAATTCTATTAAGTTAACCTAACCATAAAGACGTGGCTATCTAACGGATGAAAGCAGGCTCGATCGGCCGAATAGGTGGGCTCGGTCGACCGAGTGAACTCATTCGATCACCCGAATCAATTTCGTCCCCAGATTACATCCCGAACATATCTCTCGGCGTTTCATCATCACGAGCATGTATTAAACGATAACTTCGTAAAGCATTCATATAAACTAACTTAGATACACATTAATTAAACAATGCAGATTCATGGATAGAAACTAAGTAGATGACGTAGGTTATGGGATCCCCATAGACAAGGAGTCGCCACATCCCTATCGTCATAGCCTAGATCTACATCATCTAGCTATGATTAACTAACTCAAACGATAAAGCATAATTGGGAGGGATTAATTACTTAAAAGAAAGAAACAGAAAATAAAGGCTTACATAATTTGCAGCCCTTAAACTCTGGAAACACCCTCAATAAACTACATTGAATAAAGATAGAATGATTTTATTGAATGATATTCTAAGGTACTCAAGGTGTGTTTTACAATTGCTCATAGCTGTTGCTTATATAGGAGTTTCGGCCGACTTAGGAAGGATCTAGAGGATAAACACGATTAAAGTCAGAAACCGCCCCTGACCAGAGGCTCGGTCAACCAAAGGGAAGCACTCGGTCGACCGAAGCATGAGGCTCGGTCGACCGAACCTGGATTTTCCAAGTTCTCCACGTTTTCTTCGTGCGCCTTGCTCCCACTCACGCTCACCGTCCGATCGATTTCTCTAATTTATCTCTTGATTAATGCTCCGATTTTCTTCCTTATTATCTTGAGATCCATTGATTGAATGACATTTATCCTCTCGATTTGTCGTGATCTACAAAATAAACATTTATAGCACAATAAATCGGCCTTTTAATAATAAAAACAGTTAAATACCCAATATCATATTAATAATCACTTAACATTAAATAATAAATATAAACGAGTGATTCAATATGAAATATACATTATTAATCTCGATTTAAGGATAATGTTGATGACATTTACGGGTATAATTTGACCGTCAACAACTACCCCCAACTTAGGCTTTGATCGTCCCGAACAAAGCATTAATAAGTCATTCCCCAAGACAACATTTTCTATGGTCAAATCATACTTACACAAGAAACTCAAGTCAACTCATACTAGTCATGCTCATAAGATATCCATTATTCACTACTTACTATGAATCGAAGTGATGTGTGCATGTGCATTTAGTTTTATATACTCGTGGCAAGATTAGAGTTTATGCTAACTTCGCAATCTCAACCTACCATCCTCAGCATTCATACTTCTTATGCCTCGAAATGGTTAGAGCACTAGAGCAATAAGCAAGAGCGTATCTATAGGGTTTTTGGACTTGGAGACCGAGTACTACTCAAAGCCTCTTAAAGAGTTGAATATGCTTTTCATATCTTCATATTTTTCAAATACTATTAATCTCAAGGAAGAAAACTTTTTTAGAGTATCCCCCTATCTTAGATCATGTATAGCATTGAATATTACCACAAGCGCGGGGCTACTTTGGTAATGTTACTACAAGCCCAGTGTCTAACATTTTGCTAAAACACAGGTACGTCTCAAACTTATTACTCCGCTTTTGTTGGCAAGAAGATAAGAATACATCAGCCAATAAGTATCGACACTAAGTCTACATAACCAATCATCTATGCAATGTACACATAATTTCTTCAGTTATTATGATTTGCGCGGTATGCTCGATTCACAGATTGAGTAATTGAATAATAAATAACTACTTGCAAAAACGAGCATGAATATCCTTAAATTTACTTAACATAAGTATAAAATGATCACGTACTCATGAAACTTGGTTTATTTCCTATCAATTCTTAGCTAGGGACTCACAATTCTAAGGGTACGAGATACATAATATGGTATTTATTCAATTTTTTCAATCATGTGCCGTTTCATTCAAATGTCAATCATAACATAACATGGCTAAGTCTCCTACCCCCCACTTAAACATGGCATTGTCCTCAATGACAAAAATAAATGAGAAGTTAAGAAGAAGACTTAGCTCTGGAAACGGCTCTCAAGTAAAGGCAGAACATCGGAGTAAATTTTAGCACGGTGTGGAGAAGCAAGTGAAAACCTGTATAAGCAGACAAACTCCACGAAACCGTAAAATACCATGTCTATGGAGGTTATAAAATAATGTGGCAGTAAGTAGGTATGAATACCGAAAAACATTTTAAGCCACTTTATTTTATACAACCAAAGACAAGGGAAACCAAAAAGAAAAATACTAAATAGAAAGAAAAATAAACAAGCAACTAAAGATGGTGGTCTTCATCTACAACCTCCACCGCCTAAATATTCTTAAAACCGGTGGAGAAGACAAAGATCAAAAGCATAACCCGTGTGGGAAAACACGAGGTGACTCGATCGAAATGTATTCAATCCAGGAAAAGAGAAACTCGGTAAGGTATAACAGATTGAATGCGACTTATTGGCTAAAGATAAAATCAAATACTTAACGCATAAACTTCTCGCTTGTACTGGATATCAACAACTTAGGGAGATGTAGCTACTCCTCGAAATTACTAATAACCCAATGTATCACGTAAAAGTCATAACCGTCATCAACAAGGTCGGATCGGTGTGATAGTTCAGAACAAAACTTATCATCTAGAAATGCCGGAATAGTCGGAAAAGTGTGAAATTTAAAACTTCTGATAGAAAGATAAGTTGTACTTTGATCGAACCAAAAACCTTTAAAATCTAGCTAGGGTCAGAGCTCACTACTAGAATTTCGGTCTTTAATGGGGAGAAATCTCCTCATTAATTGTCCATTTCTCCTCATTAAAGTTATTTAATGAGGAGATCTCGTTGCTCATTGCCGCCTCCGCCGCTAAAGATATATAATGAGAAGAATTGGAACTCCTCATTGACTATATCATACATTTAATGAGGATATATTCTACTCATTAAAATTATTTTTAAAGACGACATAACTCCTCATTAAAAGACCATTTTCTCCTCATCAAATCATGAAACATTAACAATACATCTCCTCATTAAAAGATCATTTGCTCCTCATTAAATTATGAAACATTAATAATGCATCTCCTCATTAAAAGACCATTTGCTCCACATTAAATCATGAAATATTAATAATAATTTTGAAGCCCAAAACTACATTAAATAAAGCAAGCCAATATAAGTTTTATACTGATGAAATACATCAATGATTCAATATATACAATGATAGATTATTCCCCAAAAGATAAGTTACACATAAATGTAAATTTAAAGAATTTTCTAATATATATAACATCCCTAAAAGAAACACGTTGCTCTCCTCTGAACATGACCGAACATCGGAATTCAAGACCAACTAGAGAGTAACGGTGACGCAGCTCTGGCATGCTTCTTGCATTCACTAAAATCATTAATCAGCTGATTAGTTTCAAGCATATCTCAGACACACTAAATAGATGCTCATATCATAGAACTTCACATTTCAAGACAGATGCTAAGACTCATACATCGACTTTGCATCACAGAGACAGAGACCTTGCCATTAAACAAGACTGTTGAACTATGGTAAACATATTGCAAGAATGATATTAAAAACAGACTTAGAACAGGGTTCTATCCGACATATTAGACTAGCAGGCATACTGATCTAGCAAGGACACTAAGCACATATAAAACATATTAATCCTAATAAGCAGGGCACAAGAAATTCAGGTCCGATGCAACCAAGTGAACTATTCAAGGAAACAATTGTTGACAAACGCCGATCTCCTAAAACTAATGAAAGGAAAAAATCTCAAGATCATTATATGTTTCAAACAAAACAGACCTGAATAGAGAGGTCTACATTGTTATTATAATTGTTGGAAGGTTGGACATTACCTCTTGTGTTGTCCATTTGTGAGGTCCACCAAAAGTTAGAAGCTTACCACTGATATTCTCGTTAAGCAATGCTATGAAGGTTAATCGAGCAATATCCTGGATTACAGAGAAGTTGATCATGACTTTATGCAACACTTTTTTAATGATTCTGGAAAAATTTGTACTTGAACAGTCAACCAAAACCATATAGGCTCAATATAGATATAAATACACGGTATGAGAACTAGAATTCTCTATCATCCTTTACTCCCTCAAGGAACACAAAAGGTACAGATAAAAAGCTAATCTTAAGATAATGCAAAGCCAGATTGCCGAACTCTGTCGAAGTTCTCAAATCATCAACATGCATACACAAAAATGATTCAAATGCATTATTATATATCTACAATGCCAACAATGTAGCTATAACATCAGTGAACACACTTATAACCAAAAGTAGCAGAGTTGTTCTTAAAAAACCGATCTTTACAAATGATGTAAGAGCAAAAAATATATGTAATTCTACGAAAGTATATTATTAAAGTAAAACAAAAAATAAACTATCAACTCAGATTAAAGTACACAATTTTTTATAATAAAGATGCAAATAAAGCAAGGTTCAACCAAACAAGTTGACAGACCAAAAAAGGCATTCAGAAGTAGGGACCGAATTTTTTAAGGTACCACTAGCACGGACCAATCAAGGCTAACAGTGAGATCAATTCAGAAAATTTCGAATAATGTATATACACAGTATTTGACCATACTTCAGTAAGAAAATTCACCAAAAGAAATTTGTTTAGTCTTGTACAACTTTATATACTTTTACATATATATTGATTAGTTCACTGCACATACACTTCTGGCTCAGATTCTGTAGACGACATTGACACAATGAGCAAGCATAACTGTATAACGTCTAAAACCGAGGAAAAAATAAACACCTCGCAAAAACAAGCACAATGGATATTCATACTCAGTAAAGATCTTAGAATGATTATAACAAAAACATGTCAAATAAACGATAAGGACCATAAGGTCTTTTTACCTTTCCGGATGCTTTTTCAAAAGCAGCAACCATCTCAAGAACAGACGTACCACGACCAGTTTCCAAATTATACGCATTACAACCTATAAACATTTCATTAATATCGACACATGGGATTTGATACTGAATCACTAATGTAGAATCATCAGTTACCTGAATAATCCTTTTCTAAAAGCTTCTTCAAAGCTACAACATGACCTTCTGCCAAATCCATGACATGGATGTAATCTTGTATCTTTTACGAAACAACTAGTTAGATGCTTAGTTACGTTGATCATGATGTGAACCTCAGCTAGATAATCCAAGAAATGGCTACATACCGCACTACCATCAGGCGTAGGATAATCATGACCATATACGTTGAGCTCAGGCAATCTGCCTACGGGTACTTGCTGTATGTAGGGCATTAGATTGTTTGGGATACCCTTTGGGTCCTTGCCAAGCTTACCACTCTTATGAGCAGCAACAGGGTTAGAGTATTTCAGCAGAATAATTTTCCACTCTGTATCCGCCTTTTGTATATCTCGAGCAATTTCTTCAAGGAAGAGCTGATCATAAAGGAGAAAACTCGTAAAGGAAGTGTTCAGACCATCCAAACTTTGAAATGGCACATTCCACACAAAAGTAGTCCAACCGATAACCTGGAGAGATTATTACGAGATTAATGAAACCAAAATTGATCTTAACAATAATATACCTTTGTCCGCCAATACTGGTTCATAGCCTTCACCTCAAAATCCTCAACACAAGGAATTTTCTAGGGGTTGGGTTGCCCGTACACTGTTGCAGATGAAGAAAAAACTAATTGTAGAGCCACAATCGGATCATAAAATCAGTTTTATAGAAAACGTAAAGCATAATACACAATGTAATGCAATTTAATAATCATGATGCTGCAAAAACAAAAACAAAAAGCCCCAATGAACAAAAGAACAAGCCTGAATTACTTCTATCTAAAATGGACAAGCCCAGACTTCTTTCATCATTAAACTAAAGAAATGCTGGTGCTTAGATTCACCTCGCTGAGAGAACACTTAAGACATTAATCAACTTAATACAAATCAAATCCGTGTCAAAGAAATTGTGCCCCTCAACACAAAGTTCGGTTCAATCAACATTAACAATGATATCACTATGCCACAAATACAAAAAAAATCCAAGTAAACTACCTTTTTAAAGCCATATTTTGCCATGGTCTTGTACAGATTGAGTGGTTCAATTTGGTTGTTATCAAAATATCCTAAAGGATGCACAACACTTTCACCAAGAGCTTTAAGCCCAGCAAAGTGAATCACTGCATCAAACCTGGCAAACGAAACAATAATAAAGATACTTCTCCAAATCCTCTGTGATCCTTATATCACCCTGCAAAGAAGTACGTGACTAATAAATCAAGCTAATGTTCCAAAAAAGCAAGATGGCATAACATTCAAATCATAGAATATAGGAAATTCAAAAGCAGCTCCACATCACAAATGGATAAGGTCATTCCGTCCATTTACACCACCATCAAGTGCAGGCCTTCAAATAAAAAACAGAGGGGAAAATTGCTTGCAAAAATCTGTCGATTATAACAAAATGATAAAGATAATGAAAAAAAAAGATGATGGAAGAATTGGAATCGTACCATCTTAAGCGGAATTTGTCCAAATCGCACCAGGAATCGAGCGGTCTTCGTTCCACATAATTTGTTTTCCTTCTGAGAGTTTCCGAGAGCCATCGGTTAATTTATCAAAGATCGATTCATGATTTTTGAGTAAAAAAGGCTGATGAGGCGATTAACCGGAGATGATAAGACATGCTAGGGTTTCAGATTTTAGTGGATGTCGACGAGAATGAGATTCTCGGGGAACAGAACAATGTGATGAAGAAATCTTTAATAATAAAGCGTATTAAAGCTACGAGTTTATGTGTTAAAAAAAAAAAAAAAATACAGGCATGATTTTCAAATTTTATGACATAGATACATGTATGCCATAAATCCAAGTGGTAAATACTCCCTTCTCTTGTAGTGCAGGTTAAACTCGTTGAGGATTGCACACTATTTTAAGGGCGCTTTCAGAAATACCACTATTGAGTTGAAAGCGATTTCTGACTACCATTCCGTTGTCGAAATACCATTCCGTTTTCGCGTTTTATGTGTTTTTGGACCAAACTAAACCCACAATTGGCTTTTAACCACGATAAGGGATTTGTATCTGCCTTAAGATCGTCTTGCATTTGTCAAAAAAATGGAAAATCATAAACCAAAATCGTGAAAATTACACTAAAGTGGTATTTCCACATTTACACCACAGAATGGTGGCACCCCAACAAGTTAAGACCCCGATAAGAACAAATTGGAAAAGTAAAGATGAGATCTTGCCTTGAACAATGATGGCTGGGAGAGGAGCACTAACGATGGTGGATGGTGGAACGGCAGAGGCGGCGGTGGCAGCGCATAGCGGAACAACGGTGGCAGAGTAGAGAGACGGAAAGTGATTAGGGTAATTGGTTCCTCTACTTTTTGCAGCCGTAACTTTTTTTTTAAAAGTGATTGTTATGATATATTTTTTTCAATAATAATGGGGTGGGTTGGTTTTATTTATTTATTTATTAATTTTAGCATAGGTTGATTATCTAAATTTGTGTTGTTAATGAGGAGAAATTTTTTGTCGCATCAATAATAAGGAGAAATTTGACCAATAATGAGGAGAAATAACATTTGGTTACCATGCAGAAAAAGAATTCACGTCTCCTCATTATTAGTACCATTTAATGACGAATTTTCGGTTCCTCATTAAATTCTCCTCATTGAAGACCCATTTTCTAGTAGTGGCTACACTTCCCCCAACTAGGATCATGAAAATCAAAATGATAAAAAATAATCATTAAAGCTTAGCAATATTTCAAATTCCGCAACACAAAGGTATTTTGTAAACAAAATGGAGGTTGAGAGTATGATGGGTTTAGAAAAAGATACACATAAGGTTGGGAAGAAAAGATAAAGGGTGGGTAAGAAATTGTGTTTATGGGTCGGTTGAGAATGGTTAAGGCATTGAGATTGGGTGGGAGAGTGAAACGGATGGAAAGAAAGAGAGGCGATGAAAGAATGGTTAGAAATGTGAACTGTTGGGGCAGATTGGTGAGAGGATCGAAAAGTTTGAAGGTGAAAAAAGTGTAAAGGGAAAGATAAGGATAATTGCAGAATGAATTGCACATCACTTTGGATTTTCACTCGGATCGCCATTCTAAAAAGTTTTGGAAGTTGACAAAAATTGTTCTTGTTCACACCAATCATTCTCTGTTACATTTTCAATAATTCTCAAGCTCTCTTAATGCTTCCATCTTAAGATTGATTGCTAAATTTCCTGTTCTTTAGCAATTTCTTGACTCTCCTACGGAACTCTATTTCACGTGGCCTATATTGAGTAAAAAGGTTTTGCACATCCTTAGCCCAATGGCCATCGGAACACGGCAAAATAAAAAACCTCAACATATGTCACATTACTTTTATTTGACTCAAAGAAAACAAAACCTATAATCCTAAAAAAGAAATCCTAAGGGTTTTTAAAGTAGTTACGAGTTTAGAGTCCTCATTTCGACTTTCCAAAAGTATCCTTGTCAATTATCATTCTTGGATCGCTTGGACTTTGACCCTTCCGAGCACTATAAGAGGTGGCTCATCATTTATTTGCGGATTAATACACTTCCCTTGGTTGTGAGACCCAGAAACGACATTTATCCATACCATTTATCCAAAGCTCTTACATCGGCTCGTTTTAGGAATTAGTGAATTCTAAGAAACTCGGTTAAAATTACGGTTACTAATTACGGTTTTGGCCTACGACAATAAGTTACAATGAATCAAAGTACTCGAATAAGGTCGGTTATGTAGGCAAGCCTACGTTTGTCTTATTCGTTGGAACATATGTGATGATTCGAGGCCAATCCGTCAAGATTAAGCCCCGTTTAGCCCGAAGGCTTATCGGCTATGCTAAGTCTTGTCGAGAAGCTGGCATAACGTACATCACACGTGGAGGAGTTGATTGAGCGGCTCGGTTGAACTCGCCTTGACCATGGTTAGACCATTTCGAACCCATGTACTAAGAGTCTCCGATTTCTAAATTGTCACCCAAAGCGTAATCTCGTTTTTGTTTAAGGTGGGTTCACCGAGAAGCCATCACCATAAAACTCAACGAAAGCAGAAGATTGTGTTCTCTCAAAACTCAACGTCTTCTTTAGGTTGTGAATGCTTAAACTACACAATTTGTTGCTCCCATGGCCAGTAGAAGTAATCTCATGCATAGGACAATGAGATTTTGATAGAACTACGAGGAACTCTTTATTCACTGCTTCCTTCAACTACTACATGTTTCCTACACCTCTGAGATGAGGCAGGACTTGAGGCGTAACCTTCCACACTAATAAAATTAATCTTATGAACCAACTCCGGGCTAAGATTCATTCTAAGGTTCATGTATAGGCCAACTTATGCTAAAAAAAAAACCAAAAGGTAGTAAAACATAAGCAAAAAAAGGGTAGTACCTTGCCTTCAACATTGTACCACGAAGAATTTAAGCCTTAAAATATATATTTTTTTTCGGAGCCATCTTGGTGCTTTAAAGGTATTGCTTCCATCGCTTTTCCCATCGTAGAGTAG
Organism: Gentiana macrophylla; assembly: GCA_026214975.1. Lineage (NCBI taxonomy): Eukaryota > Viridiplantae > Streptophyta > Magnoliopsida > Gentianales > Gentianaceae > Gentiana > Gentiana macrophylla. The sequence goes on from CM047807.1 coordinate 26,017,562, forward strand.
TAATTCCGCATGTTCTTTGGGTTATGTTCTCGGCGCCCTTGAAAATTACCGACTCAGATTATTGCTTCCCTGGTTTCGCAAGCGTAAGAAAAACAAAAACAAATGGACCGTGATCGATTTTAACATGGTTTCCCATGTCGCTATCGACTCCACGGATTAAACATACGGGATAAACAGAGACACGCGAAATTCCGCACTCGAAAAACACAAATCGAAACCGTGTAAAGCGAGCGAACAATAATAAAACAAAACAAAAATTATAAATTCTCGGTCGACCGAATGAGGTCTCTCGGTCGACGGATAAATTTTTTATTATTTTTATTAATTTTTTTATTTTAGAATCTGGAATTTTCGCATGTGAGAGCAGACAACAACGAGAGGACTCAAAACGTAAAAATTGACTCTAAAAAGCGAAAACTCGACATGAATAAAAATTTATTTATATATAAAATTGACCGTTGGTTCCCGGCAACGGCGCTAAAAACTTGATGACGTGGTCAATCAGGTTATAATATACTTGACCACCATAAACCAATACTAGCAAGAGGACTAGGCCCATCGTAGTATAGCTATAGTGAATCAAGGTCGATCCCACAGGGAACCAATTGTGGATCATCTTATATACAAACAATTAATTAAATATGTCAAGGACATAGAGGTGGTCTACGACCAACATAAGACAAGAAAAGGTAAAGACACGACTCGACACAACGTAATTAACCTCCCCAATTATAGTCTTTATCGTTTGGACCTAGATAATTTATATAATAAACTGAACTTATTAACTGTCAATCCATTTGTATCCATCTTAGATTGGCTACGGGAGTCATCCTCTTCAACTTGACTTAGCACCGGTAGGTCACTAGATCACTGTGATATTGTTACGTGACTTCGCCTTTTGGTGCCCCCATCTTATATAACTCACACGCTTACGACTCTAAGGATGCCGATATTAACCGTACACCTCGTCCAGGCAACATTCCTATGGTTAGGCATACTTCCTAAACGATTACTCAAGCTCTCGTCCAACTAGCATTTACCAAGTTATAGTCTCATGCTAATCTACGACGTATGTATAATCAGTGCTAGCAATCCCCAAATATAAACCTACCTAGATAAGCATTTGAACGTCGAAGATCAATTCATAAGCCTACCTAAGAGTTTTATATTGGTATTTCCTTTTTACACATTTTAATTAAACTAAGCGAGTAACGTAGCCATAGCCATACCTGCGAGATAATAAATTCTATTAAGTTAACCTAACCATAAAGGCGTGGCTATCTAACGGATGAAAAGCAGGCTCGGTCGACCGAATAGGTGGGCTCGTCGACCGAGTGAACTCATTCGATCACCCGAATCAATTTCGTCCCCAGATTACATCCCCGAACATATCTCTCGGCGTTTCATCATACGAGCAGTTAAACGAAAGAATCAGTAAAGCATTCATATAAACTAACTTAGATACACATTAATTAAACAATGCAGATTCATGGATAGAAACTAAGTAGATGACGTAGGTTATGGGATTCCCATAGACAAGGAGTCGCCACATCCCTATCGTCATAGCCTAGATATACATCATCTAGCTATGATTAACTAACTCAAACGATAAAGCATAATTGGGAGGGATTAATTACTTAAAAGAAAGAAACAGAAAATAAAGGCTTACATAATTTGCAGCCCTTAAACTCTGGAAACACCCTCAATAAACTACATTGAATAAAGATAGAATGATTTTATTGAATGATATTCTAAGGTACTCAAGGTGTGTTTTATAATTTCTCATAGCTGTTGCTTATATAGGAGTTTCGGCCGACTTAGGAAGGATCTAGAGGATAAACACGATTAAAGTCGAAACCGCCCCGACTGGAGGCTCGGTCAACCGAAGGAAGCACTCGGTCGACGAAGCATGAGGCTCGGTCGACCGAACCTGGATTTTCCAAGTTCTCCACGTTTTCTTAAATGCCGCCTTGCTCCCCACTCCACGCTTCGTCTTGATCGATTTCTCTAATTTATCTCTTGATTAATGCTCCGATTTTCTTCCTTATTATCTTGAGATCCATTGATTGAATGACATTTATCCTCTCGATTTGTCGTGATCTACAAAATAAACATTTATAGCACAATAAATCGGCCTTTTAATAATAAAAACAGTTAAATACCCAATATCATATTAATAATCACTTAACATTAAATAATAAATATAAACGAGTGATTCAATATGAAATATACATTATTAATCTCGATTTAAGGATAATGTTGATGACATTTACGGGTATAATTTGACCGTCATCAGTCATGAGAGATTTTGTATGTTGAGAACTGAGTTGGGAATGATTGAAATTGATTTAGTAAGAAGGAGTAGGTATCTAAAGTAATCAGCAGAGTGACTTCACCAGCTGACTGAACCTTTTCAACTTTGGGTGCGCTCACTTTGTAGGTAAGGCACTGGTAACCAGCGAAGTTCACCTCACTGATTGTTAGGAACAATTTTATATAGCAGCTCAATAAAGAAGTTACTACACTGGCTTAGTGACCGGCCAAGTTACTCCACCACTGAATACTTTGGAGAAAATAGAGAAGTATGACGGAAATGCCTCGATTCAAGAGACAATCCCAAGCACACAGCAAGGGGGAATGAGGGACAATACCAATGCTGAAATCACCATTACACAAGAAAGAGTACATCTATTTAATCCAAATTGGACAATCTGATTAGCACAGCTGATACTACCAATAGCATTCTGTTACAACGGCATGATGATGCCGCCAAAAAGGGGGAAAGAAGAGGTATGCCTGAAACTTCTAACAGAATGTAAGAAGAGGTATACCTAAAACTTCTAAGAGGATGAAAATGTTTTATTCCTTTTGGAGATTTGTATTTCTTTTATCATATGAGAAATTCGCATACTTATGTTCAGGCTTATGAGGGTTTCGGCATCATCAAAAAGAGGGAAATTGATAGGAACATTTTATTATGTTTTGATGATGGTCATACTAGCTGTTATAGAAAGCCTGAAATAAGTTAGTATTCTCTGTATAAGTCTTTACTTAGAGTCTGATATGTTGTATACGTTGAGTGAGACAAGTATTGTACTAGTTGGTAGGATGGCTAAGTAAAATAGAAATCTAGCAGAGTAAAGGCAGCCAAGAACCAACATAGAAGCTTGGAGAATATGGACTAACTTATAACCAGGAAAGTATGTGATGATCTTGGATAAGTCTAGGTTAACTTACAAGTGATGAAATTCATTGTTTAAATATGGTGTACACTGATCTCACACAAATCAAGGATCTGTGAAGTACAAGTACTCTTGGAAACTCAAAGAAATCAAGAAAGCAGTGAACCGGTAAAGCAAACTGTCTACCGGCTAAGTAAAGAAAAAGCAGTTAAGGAAGAACTAATCAGCTAAGTCAGCAAGAAAACTTAACCGTTCAAATAATAGACAAGTGAAAGAACAGCTAAGCAATTCAAGCTTATTCAGAACGTGAAAAATAAGGAAGATTCAGAGGATCAAGCATTAAATGCACAATCAATTAAAAATCAATCAAGGACGGATTTTGTGATAAACGTTTGAAGAAAATCCGGATCACTGAGATAAAGGAGAATATAATTAAGGGGTAATCAAGAATTAAATCAAGGATTATTCCCCACATTAAATAGCCAACAGACTGAAATTCAAATCAAAGAATATCAAGGCTATATATAGAAGGCATTGACAGACAGGAAAAAGAACGATTAAATCTTGAAAAATAAGCATAAACTTTGTCAATTTGAAAAGCCTTCTCTTTGAACTTAAAGGACACATCTAGAGATCAACTCAGCAACCAAAGCTCAAATTCCACATCAAGCACTGAGATTGATCAACAAAATTTGTGAATCCAATTCACACCAGTCAAGCAACAAAATTAGAGTCATCTGAGAAGGAGTTGTGTTTCTGATAGCTGCTGAAGAATTCGTTCTCAAGGAGCAGTGTTGAAGACTGAGTCACTTAAGCTTTTGAAGCCAATGAGTGATAGTCTTGTACATTGTGAAGCTTGTGAGCCAAGGACAATCTTCCTATTGTATCAGTGAAAACAGTAGTGATTTCCTCCAATCATCACTGGAGAAGAGTGGATTAAGGGATTACACCACCCTAAACCACTATAAACCTTTGAGACTATTTACTTTCAACACTTTACTTTACTACACTTACTTAGTGCATAATTCATACTCTGTGTGTGCATATTCCACTTTGAAACAGTATTAAAAGAATGGCCTTATCCGCTGCCCAAAAGCTTTTAAAACAAGAAAATATTTTGAAACTCCAGTATAGTCATTCACCCCCCCCCCCCTCTGACTATACTTTTACCCTTCACTGGGATCAACACACTCTTAACGTCAATTTGGTACACCTTGAATTTCTTATGAGCTGCAAAGGCAAGAAATAATCTAATTGCCTCTAATCTTGCTACTAGGGCATAGGTTTCATCGAAGTCTATCCCTTCGGCTTGTGAATATCCTTTGGCTACAAGCCTTTCTTTATTTTTGACAATGTTTCCATCTTCATCAAGCTTATTTATGAAAACCCATTTGGTGCAAATTATATTGACATGATCTGGTCTTTCCACCAACTCCCAAACTTGATTTCTTTCGAATTCATTGAGTTCCTCTTGCATAGCTAGTATCCAATCTGGATCTTTTAGTGCTTCTTCTGTCTATTTTGGTTCAGTATAAGATAAAAAGCATGCAATCATAGCATCTAACTGATTTCTTGTGCGAAAACCTTGTTGAAAATCACCAATCACTTGTTCTTCAGGGTGATCTCTCATCCATTGATGCACTGGGGATTGCATTAAAGGGTCTATATTTTTTTGTACTGGTTCTTCATGAACTCCTTCTTGATATTCTTAAGCTTCATTCTCTTGAAGTGGATCAGTTTCATGTTGTTCAGCTGTAGGTTCTGTTGTTGTTAGCTGAGGCTGATCTTGGTCAAAAGATTCTGATATCCTTAATGTTCCAATATCAACATAAACTTGTTTTAGTGTCTTTTCTGACTGATACTAAGAAACTGGTTTCTGTTTGTCTTCAATTGTATCACTAGTGAAGTTTGGTTCGTCAAAAACTATGTGTATAGATTCTTCATGCTTGAGTGTCCGTTTGTTCAGCACTCTAAATGCCTTATTGACACTTGAATATCCCAAAAATATTCCTTCATCAGATTTGGCCTGAAAAGTCTTGAGCTGATCTTTTCCATTGTTGTGGATCAAACATTTGCTTCCAAAGGCATGAAAATATGAGACATTTGGTTTACTTCCATTCCAAATCTCATATGGTGTCTTTTCATGTCTTTTTTTCATGAGAACTCTATTCTGTGTGTAGCAAGCTGTGTTTACTGCTTCTGCCCAATACCTTTTTGTTAATTTTGATTCACTGATCATGGTTCCCCCAGCTTTTTGAAGAGTTCTGTTTCTTCTTTCCCCTACTCCATTTTGCTGAGCTATTTCTTTGGCTGCAAGCTGATGTAACACTATATTTTCTGCACAATATTCAATGATTATATTGTTGATAAAATCAGTTCCTTTATAAAATCTTATCTTGACAACTATTACACATTTCTGGTTTTGGAGTCTCTTGAGAAGTTCTGTGAGTTGTTGCTTGGTTGCACTTTTCTTAGACAAGAAAATTACCGATGTATATCTTGAGTAATCATCTACCACTACCAATGTGTACTTCTTTCCACTGCCACTGATAGGTATAACTGGTCCAAATAAGTCCATGTGTATAAGTTCTAGGACTCTTGTAGTTGAATGCTGAGTTTTTGTCTTGAAACTGGTTTTCACTTGCTTTCCTTTTTGGCAAGCATCACATAAGCTATACTTCTTGTAAGTAATCTCAGGTAAACCAATTACTAATTCCTTTTTGACAGGTAGGTTGATGTCATCAAAGTTGAGGTGACTCAACTTTTTTATGCCATAACCAACAGATTTCTGATTTTGTATGTAGAAGTATACAAGTTTCTGGGATTAGTGTTGACCAGTCTGCTACATACATGTTGTCTCTTCTTCTTCCAGCAAGATCTACTTGAAAAGCTGATTCACTTGTAATAGTACAGAATTCTTTGTCGAATGTGACTCTGTATCCTATGTCACAAAATTGACTTGTGCTGAGAAGATTTTAATTTAATCCTTCCATATAAGCAACATTCCGGATTCTTAAACCATTCTTGATTAGGGTTCCATATCCTCTTGTGTAGCCTGGTTTGTCCTTTCCTCCAAAGTTTAATTTACGTCCATCTTTGGCTTGAAAATCAACTAGACAGTCCTTGCTCTTTGTCATATGTCTTGAGCATCCACTGTCAAAGTACCATATTTTCCTGCAAGCCAATTTAAAAGGTTTTAGGTGCCCAAATCTGTTTAGGTCCATGGGGGTCAGTTGTAAGTACAACTCTGGGAATATTTCCATAAGGTCGTCTTTGGAAATTGTTGCACTTGTTTTCATATATGTATGCCACATTCATATATATTTCCATAAGGTCGTCTTTTGGATGAAATTGATTTCCATGATGCTTTCTATTATTAAAAACTAAATAATAACCATCATTCTGTCTGTACTGAGGTCTGTGCTGACTTAGGTACTGAGGCTTTTGCTGAGGACTTGGGTAAGTCCTCTGCTGAGTCCGTGACTGAGACTATGATAAGTTCTCTATTATGAATGACTATTCTTGTTAGTTTTAATAATAGGTTCAAAGAAATTCCTCATTTCATCAAGTGTTTCTTCTAGTTCTGGATTTCTAGGATTAGAGCCAGCTGTAGAAGAACAAGCATTTTGAAGGGAATTGTGAGCTGAGGTGTATTTTCAGTTACATTCAAATAACTCATTGGAGGATTCCATGTGAGCCATCAGGGCTGTATCATCTGAGAGTGCCCTCTCAGTTCCAGCTTCATAATCAGACTCATCTCCAGCTAAGAGAGCCCTTCTCCCGGTTCTTCTTGGCTGAGTTCTTTTACTAGCCTGTTCTGGGCATTCACCGTTGTAATGTCCTTGCCTTTTGCAGTTAAAGCAAAGATATTCATCATTTTTTCTTTTCACAGAAGTCTTTTTGATGTACTTCTGGGTGATTGGCTATCCATTTTTCATTTTTCATTCTTCTAATTCTGTTCATCATGAGAGCCATATGTTCTTCCATTTCATCTAATTGTTGAAGAATGCTAGAGGAAGTTTCTTGATTATCATTGGTTTCTGCTGCAAGAGCTGATGTTTTAGGTTCCTCCAGAGCTTTGATCACTACTGCTGTGATTGTGAAGTCCTCACTGAATTCATATGCTTTTAGATCTGAGAAGATTTTGAAAGTGTCTTCTTCATCAAGATTACTTGAATTTTCCATGGATGTAACCTTCATTTTCCAACATGAGGGTAGATCTTTCAAAATTCTGGTGTTTACTTTCTTCTTGGTGTATTATATATTGAGAAGTGCTAGTTCATCCATGATTGTGCTGAATCTTGTCTCCATTTGTTCAATGGTTTCTCTATGTTTCATCTTGAAGTCATGAAATTTTTTTTTGCGACATAGATCTTATTTTCCTTGATAGAGTCAGTTCCTTCACAGATAGCTGTAATTTTTCTCACATTTCTTTGTCGGTTGTACATTCTTTGAATTTCAGGTACATGTTTCTATCCAAGGTTCTGAAAATTATGTCCATAGCAACATTGTTTAGATTGTTCCTTTTTCGATCATCATTATTCCTTTCACTTTTAGGCTTGGGAACTCTAACTTGAGCACCTCCTTCAATAGTTTGCATGTAAGTGATTTGAATAGGTCAATTAGTAAGTACATCCATCATCTCATCATGAGTGGCAGCACGAAAAGCCTGCAAATGACGTCTGTATTCATCAAAGCAATCCATGTTGCACATGAGCATCTGTCTTGCCTACTGATTGTTACCCATAGTGTAAGTGAGTTTATGCAAGAATTGGAAACTGAAAACTGAGCTTTTTCAGGAGAACAACTAGAGGATATAATTAGAACAAGTGGGCTTTTAACAATGACTTGTTAAAGAACACTGCTCCGATACCAATTGATGATTGGTATCGGAAATAAATGAATACCAGTTATTTGAACTAACAAGCCGGAACAGAAAACTCTGCTCTGATACCAATTATTGTTCCATTGGAAAGGCTGACACAAGTTTAGAGGGGGGGGGGGGTGAATAAACTTGTCACCAAAAACTAGATCATAGGTCAGATTAAGTTTAATTATAAACTTGTGTGGAGTTGAGCTAACAAAGCTGAAATATAAATCAGGACGGATTTATATTAAAACTGAGTTAACCGGAAGTGGATATATTTGAGCCTTTATACTGATCTTGTTGTTTCTAAGAAAAAGTTGATGAGTATGTTTGTGAGCTGTGAATGAATATCAATCAGTTTGTTCAGTTATGTTGTATAAAATACTTATATGAAAACACTCACACAAACTTTAATAAAATTGACAGTAAGTAAAATGCATAAAGTAAGGCAAGAATTATTATGGTTGGTTACAAAAAGTCCTAAATGATAGTCATTAACTAATCCCTAGCTTCACTATCTAAACAACTGTAGAACAGAATCTGTAATTGCTGCTCTGCAACTGCTTGAATCACTGGTCCTTAGAGGGTTGTATCGCCTCTTCACCAGCTCCACCAAAAACACAGTCTACCCGACTGCAAATACGAAAATTGTCCTTAGCAAATCCTAAACCGGATTGCTTCACAGTCTAAACCTTTGATAAAAATCAAAGTTGGGCTGGGAATCAATAAATTGATTCTTGCTTGTGGTTCTTCTAAGTGTTGGATTCCTGAAGTCTTTGTAGCTTGAACACTTGAAGAATTCTAGATATGATCTTGTTGAGCACAAACTTGATAGCAATTCAATTGAACAGAGCTTGGTCTTAAAATGCTTGCAAACATGTAAAATTCGTGTTGTGTTTGATCCTTGATTCCAAGTCCTCTATTAATAGTGTGATGTCCAACGTTCATCTTTCTTGAATTTTGAATTATATCAATTTCTATATTTTCAGATGTCAGATGTCATAGACCGTTCTGACATGCCAGTCCTTCAACCAATAAGATTGCTTGATTTGCAACGTTCACCTGTTCATTCAGTTCTTTGAATGACTAACCTTATAACATAGTATCTTGATCAGTTTTTGTCTGAGTATGTCAGTTATCGGTTTATCAACTGACTTAGAGCATTAACTGAGTGTTTACTCCTTTTCAAAACTTAGTACACTATTCATCTGATTTCATTTGACTTAATCAAGGCACACCTTTATTAAATAAATCGTCTAAGATATCATTGTCCTTATGTATCTTAGGCCTTTATACAAGATCCATAAAGTCAATTCAGGCCATCATAGACTCACCTGAATTCTAACTTTGTAGTCTCGGCTTTGGTCTCCATAACTGAGTCTGAACCCTTAGTTCAATAACTGAGTCTATGTCCCTCAGTTCTTCATTTACTAAGTTTTGTTCCCTTAGCGTTTAGCTTCTAGATAAGTCAACCGAGTCTGTGTCCCTCAGCAAACTTACCTTCTTCAGTTTTGAGTGAACTTCAATTCTAGCTTGTAAGTGACATATTTAGTTTAAGTCAGCATCCAGTTTTTTAGATGATTTCTAGATCTCAGTTTTACGACTCTCTAACTATTACAGTGCTTGTCTGATGTAACTATACACCTATCAGACTATAATAAATCCTATACATTTAGTTTTAGACATCTTTTAGCTTTTCACTATAACAACTAGCTTCAGCACTTCATCAATGGGGTGTAAACAAACAATTAATAAATTTGATGAATCATCATCAAAACTCAAATTTTATTTCGAATATGAGGTGTTTTTTCTATCAAATTTACATCCTACATAATCTGAGTCTGAATAAGATATCAACTTGAATCCACCATCTTTTGGATACCAAATTCCCACATTCATTGTGTGTTTAAAATATTTGATGACCCTCTTGGCTATTAATAAGTGAGATTCCTTAGGTATTGAAATCTTGCACACACCTACTACAAATTCTATATCAGGCATGCTTGAAGTTAGATGGAGTAAAGATCCAATAATCCTTCTATACAACTTTTGATCAACATCCTTTCCATTTTCATCCTTGCTAAGTGTAGTTCTTGCACACATGAGTGTTTCTGAAGTTCCTTTGGTGTCCATACCACACTACTTTACCAACTCCTTTGTATACTTTGCTTGATTTATGAAAATGCCATCTTTCATCTGTTTCACTTGTAATCCAAAAAGTAATTGATTTCTCCTATCATACTCATCTAGAATTTGCTCTTCATTTGGTTAGCAAATTTTTCACATAGTTTTTCATCTTTTGATCCAAAAATGATATCATCCACATATATTTGAACTAGCAAGGTACTTGATCCGTCTTCTAGCTTGAATAGTGTTTTGTCTATTGGGCCTTTGCTTAATCCATTTTTGGTCAGAAAAAGAGATAATTTTTCATACCAAGCTCTTGGTGCTTGTTTGAGTCCATAAAGTACCTTTTTGAGTTGGTACACTTTATATTCCATTCCTTTAATTTGAAAACGAGGTGGTTCTTCAACATAAACTTCTTCTTCCGAAATTCCATTCAGGAATGCACTCTTTACATCCATTTGATAGAATTTGAAATCGTTGTGAGCTGAAAAAGCCATGAATAGCCTGATTGCTTCCGAACTTGCTACTGGTGAAAAAGTTTCATCACAATCTATGCCTTCTACTTGTGAATATCCTTTTGCTACCAATATTGCTCCTTGTTCGTCCATCTTGTTCTTGAATACCCATTTTGTTTACCATGTCTCATCTATCAATAGGTTCCCAGACTCTATTTCTTTCAAGTTCATTGAGTTCTTCTTGCATATTTGTAATCCAATCAGGATCTTGGATTTCATCATCTATTGTTTTGGGTTCCACCTGTGAAAGAAAATTTTTTAACATGCTCTCTAGTTGTCTTCTAGATTTTACACATGTATGTACAACTTCAATCATTTGTTCAACTAGGTGATCTCTGAGCCAGTTCAGATCAGGTGGAATTTGTGCCTGAACTGGTGCATTTTTTGTGTCTGTATGTGCATCAACTTCTGGAGTGTGGTTGGGTGACTCTACTGGTGTATCTTCATCAGCTAGATTATCCAGTACAATAGTTGGTGCCTATGTCTCCATATAGACTTGTCCAAAGACTTGCTTCTATGTCACTTGCTCTTCTGGTGTATGTAGATCATCACCACTTGTGTTTGGTTCATCGAAAGCCACATGAATTGATTCTTCAATCACCAAGGTTCTTTTATTTAGCAATTTGAAAGCTTTACAGGTTTCTGAGTATCCCATGAAAATCGCTTCATCAGCCCTTTCATCTAAAGTGTGTTGCTAGTTCGTGTTTAAAACAAAATATTTAGCACCAAACATATGTGAATGTGATATATTAGGTCTTCTGCCATTCCACACTTCTTAGGGAGTTTTTCCATGATTTTTTTTGATAATTGATCTATTTTGAGTATAACATGTTGTATTTGTTGCTTCAGCCCAAAATCTCTTTGGTGAGCTTGCTTCTGCTATCATTGTTCTAATAGCTTCTTTTAGGGTCCTGTTTCTTCTTTTTGCTACTCCATTTTGTTGTGGAGTTCTAGCTGCTGATAATGATGTAGTACTCCATTTTATTCAAAGTAAGTTCTGATTACATCATTTAAATATTATGTGCCTCTGTCTGATCTTATCTTGATAATCTTGAATTCTTTCTCATTTTGAATTCTTCTCAATATATCTGGTAGTTTCTTGTGTGTTTCTCTTTTCTTGTTTATGAAAATGGTCCAGGTGTATTTGGAGAAGTCATCAACCCCAAATAGAGTGTACCTTTGCCACTTACGCGCACTAGTGTGTCTGGTCCAAATAAGTCCATATGCAATAGTTGTAGAATCTTTGTTGTTGATTGGTGTGTCTTAGACTTGAATGAGATTTTGATCTGTTTTCCTTTCTGACAAGCATCACACAGAATTTCTTTCTTGAAAGTGATCTCTTGTAGGCCTTCTACAAGTTTATTAGTTGATAACTTGTTGATTGTCTTGAAATTCAAGTGAGTAAGTCTTATGTGCCAAATCTAGCTTGGTGATTGTTTGTTCTTGACGAGTAGACATGTCTCTGCCTTTGCTGTCTTCCAATCCACCACATACATGTTTTCTTCTCTTTTTCCTACTAGTACAACTGTATTGGTTTGTTTGTGAATCACCTTGCATCCTTCTTTGTTGAAATGCATATTGTAGCCTTTGTCACATAATTGACTAATGCTTAAGAGATTGAATTTCAATCCTTTGACATAAGATACATTTTGAATCTGCAAGTTGTTCTTCAACATGGTGCCTTCCCCTTAATCTTGCTAGGGTTTTCTTTGCCTCGAAAGGTAACTTTGGGTCCATCAAAAGCATTGAATTCAGCCAACCATCCTTTATTGCCAGTCCTGTGTCTGGAACATCAATTATCTATGTACCAGACATCCTATAAAAGAAATTAAATATTTTTAGCAGTCATGCGTCCTACTCCCAGTGTATATCCAAAGGATCTTCTTCTTGTAGGGTAGAATTCATCAACATTATATGTATAAGGCATGGCAGAATAGCTTCTAATAGATATACTAAAAGTATTCTCATACACTTTCTGTATTTTAGGTATTCCAGTATCTTGTTTCACTCTTCAATATACAATAGGTGACCTATTTTCATATTGTCTTTTGTATCTAGGACCAGTCTTATTCTGGTTTCTCCTGAATCCATAAGATTGCTTATGAACTGGTCTCCTTTTGTAGATTGGGGGTGGAACATTCCAATCATCTTCTGAAGGGTAAAGTCCGCCCTTACCGTTAAGTATGCCTTTGCCTTTAGTAGGTTGGTAAGATGATTTACTTTGCTGTTTCACTGCACTGGTTTGTGGCTTCACCGATGCAGGATGAGTGGATAGCTCAATAGTCTGTCTTTTTGTGAATCTATGACCATTTATGGTCTTTAATTCATTTTTATGTTAACCATTGTGTCTTTCTTCATCTTGACTATTGTAACCAAGACCAAATCTGGATCCATACCTTTTTGGGTTTTTGTAAGCTAGTGCAAAAACCTTCTCTGCTGGCAAGGTAGTTTCTTTTGCTGGTCTATCAACATCCAATGTTTGACCATCTGCTGTTTGTTGAACAACTAAGTGAACTTTCTTACTAGTTAAGTGAGATTTTCGCACATGCAGTTCCTTTTTTAATCTCTCATTTTCCTTTTTAGATTATTACATTCTTGTTCCATAATTTCATGATTTGAATGAATTTCTTCAAATCTACTTGTGAGATTTTGAATCAAACATGTAGAATCTAGAGGGGAAACGGAAGATTTTGCAGTGTCAGATGAGAATGCACTAGATGAGGATGCACTTGATAGTTGTTGGTCTTTTAGGAAGGGATAACACAAGTTTTGGGGGTGCATAAACTTGTCACCAAAAGATGGATTTTAAACTAATCAGGCTCTGTTTAAACTTGTGTGGAGTTAAGCTGACTAAACTGAGTCTAAGTCAAGACTGACTTATAAAAAACTGAGTCAACTGGCAGCAGATATAATTCTAGCCTTCTTCTGGTCTTGTTATTTTATACGAAAGCTGAGTGATAAACTGAATTATGGTGAATACAGTTTGGGAGCTGTGTGTTTGTATGATAATCAGTTCTAGAATGTTTTATAAATGTAAATACTAAAACAATAAGTAAATGCGTAAAGTAAATGAAACAAGAATTATAGTGGTTCCAGGTGATGTAATCCTGTACATCCACTCTTCCCCTGTGGTGTAGGAGGAAAAATTCCACTAGAACTTCTTGAGGTAAACTGTTACCAAAAGTCCTAAACAATAGTCCTTCACTAGTCCTAGCTTCACTATCTAAAAAATAAAAGAACAGGTTGAATTACTGCTCTTCAAATACTTGAGCCACTGGTCCTTGGAGGGTTACGTACGCCTCTTCACCAGCTACCACCACAAACACAATCTACCCGACTGCTGATTCAACTGTCCTTGGCAAATCCTTCACCGGATTCCTTCACAGTCTAAACCTTTGATTAAGAATCAAAGTTAGGCTGAGAATCAACAAATTGATTCATGTTTGTGGTTCTTCAAAGTGTTGAAATCTGAATATGAACGATTGAAACTTGAAAACTTGAAGAATTTCTTTTTTGATCTTGTTAGCGCAGATAGTGATATCAATTCGAATGAACTTAGACTTGTGCACACAAAAATGCTTGTTGATCTTGATAATGTTCGGTGTTTAATCCTTTGTGCAAAGTCCTCTATTTATAGTGTAAGGTCCAACGTTCATCTTGATTGAATTCGAATTGTATCAACGTCTATTTTTGTAACGGCTATATTTTATGACCGTTCTGACTTGTCAATATCTCATCCAATAGAATTGCTTCCTTTACAACGTTCGACTGTACTATCAGTTTGTTGGATGACTAACTTGTGAAACTGAGTATCCTGATCAGTTTCTTAATGAGTTTGTCAGTTGTAAGTTTCTTGACTAACTTAGAGCATTAACTAAGATTTTATTCTTCTTCAAATATCAGTACTCTATTTTTCATCTGATTGTAATTGACTTAATCAGAGTACACCGTAAGTATATATCATCTAAGAGTTCATTGTCCTTATGACATGTCTTCATACAAGATCCACAAAGTCAGTTCAGGTCACCACAAACTTGCCTGAAGTCTAACTTTAAAGTCTCGACTTAATCTTCATAAACTGAGTTTGTTCCCTCAGTTCTTCAATCTTCAGTAACTGAGTCTGTTCCCGCAGCCTTCAGTTGTAGATAAGCCAACTGAGTATGTGTCCCTCAGCGAACTGACCTTCTTCAGCTTCTGAGTGAACTTCAGCTTTAGGTGTATCTCTTTTGGTCTTTATTACAGTTCCAGTTTTCTAAGTGATTACCAGTTTTCAGTTTTATGATACTCCAATCTATTACAGTGCTTGTCTGATGTAACCTATACAAATATCAGACTCTTGTAAAACCTATACATTCAGTTCTAGACATCTTTTAGCTTTTCACTATAACAGCTAGTTCCAACACTTCATCAATGGGATGTAAAAGCAATTACTGAATAAGATGAATAATCATCAATACTAAATTTTATTTCCAACAATTTCCCCATTTTTTATGATGCCAAAACCCTCCTTAAAAGAAAAGCTTAAAGATAAATACATTGTAAAACTGGAACTAGATTTCATTAGAATTTTTAAAACTGGAATAGTTACACATTGAATAATAAACTAAAATAAGAGCTAAACTGGTTTCTGTGCTCTTTGTGTAACTAGAATGAATTTCTTTTCTTTATCATGAAGATGATAAGAGTTTTCTAGTCTTGTATCTTCCTTGGAGAAGGTTTGGTGATAGTCTACTTGACCAGTAATCTTCCATTTTTTTCCATAAAGCTAACTTTTAAAAATATGATTCATTCTTGTAATAAATTTCAAATTCTGTAACATCAGCTTTCATTTGTTTAGTTTTGTCTCTGATCTGCAACTTCTCTTCAATCTTGTTGATCTTCTTATAGTTTGCCATCTTCTGATTGTGGTACTGATCAGATAAGAAGTAAACAAGAGATTCTTCATAAGTTCTGTCTTTGTACTTGAGTTTGATATTGCTGTGATCATTAACAAACTTCATCCATAGATCCTTTGTATGAGTAGCTCTTCTTTCTTCAGGTTGACTGTATTTTTCAATTAGCTGCTCTTCAGTTAATTCCTTTTTGTTCCGCACATAAGGATCTGCGGCTGATTTGCATTTCTTCAGTTCTTCTTCCAGCTTTTGCTTTTCATCTAGTAATCTCTAGTAATCTCAGCTTTTCTACTTCAGCTTCCCATTTTTTGGCATCATATAACTGATTCACCAACTGATGGGTTACTTTTTGGTCAGCTGAGATACTATTTTGTGATGTCAATACCTCATGCAGCTGAGTATCCAGACCATAGATATGCTGATTTAAATGCCATTCTGCTTGAGCATGCATTTCTCTATCTTCCATGGTTGTTTGTTCAAACTTCTCCTTGAGACTGAGAATTTCCGAGGCTGAGCTAGATGATTTCTTTCGAATGATATCCAATTGAGTGTGAACTGAGATGTCCGTCTTCTTTCGATAATCCAAGTATCCAGAAATATTTGACAGAAGGGCCTTATTATCGTCCTTTTGGTTGAGCATAATCTTCAAATTTTCATGTACTTTGCTCAATTCTTCCTTTGTCAAAATCTCGGATGGATCTATTGCTTCATCTTGTTGGATTTCAGTCTAAGTGACATCTTCAATTACCATCAATTGCTGATCATCAGCCTTGTCTGCTGCTTGCTGATTTTCAGTTGTTTGGGTCCCAACTGGTAAATCTTCTATGTGAGTATTAGTTTGCATAGTTTGAGGTTCAGTTTGAATATCTGAGTGCAAAACTGTACTCTTATCAGCTTCTTTCCTTGAATCATCATCTTTCTTCTTTAAAACATCATTTGGTATAGACGATGTAGTTGATTTAGTTTTCTTGACTAACTCTTTGAATCTATTGTAGCAGTTGGTGAGAAATTCTTCTATTGGAAATAGAGCATAGAGATTCTGTATTTCCAGTTTCTCCAATAATAGATTCTCTTCAGATTATAGAGTAGCTGCACGAGAGTCTTCAGTTTGGAGTTTCATCTTTATTAGTTTAATGATTCTTGCTGCATCGAAGATGTACTCTTTTTGTTGCTGAGAAGGCTATTCCTCTTGTGCAACATGCATAACAGAAACTTGTTTCGCTGATATATCTTGTTGTAACTGAGAAACAATTTCAGGGACTAAAGCGTCTAGCCTACTGGTTCTAGTTGTCAGTTGTTGTTCCCCCTCAGTTGGTGCTAACTGACTTGAAGTACGTGGGGACAAACATTTGCCAACTGACTTAACCTTTTTCTGATTCAGCTTTGCGCTTGACTCCTTTGTGTTCAGTCTTTTGCTGAGTCACAGTTTGCCTTTTGCCTTTAGGTTGGGAAGTATTGGAGCTTTCTTTCCTAGAATGGACTAGGGCCATACCTCCAGTGGATGTATCCATTTGTACTGTAGATGTAACATCAGTTTGTTCTGTGGCATTCCCTTCCTTGAGTCTTTCCAAAAAATGTTGAATAACTCCACTGAATGTCTTCTTCAACGTAAGTCTTCCAACTGTTTCTCTTCCTTCAGCTTGAGCTCTCTTAACACTTTCTACTTCAGCTAAGTGTTGCTGTTTCATCTGATTGAACACATAACCTACCCAATTGAATTCAAATTCATCCCAGATGATGTTCATCAGATAAATACTATCTTCGGATAATTTGGAGATGCCTTTCTGTTGGAAATAAAATTTAGTTTTGATGATTATTCATCTTATTCAGTAATTGCTTTTACACCCCATTGATGAAGTGCTGGAAGTAGCTGTTATAGTGGAAAGCTAAAATATGTCTAGAACTGAATGTATAGGTTTTACTAGAGTCTGATAATTGTATAGGTTATATTTCAGACAAGCACTGTAATAGATAGGAGAGTTGTAAAACTGAAAACTGGAAATCACTTAGAAAACTGGAACTGTAATTAAGACCAAAAGAGATACACCTAAAGCTGAAGTTCACTCAGAAGCTGAAGAAGGTAAGTTCGCTGAGGGACGTAGACTTAGTTGGCTTATCTGTTAGGAAATCTATGCGGGAACGCAGCGGAATTCAAAATTTTATTTCCTTTAACCAGGATCGACTTCGTTTAAGCAATAAACAAATAAACTAGTAGACGGTGGTTACCTTGGTTGATCTAAAAGATCGACGCTTTGACCGTCTAAGGAGAGTAGTTCTGCATAGAGCCGCCCAAGTGTTTGGCCTCTACCGCTAGTCCACACGAACAGCCCGCCGGAATCCCATCATGGATTGCTATTGGAAAACTCCGGTTGCTAGACCGACCCTTTTCCCCTCTCTCCAATTCTCTATAGGATGCTCTCTATTTTACACAAGAACTATTAATTCTTGGAATTGTGATGTACTAAAGAGCTTGACAGCCACCTCTTATTTATAGTAGAAGGTGGCGCCATATCAAAGTGTGGAGGAGAAGAAAACTTTTTCCCAATAAAATAAGGAAAATATAATTGATTGATTTATCTCCTTTATTACAATGTCTCATATTAAATAAATCTAGGATATTGTCAATATCTTATATTGAATATTTCCAAGATATTGTCAATATCTTATATTGACAATATTTATCTTTTATTATATTACCATAAATCAATTTACACATGTGTATATAACACATATATATATTACACAAATAAATCTATATAAATATTTAGCCATTACAAGTGTGAACATGTATATCTTATATATATATGTACAACACACGCATGATAGCTAACATATATATAAATATTAATATCTAATATTAATATATGGTAATACCATTAATTAAATTGCACAATCCAAGTGTATCTTATACACTCCAAAATTGCGCCACCCTTAGTGTAACACCCCGATTTCCAATCCCGTCGGCCGCCGGTATTGGTCACCGTACTGCCACTCATCACGACACACAGTCGTGGCGGTAACATGCAACATTCCACAACAGAAAGAAAATAAACATTCACCATTCATTATTTTAAAAGAAAGTATTAAAGTGAATACAAGTATCTCAAGAAAATGAAATTATGCGAACGTCAAAATCTTTAAAATTTAAAATTCCAAATAATGTAGAAAACATGTGACTGCGACTACGTGGCTCTCAAACCCCGCGACATCCCAGCAACAAGCAAACATCCATAGAAGTACCTGCTAAGAATCTGCTCCCCATAAATGGATCATAGCAGGGTCAAACGAAAGTACAACCGTCAACTACAAAGTTGAGTAAGAATAAATCTAGTGTACAAAAGTAAAACCAACTCAAGAGAGGTACTACTACACTTATGAAGGACCCAACCAATCTATAAAAGTTACGACCTGCCCATAACAGATACCAAACATCACAACTAGCCACCTAAAGGTCCCAAATGTGCACATCCCTCAAAAGGGTAAAGCCCTAGAGAGGAGGGTCCTAAAGGTCATCCAATGGTACCATACTAGATGGACCATCACGTGCTGGGGTGCAAGGAAACCTTCCCGGGTTCCCGGCTTCGGGTACTACCCTATCCGGCCCGACCACATCACTGTCTGCAACTCCCCAAACACATAGGGTCATTGAAGTCGTAAGGAAACCTTCCCGGGTTTACGGCTTTGGGAGCTACCCTATCCGGCCCAACCACTACGGGTCTACGAGCTCCAATGCCCAAAATCCAAAACCCAATGTTACCAATACCGTTGTCTCATCCAAACACAACTTACAAAACATGCTCGTAAGGTTTATCCATAACTAACAAAGAAGAGAGAACATTTAAACCTGGACGCCCGTCGAAATGTTGGGCGCCCGTTTGGAAAAGTAGACGCCCGCCCAAGATCTCGAGGCAGCGCCCGTGGGAAACCGATTACATCTCGAATCGATTTTAGCACTGGACGTCCGTCCATTATACTTGGACGCCCGTCCACGTAAAACTTTACATCTCGAACCAAAAGTAGCCTCTTCCAGGCGCCCGCCCAGAATCCGACGCCCGCCTGAGTTGAGACCAAGACTGGACGCCCGTCCTCTCAAGGCGGACGTCTGTCGGCTGGGTTTCAACTAAAACCTAAAAAGCTCTCTACGCGATTTACGAGCCGTTTCTCCACAACACAAAGACAAAACAACACTTTAGGCCCGAAAACTCCATACAAAGGTATCATACAGATGTAGATTTTAACTAACACAAAAACACACTACTAGGAACGTTTAACACACCAAAACCGTGGCACACAAGCATAGAAGTCTTAAATTAAACTTTTACAAAGATCAAGTTAACTTTTTGACAAAGATAGAATTATCCTTACCGAATTGCTGCGTTCTTGAAAGCCCTTGCTAAGCTAAACGATCCTCAACGAACCTCGAATCTATAAAAGAAAACAAATGACACATCGATTTACTTAATTCCTAAACACCAAGGAGATATTTTTTTCCTCTCCTTCCTCCTCACAAGCAAGTCATGGCAAGGGAGGGTTTTGAGGTGAAAAATTTTTGCTTGGGAAAAATAAGGAGAAAAGGGTGAAAAATCCTTTTATTAAGTGATTAAAACTCCTTATTAAAACTCCTTTTAATTACTAATAAATCCCTTCATAAAAATTATTAAATCCCATAATTTCCCGAATAATTAGATCCTTTATTAATTAATTAGTAAGTCAAAATTTGGGATATTACATCCTCCCCTTAAGACAAAACTTCATCCTCGAAGTTCGAGTTCGCACCAGGCGTTGATCCACCCCTTAAAACAAAACTTCGTCCCTCGAAGTTCAGGTTAAATACCGGGCGTTGATCCACCCCCCTTAAAACACCCTTCGTCCCGAAGATAAGCAAAAGGACTTAACGTGCAAGGCTTGAAAATTGCATACCTTAGAGAACAAATGCGGGTACCTCCGTCGCATAGCATCCTCGACTTCCCATGTCGCCTCCTCGGTGGCATGGTTAGACCATAAGACCTTGACGATGCTAACCTCACGCCCCTTGTTTTCCGTACCTTGGTATCTAATATACGCACCGGTACCTCCTCGTGTAGGTCAAGGATCGGTCTAGCTCAACCACCCGGTTCGATCACGTGAGAAGGATCACTCACGCACTTGCGCAATTGAGATACATGGAACACGTTATGCACTTTATCCAACGCCGGCGGCAAAGCTAATCGGTATGCCACTTCACCTATGCGGTCCAAGATCTCATATGGCCCCCACGTACTTGGGACTCAACTTCCCTTTTGCCAAAACGCATCACTCCCTCCGGTTGGTGATACTCGTAGTAATACCTTATCGCCCACGGCGAACTCAATATCCCGTCGGTGTAAGTCTACATAGCTCTTACGCCTATCTGGGCAGCCTTCATCTTTTCTCGGATTATCTCGCACTCGCTTAATCGTATCTTCGATCATCTGCGGTCCCAAAATCATCGCCTCGGACGAATCGTCCCAACAAACCGGACTTTTGCACTTCCTACCATAAAGTGCCTCAAAAGGTGCCATCTTAATCTTGGCATGGTAAGCTGTTGTTGTATGAAAACTCAATAAGATCGAGCTTTTCCTCCCAAGAGCCTTTGAATTCTAACACACATGCCCTCAACATGTCTTCCAAAGTTTGTATGGTCCTCTCCGTCGACCATCGGTAGCGAGGTGAAAAGTCAGACTCATTCGTAGCTCCGTGGCCCCCAAGGCTGCTGTAGCTCTCGCCAAAACCGAGATATGAATCTCAGATCTCTATATCGACACAATCTTTCTTTGGGTATACCATGTAGTCTCACAATATTTCTCCGGTATGCCATAGCCAACTCCGTCTTACTCCGGTGTCTTTCATCGGGATGAAATGCGCCGCTTTGGTCGATCTATCCACAACGACCCAAATCATATTATTCCCTTTAGGGCTCCTTGGTAATCCCGCATACAAAATCCATAGAGATGGAATCCCACTTCCAAACCGGCACATCCAACGGTGCGGCAGATACCCTGCGTGCCCGTCGATGTTCAATCTTGACCTTCGACAAGTCAAGCACTTTGACACAAATTCTCGCTACCTCGCGTTTCATATTGGGCCACCAAAAGGTTTTCTTGAGGTCTTTATACAATTTGTCTCTCTCGGATGAACCGAATAAGGCGTCTTATGAGCTTCACTCAAGATCCGCCTCTTGAGTTCTTCGTCATTTGGTACACACCACCGACCCTTAAACCGGATACTACCATCCTCGTGTAACGTAAAATCAGCCCGCTCCATCTGTACCAATCTTGGCCTTCTTTGCCTCAATTACCCTGTCACCCACTTGTTTCACCCGGATCTCAGAGTATAATTCGGGTTGCAAGACGAAGTCGCTTTTATCTCCGCCTTTCTGGATGACACAAATATCCATACGGTCCAACTCTTCTCGCAATCTGATCCGAGCTACTTCCTCGCACAAGGAATGAATCGATTTCCGACTCAAAGCGCCCGCCACTACATTGGCCTTCCTTCGTGGTATTGGATTTCCATGTCATAATCTTTAATTAGTTCCAACCAACGCCTCGGCGCATGTTGAGCTATTTCGTGTAAATATGTACTTGGACTCTTGTGATCGAAAACACCTTGAAAGTTATTCCATACAAATAGTGTCGCCATATCTTCAATGCGAAAACCACATTTTGCCAACTCTAAGTCGTCGAGTCGGGTAGTTACTCT
Organism: Gentiana macrophylla; assembly: GCA_026214975.1. NCBI lineage: Eukaryota > Viridiplantae > Streptophyta > Magnoliopsida > Gentianales > Gentianaceae > Gentiana > Gentiana macrophylla. The sequence continues at coordinate 26,039,865 of CM047807.1, forward strand.
CATATGGTTTCATTTGCCTCGATGCATACGCGATCACTCGTCTCCGTTGCATCGAAGACGCAACCAGCACCATTCTTCGACGCATCGGTATAAACCTCAATATCCTCATTACCCTCTCGTAGTGCTAAAATAGAGAGCTGTAGTCAACCGTTCCTTAAGCGGTTGGAACTCCTCACATTTTTCATCCCACTTAAACCGGTTCTCTTTCTTCATTAATGCAGTCATCGGCCTCGCAATCTTGGAAAAGTCTTTTACAAATCTTGGTAATATCCAGCCAAACCCAAGAAGCTTGAATTTCCGCAACATTCTTAGGTGTTGGCCATCTCTAAATCACCGCCTCTATCTTGCTCGGGTCAACGGATACACCGTCTTTCGAGACAACATGCCCCAAAAATGCCACTCGTTCCAACCAAAATTCACATTTCGACAATTTCGCATCTGATTGTTTCTCCCGTAAAATCTGCAATACGAGCCTCGGTGCTTGGCATGTTCTTCCTTAGTCTTAGAGTAGACCAGGATGTCGTCAATAAAGACTACTACTAAAACTGGTCCAAGTAGGTCCGAATACCCGGTTCATCAAATCCATAGCTAGCGGTGCGTTGGTCAATCCGAAAGGCATGACCGTGAATTCGTAATGTCCGTGCACAGTACGAAATGCGGTCTTTGGAATATCCGCATCTCGCTACCCGGAGTGGTGATACCACGATCGCAAATCAATCTTCGAGAAAATACTCGCTTCGTAGTTGATCGAACAAATCATCGATCCTAGGTAACGGATACTTGTTCTTCACTGTGACGTTGTTCAGTTCCCGGTAATCAATACACAGCCGCATACTACCATCCTTCTTCTTCACAAACAACACCGGTGCTCCCCATGGTGATACACTCGGTCGGATATACCCCTTATCGAGCAGTTCTTCCAATTGTACCTTTAGTTCTGCTAATTCCTTAGGTGCCATACGATAGGGTGCTTTCGATATCATCGTGTAGTCCGGGCACCAACTCCACTGCAAACTCTACCTCCCTCTGGGGTGGCATGCCTGGTATCTCATCAGGGAATACATCCCCAAAATCACGGACTACATCAATGTCCGCTAGTTTAGGATCCCCCGTGCTTACATCATGTACGTGACACATAAACAACGGGTGCCCTTTCTCGATGAGAGATCTCAAAGTCATCACCGGAATAATCTTCACATTAGGTTTATCCACAAATCCCTTGTAAGATACCCGCACCCCTTTAGGACCTCTCAAAGTCACCTTCTTCTGCTCACAGTCAATTTTGGCTTTATGCCGGTTCAACCAATCCATACCCAAAATAACGTCGAAGTTCTCGAGAGGGAACTCGATCAAGTCAACCGACAAGTTGACTCTTAAAATCACTATTGGTACATCTCTATACAACTTAGAACATGGTACTAACTCTCCTGATGGTTGCATAAATTTGCTGTCAATTACCTCAAATGTAGCTAGACCTAACCTCAAAACATGCGAACTTGCTACAAAGGAACACGATGCACCCGAATCAAAAAGTACATAGGATAAGAATGAGTTAACCAGAAAATTACCCGTCACTACGTGGTTGCTCGCTCGGCCTCCTCTCGCGCCAAAGAATAATCTCTCGATCCCGATTTTTCTCACCACTGACCAGGTCTTTGGCCGACCACGATGGTCGGTTCTGTTTCCACCGGTGGCGCAGTGCACCCCCTGTCGGCTCGTGCGGGAGTACCACTCTGCTGCTTTGGTTACCCCTACCCATGTTCCCCGTGTTGCTCCCTGGAGTCCCACCCATGTTGCTTCCCATAACCGATGCCGACCCGGTGTGGGAGCCGTAAAGCATTCATATCGTCTATGTGCAAACTTCCCACTGGTGTGACATCGAACTCGCGACTGAACAATCGGTACCGGATGATTTCTCGGCACCGCTTGCAATGATAACTTCGTGGCCGACTAAACCCCTGGAGTTACCTCTCACCGGTGACCACCACTGCCCCTGGTAAGGTGTGAATTTTCCGAAAAGGACGGTCGTACTGGTGGGTTTCCGGAATTGCTCCGCTTTTGCTGCCCCTGATTGTCCTCAGAGACGCTCTTCCTCTTGTTAGTAGTATATGCCGCTTTGACCTCTCTCCGAATCCTTTCAATGTTGCATGCTACTTCACACATCTCTTTTAAACTCGTGAAGCCCTTGCTTGCACCCATACGATCCCGGATCGCTAAATCTAAGTGTTGCTCAAACTTCACCATCTTGGCCTCTTCAGTCGGCACTAGCTCAGATGCATAAACTGCCAAGTCGACAAACTTCTCGTAGTATTCTTGGACAGTCATATCCCCCTGTCGGAGATTATCGAACTCCACCCGCAGCTCTTTCCTCTTGGATTCGGGAAAGAATTCACGCCTCAGCTCCTGCTTAAACTCAGTCCAGTTCAGTGGGACCAATACCGTTTCCCCTTGCTCATTTACAGTCTGAGCCAACCGATCTTTGTTAGCACACCACCATAAATCAGCCCTGTAAACCAAGTAGAAAGCAGCTTGGTCGACCTTCAGTTCCTCTGGACAGCCTAGAGTGGCAAAAATTTTCTCAAACTCTCCTAATCCACCGCTCGAGTCCACCAGGATCTCCCTTACCATCAGATCTTGACTAGGCCTCACGACTCACGGCCCTAGTCATGCCGGTGGTTGACCCACGAGAACGATCCTCTGTCGACTTGTTGACCGCTGAATCAGTCTTGATTCATCTTAACGGTGATCAATCGGTGGTCCTCTCATTTCCATTCTAGCAGGCATAGCTAAACTACAAAAGTAAACAATCATACCTTCAATTATCACCTATATCATGCCACAGAAAATTTCACATATACTAACACTTCTTGTCCAAAATTAATTGCAACACACAGCCACATTGCCACATACATCAGAACTTACCGTACTTTCCCTACATAGAACTCAATACCTACCCCACACATCCTCACTGTGCTTATTTTAGTGAATTTAATCTTAAGGTTCATTTTAGGTGGTGGTCCTGAGTCGAACATCTACGATATTATTTTTAACACCCGATTTCCAATACCCGGCCGACGGATTGGAAATCGAGTGTTACACTTAGCCAATAAATTGGCATCCGGAATATTGTTTAATTAATGTAATATTATTAATATCTTGTATTTAATTTATTCATAATAAATAAATACCACCATATTAATTTACCACTATAACCTTTATAGTACGAGATAATTTCTTTCCTTATTTGGTTATCATCTATAACCACATTTTATTCCGGCTAGATGTTCTTATGTGTGTGACCCGATAGGCTTTCCGAATATGTTGGCCGTGAGACACAAAGTGCAAATTACTTAAAATGCCCTTCATGCCTAACGATCACAGGATAGCGTCAGCAACACACCGTGACCCCAATCATCGGAAGAGTCAAATGCAATGACTACTACCTTTCATGTGAAAGCTTGATTACCGTGTAACTTACAATCCTATCATTTGTAATAATATCCATACGGTCGTTAGTCGAGTGTCAAAACATCAACGATCGTGATCTTATAATCTGGATATCATGCTCTCTCGAAGTAACTCGTTTACTCCCACTTTGCAAAGATTCACGAGAGTAAGATATTCCTTATAAGAAGGCCATTTCGAATATTCGATCCCAATCATAGGATACGCGATTCCCAGCACGACCAATCATGTATACTCCGTGATGCTTGAAGATCATACCCAATCACTACCGCATGATCGCCCGTGGCTGTGGAAACCTCAATAGTGTCAAAGCATGGCAATCCACACCGTGATGCCATGAAGACTCCGGTCAAAAGGATAATTACACAACCGCCACATAGTGTGACACTTATCCGTGTAAGTGGGTCAGTCTAACGTACGCATTCTCTAATACACGTCCACGTACAGTCCAAGTGTCTCTACACTTCGATAGAAGAGATCTATCTCTGCCCTTAAAGACAAAAGACATCTAATACGTGCTAGTCTGTTTATACTATCAATGCCCTGTTTAATAGTACATCAGCCTAGAGACATTTAAGTATCAAACTTATTAAAGTGATTAGAGATCTCATCAACCATAATCGCCTATCATGGTTTCTCTGTCACAGTTTAATACTAAGGACGTTATCATATAACAATTCATAATTGGTTCTTTAAAAGAACATATATATATGACAACATAAAAGCCATTTAACATATGTATAAACACAAAGAAATAGTAGAAATGATCCGACCCGGTCGGATCCGGTCCAACCCGATTGGGTTTAGGAAACTATTTCAACAATCTCCCACTTGGCCTAAAACCAATCACTCGCACACACAAGACAAAGTTGAAACACAAGAATCTCATGCAATACTCGCAACCAGCCCTAGCCATAAACGGATCGCTATCCGTGGGGACTCGGACTATCTTCATATCATGTTCCAAATGACCAAGTCAAAGGAACCGCCTCAACACACACATGAATCTCTGACGAGACCTCGGCCCTTGCTTTAACCAATGAATCCACTTACTTTATCAGCTATATAAAAAGGTGGAAGAACCGTACAAGGTTCAGGAATGAACCTTCTAGATACATTTACTGCTCCCGCTGTTCCTCTAAGGCACTACTGTGTTTTGGCCTAGTTGTAGAATTTACAGTGACCCATATGCTAGAACATTTCCACTCATTGTATCACTTAATCAAAGTGATTGCAAACCTGCATTTGTAGCTCCCACTTGCCTTTATAAGACTCGGGATATATGCCTCAGTATAACTATATTTATCTAACTCCAAGTTTCGATAAACCAGGAATTCTTCCTTAACTTGTTTAAGGATATTCTCGACATTTACCAGATTTACTTTCATACTTGCTCATGACTCTTCATGAACTATGTACATCGGCATTTCCATTATGATGGTTCCTATCGCAGTAGCAAAGGAAACCTTTCATAAGCATCATCTTTCACCTTATCTTTAGGACGAATGTCCTAACATAGATAGATCTTGAGAACACTGGCTAGCAGTATCCCCGTCGTGATCTATGCTAAACTCTTTTAGCATCACATCTATATAGGTAAACTATAATCTAACAGCAGTTAAATCTGTCGCTATAGATTCTTATTTCCAAAATTAAGAACTGCCAATCCAAGTGCTTTCGTAAAAACCTTGAACTACCAAACATTAATTGACTGTGACATGGGTGAAAATTCTCGAGAGAGATATCCAATACCTTACTCAAAAATCGTAACACACTCCCACTATCGATCTTGCACATTGGCCATATTCTTCTTTTGACTAAATCAAACTCCTTTGATTATCAAACAAAGAAATTGTCTAGAGAAACTTGTTTGAGTCCATAAATGGATCTCGTGGGCTCACATATCATGTTATCGTCTATGAACATCGAGCTGTTTGCCCAACGTCTTCAACACTATCATATAGCCATGATATGAAGTTATAACAAGCATAGTCTGAATAAAACTGGGCACAGCTGGCAGCATAAAGATAATTACAAGGTCTACACCTCATACCCTTCAGCCGTCACTATAGCCTTATGGTAATCATATTACTATCCATGTCACCTTTCAGGACACTCCCTTAGGTAAGGCAGACTAGGTTCACAACCTGGTTGTCACCGATGGAATCTAATTCAGATATTATGGCTCCTAGCCATATCTCTCAATCTTGCCTCTCAAACATTCTTTCACAAGTCGTGAGATATTCATTCTTCAAGATGAACATACCAGCAGCCCCTTTTGGGCTTGAGGTTATCCACAGACTTACAGAACTTTTGTGTGCACTGAGCAGTGTTCTACACCTCATAGCTATGTGGTGTTTGCTCACGTTCCATTGGTTGAATATATCTTTGTAGTTCACAAACTCTTTTGAGATCTGATTCACTCCCACTGTTTCACTTGGAAGAAACACTTCCTCTAGAAGACAGCATGTTTGGAGACAAACACCTTTTGCTCCGCGGACAAGTAAATAATATCTAGCGTACTTGCTAAGATATTCCACAAAGTTGCATATGTCGTACTAGGCTCCAAGCCCTTTCTGGACTCGCCTATGAAAACTTCAAATCATCGGTTAAGATAGATTCGACATTATCCTCTTCCATATCTAATATGGAATTTATTCAACCTTTATTCTTTGGAACTCGGTTAAGTATAAGGGCACTATCCCGAAACGGGTAAGGGATACTTCTCATGGCTTGCGTCACACATTTATCATATAAAGTGTTGTTTCCATTTTGGGAAGACAATCTAATGGCTTATCCCAAAGATGGTATCCTTCAAGGGAGAATCTTATTCCTTTCAGACGACTTCTGAAACACCCTTCAGGTATTAATTGCTTCATTCCAATTGAAGATTAATTCCTAAGTAGCTCATCAATCTCATACCGTACTAGCTCGAACTTTTCGGGCTTTTCGAATTATGCACTTCACTGAGTACACTTGACTATTTCTAAAAATAGTCGTAGAGATTAACAAACAATTATTGGTGGCATTAATTGTCACAAGCCAACAAACATCGGTATGTTTAGGCTTTAGACAATTTTCTAGATTTTTATAACCTTTTCATAAAAGGGTATTTTAGTCCTCTTTGGATAAGATACGTATAACCCACATGATTCATAATCATATGGTTCAACATCATCAGAATGACATTTAATTACACGCTTCCCTTCCAGAGAGATCACGTATAGAACAACCACAAATATTAAGGATAACAGCCATACAATACCTAGTTGAGATTTCATCACATATATCAACTATATAGTGACAACAATCTAGTATGTTAGATTCAGTGACCTTTCAACTTTATCGGAATAACATTTATTCTTTACAATTGAATATGTTTACTAAATCCTAACAAACAGCTGAAAGTATGTTCTTCATAAGAACCGGAACATAATAACATTTATTTAGTTCCCTTATCAGTTTACTAGATCTAGAATGTGGTAAGTGTTACAACGTTTGCTTCACCTTCCATATCTGTTTTAACCTTTCTAATTTAATCACACTCGTAAGATATCATATATCTTAGAGTTGACTTTGAACTTAGACAAATTTATCTCAACTCACTTGCCTAGAATAGAAACTTCAATAAGTTCTCTATTTGAGCACATGCCCTAACTTTCCTTTTTAATCCTTTAAGCACTTGAGAAATGTTTCTTATTGTAGTCTTCATAAGACTTAAGAAAGATCACAAGAGCTATGTCTTCAATTTCCTTTTATAAAGAAAATCTAAAGTTTATTAAATAGTTTATTTAATCTTTTGAATCGTATTCAAAACATTGATTATTTAATTAACCTTTAAGCAATGATAGAATTAAGTCGATACTTAAATCTTACAATTTTGAAAACAACCTTTCCAAAATTAGATGTGGTCATTCTTATCCAACGTTTGAATTAATTGTCATCATATGACTGAATGATCATCTTGGATCGTATCCAATATATGACTAATTCGTTGAAACTTATTTCAAATGATTTAATCATATCATGAGCTTCCGCTTTCATTAATAATTAAAGCCTTGGTGTACTCCATCAAATATGTAGTCTCATTGTCTCTACCTACTATAACGGGATCTCTCGTGTCATTGCTTATTTTAAAAGGATTAAAATCACTTAACCATATTTGAGAACGTTTCTCAAAAGGTAACAGTCATAATTTGGTTTTACTAATCGAGAATAAAACATAAATATAATGTTTGCTAAAACTACAATAAAAAAGTAAAGATAAAAGAGTGTTGTTGTCTATACACGCAAAATCAAATATGGTCTTTGGGATTATGATTTTGCTCCCACTAGTCAACTACTCCCTACTGACTTTCAAGAATTTTTTTTTCAAAATCCTTTAGTGGCTGGAATCCTATCTAGTTGACTCGATCCCCGACGTGGGCCGATCGACCGGGTCAATTTCGACGGGTAGGTCCTTCTTACCGATTGCGTCTAACGCGACTTCCAGTGGTTTGACCAGTCAACTCCTTGACAATCCACATCGTCTATGTGGTAGTCAACCTTATGTCTCTAAAATCAGACGGTCCTGACGTGGGCCAATCACCGCAAGATTCTTAGTCGAGTTGTAACCCAAGAATTCATGAGATCTCATAACGATCATATCTCGATAATGACGATATACCAATGGTAGGTCAACTCCCGACGTGGGCCGATCAGTTGGATCCGAACAAGGGCTCTTCACCGTCACTATAATATTAGGAGACATATTATAACTTGATTTTTGTTGTGGGAGTAATTTTAAATTAATTCTCTTAATTAATTTAATTACGGTCTCATCAAATATATCTATCTCTATAGACATACATCCTACACATTTATCTAGATCGTGCCTAGTCATGCATCTATCGTATCATATAAAATAAATACAAGCACAAAATAAATAAATCCAGTAAAGTAACCGGTATGATCATGGACTTTTCCTAGAGTGCGGTTTGAATACAAATCGAGCGAAACCGCTGGTCACAATCTAAGGGTAGGCTGCAACCGCCAATAGGATCTTTAATGCTCCATTCTCCAATGGGATCTTTATTCTTCTTTCTTTGGTCTCCATCTTCTGCTCCATTCTTGTTACATTTAATTCTATCTAATAAAATAAATACACCCGCCGCACACGGGGGGAGGTAACGGGAATGGGATAAAATGCAGAAAATAAACTAGGTCACGTTCTTCATAACGGCCTAGGACAATTTTAAACCAACAGAAAAATTAAATCATTCACATCTATCCTATCGGTCGAGTCCATGATCATTCGGGGTCCATATAATCATATAATATCTACTATATCTAATCCATACAATATAATCTTATGAAAATGATAAAATTAAAATTTAACTACTTGCGTCTTAATTAATCAATTAACATTTAATCTATTAAATAATTTTATCCAATCAATTAACTAATTAACATTTAATTAATTAAATGATTTTAATCGAAATAAAATTAACGATTTTAATTTTAATTTTAATAAATTAGAACTATTCCAAAAATAAATCAAAATTAAAATTATGTCTCTTTTGTTTTTTTCCTTTTGATTCGTAATCAAAAGGGATGCCTTTGGTTTCCTAAACCAAAAGGCATCTTCCTTAACTAAATTTGGTTTAGGCCTGGCTACTTTCCAAAATCAAAATTTGGAAGTGGCCTAGGCCTTTTACAAATCAAATATTTGAAAAGGGCCTAGGCCTATTCCAAATATCAAATATTTGGAAAGGCCAAATAATTTTGGTTTTGGCCTGGCCACTTTCCAAAATCAAAATTTTGGAACCTGGCGCAAGCGCAGACTTTTCCCAAATCAAATATTTGGAAAGGGCCTAGGCCTATTCCAAACAAATTTTGGAAAGACCATTATTATTTTAATGCCATGTGGCATCTCAATGGCCTAAACTATTTGAACCATTGGTTAGCCACATGACACAACTAAACAAAGGAGGAGTTGTCAATCACAACTATGAACCATATTGAATCACAAAATACACAAAACAAAAATTTGGAGATCCGCCAAAGATTGACGGTCAACATCGCCGGCGGCGAGTTGCCTCGCCGCCGCCGCTTGATCGGCCGAGCACCACCCGATCTCGTTTTTTTTTCTTTTGTTTTCATGTATCAATTTTGCAAATAAAAAATCTTTCATCTTTTAATTACGTGATTTAAACGATAAAATTAACTACGCATTATAACATGCTTATTGCTTAAGCTCGAAGCTCGCTCCGATACCACTGTTAGGAAATCTACGCGGGAACGCAGCGGAATTCAAAATTTTATTTCCTTTAACCAGGATCGACTTCGTTTAAGCAATAAACAAATAAACTAGTAGATGGTGGTTACCTTGGTTGATCTAAAAGATCGACGCTTTGACCGTCTAAGGAGAGTAGTTCTGCATAGAGCCGCCCAAGTGTTCGGCCTCTACCGCTAGTCCACACGAACAGCCCGCCGGAATCCCATCATGGATTGCTATTGGAAAACTCCGGTTGCTAGACCGGCCCTTTTCCCCTCTCTCCAATTCTCTATAGGATGCTCTCTATTTTACACAAGAACTATTAGTTCTTGGAATTGTGATGTACTAAAGAGCTTGACACCCACCTCTTATTTATAGTATCAAAGTGTGGAGGAGAAGAAAACTTTTTCCCAACAAAATAAGGAAAATATAATTGATTGATTTATCTCATTTATTACAATATCTCATATTAAATAAATCAAGGATATTGTCAATATCTTATATTGAATATTTCCAAGATATTGTCAATATCTTATATTGACAATATTTATCTTTTATTATATTACCATAAATCAATTTACACATGTGTATATATCACATATATATTACACAAATAAATCTATATAAATATTTAGCCATTACAAGTGTGAACATGTATATCTTATATATATGTACAACACACGCATGATAGCTAACATATATATAAATATTAATATCTAATATTAATATATGGTAATACCATTAATTAAATTTCACAATCCAAGTGTATCTTATACACTCCAAAATTGCGCCACCGTTAGCCAATAAATTGGCATCCAGAATATTCTTTAATTAATGTAATATTATTAATATCTTGTATTTAATTTATTCATAATATATAAATACCACCATATTAATTTACCACTATAACCTTTATAGTACGAGATAAATTCTTTCCTTATTTGGTTATCATCTATAACAACATTTTAATCCGGCTAGATGTTCTTATGTGTGTGACCCGATAGGCTTCGAATATGTTGGCCGTAGACACAAAGTGCAAATTACGAAAATGCCCTTCATGCCTAACGATCACGGGATAGCGTCAGCAACACACACGTGACCCCAATCATCGGAAGAGTCAAATGCAATGACTACTACCTTTCATGTGAAAGCGATTACCGTGTAACTTACAATCCTATCATTTGTAATAATATCCATACGGTCGTTAGTCGAGTGTCAAAACATCAACGACCGTATCTTATAATCTGGATATCATGCTCTCTCGAAGTAACTCGTTCACTCCCACTTTGCAAAGATTCACGAGAGTAAGACATTCCTTATAAGAAGGCCATTTCGGATATTCGATCCCAATCATAGGATACGCGATTCCCGGACGACCAATCATGTATACTCCGCGATGCTTGAAGATCATACCCAATCACTACCGCATGATCACCCCGTGGCTGTGGAAACCTCAATAGTGTCAAAGCATGACAATCCACACCGTGATGCCATGAAGACTCGGTCAAAGGATAATTACACAACCGCCACATAGTGTGACACTTATCCGTGTAAGTGGGTCGATCTAACGACGCATTCTCTAATACACGTCCACGCACGGTCCAAGTGTCTCTACACTTCGATGAGCGAGATCTATCCCTCGCCCTTAAAGACAAAAGACATCTAATACGTGCTAGTCTGCTTTTATACTATCAATGCCTGTTTAATAGTACATCGACTAAAGACATTTAAGTATCAAACTTATTAAAGTGATTAGAGATCTCATCAACCATAATCGCCTATCATGGTTTCTCTATCACGATTTAATACTAAGGACGTTATCATATAACAATTCATAATTGGTTCCTTAAAAGAACATATATATGACAACATAAAAGACATTTAATATATGTATAAACACAAAGAAATAGTAGAAATGATCCGACCCGGTCGGATCCGGTCCAACCCGATTGGGTTTAGGACACTATTTCAACATTATCTAGAAGACAGAAGAACTGAGGGAACAGACTTAGTTATTGAAGATTGAAGAACTGAGGGAATAAACTCAGTTTATAAAGATTAAGTCGAGACTGTAAAGTTAGACATCAGACAAGTTTGTGGTGACCTGAACTGACTTTTTGGATCTTGTATGAAGATCTAAGAGTCATAGGGACTATGAACTCTTGGATGATATATACTCTGATTAAGTCAATAACAATCAGATGAAAAACTAGAGTACTGATACTTGAAGAAGTGTAAAATCTCAGTTAATGCTCCAAGTCAGTCAAGAAACTGACAACTGACGAACTAAGTAAGAAACTAATCAGGATACTCAGTTTTATAAGCCAGTCATCCAACAAACAGATAGTACATTCGAACGTTGTAAAAGAAGCAATTCTATTGGATGAGATACTGACAAGTCCGAACGGTCACAAAATATAACCATTACAAGATAGACGTTGATACAATCCGAATTCAAGCAAGATGAATGTTGGACCTTACACTATAAATAGAGGAATTTTCACCAAGGATTAAATACCGAACATTATCAAGATATAATTGAGTCAACTGGCAGCAGATATAATTCTAGCCCTTTTCTGATCTTGTTATTCTATGCGAAAGCTGGGTGATAAATTGAATTATGGTGAATATCAGTTTGTGAGCTGTGTGTTTGTATGACAATCAGTTCTAGAATGCTGTATAAATGTAAATGCTGAAACAAGAATTATAGTGGTTCCAGGTGATATAATCATGTACGTCCACTCTTCCCCTGTGGTGTAGGAGGAAAAATTCCACTAGGACTTCTTGAGGTGAACTGTTACAAAAAGTCCTAAACAATAGTCCTTAACTAATCCTAGCTTCACTATCTAAACAATCAAAGAACATGTTGGATTTCTGCTCTTCAAATGCTTGAGCCACTGGTCCTAGGAGGGTTATGTATGCCTCTTCACCAGCTACCACCACAAACACAATCTACCCGACTACTGATACAACTGTCCTTGGCAAATCCTTCACCGGATTCCTTCACAGTCTAAACCTTTGATTAAGAATCAAAGTTGTGCTGAGAATCAATAAATTGATTCTTGTTTGTGGTTCTTCAAATTGGTGAAATCTGGATATGAATGATTGAAACTTGAACACTAGAAGAATTTCTTGATTGATCTTGTTAGCGTAGATAGTGATATCAATTCGAATGAACTTAGACTTGTGCACACAAAAATGCTTGTTGATCTTGATAATGTTCGGTGTTTAATCCTTGGTGCAAAGTCCTCTATTTATAGTGTAAGGTGCAACGTTCATCTTGCTTGAATTCAAATTGTATCAACGTCTATTTTTGTAACGGCTATATTTTATGACCATTCTGACTTATCAGTATCTCATCCAATAGAATTGCTTCGTTTACAACGTTCGACTGTACTATCAGTTTGTTGGATGACTGAATTGTGAAACTGAGTATCCTGATCATTTTCTTACTGAGTTTGTCAGTTGTTAGTTTCTTGACTAACTTAGAGCATTAACTGAGATTTTATTCTTCTTCAAATATCACTACTCTATTTTTCATCCGATTGTAATTGACTTAATCAGAGTACACCATAAGTATATATCATCCAAGAGTTCATTGTCCTTATGAATATTAGGTCTTCATACAAGATCCATAAAGTCAGTTCAGGTCACCACAAACTTGCCTGAAGTCTAACTTTACAGTCTCGACTTAATCTTCGTAAACTGAGTTTTTTCCCTCGGTTCTTCAATCTTCAGTAACTGAATCAGTTCCCTCAGCCTTCAGTTGTAAATAAGCCAACTGAGTCTGTGTCCCTCAACGAACTTACCTTCCTCAGCTTCTGAGAGAACTTCAGCTTTAGGTGTATCTCTTTTGGTCTTGATTACAGTTCCAGTTTTTTAAATGATTTCTAGTTTTCAGTTTTACGATACTCTTATCTATTACAGTGTTTGTCTGATGTAACCTATATAAATATCAGACTCTAGTAAAACCTATACATTCAGTTCTAGACATCTTTTACCTTATTACAATAAGTTGAATAATCATCAAAACTAAATTTTATTTCCAATAATAGTACCACTAATTCTTCAATTACTTTTTCCATCAGACATAAACATACCTTATCATAGTCTGAGATGGTGCCTTCACTGGCATCTGAGTCATTTTTAGATGACTCTGCTACATCGTTATCTTCACTGCTAGTTTCAGCCTTTAGTGCCTTTTGCTCTTTCTTTTGTCTGATGACTTGTATCTTTTCATTTCCTCATCTTTTTCTTTCTTATCTGGACAATCAGCTTTGAAGTGCCCATTCTTTTTGCAGTTGATTCATCTGAGTTCATCATCTTTCTTCTTGTAATGTTTTCTAGATGAGGTCTTGTTTTTGGATGAAGAACTCCTTTTGTACTACTTTTTATTGAATCTATCAAATCATTTAATCAGCAAGGCATTCTGATCCTTCAGCTCTTGAGTCTCTTTGCTGGTAGTGTCAGCTGCTTTACTTTGTTGGGGTGCCACCAATGCACTAGCCATGTGCGGCTCTGCTTGTGCACCAACATCTTTGTTTAGCTCGAATTCATGAGCTTTTCATTGTGACATTAAGGTCAGAGTGTCAGTGTTTGCAAGATCCAATGTGCATTTGAGTACTGAAGTTATGATTCTCTACCTCTCTGTCAAGCTTCTCAAGATCTTTAAGTACACTTCTTTATGTGGATAATTGTGTCCAAGTTGTTGTAGTTCACTGATGTTACATGAAAATCTATTGTCAATCAGATCAACAGATTCACCTGTCTTCATTTTGAAGTTTTCAAATTTTTGTTTTGCAACTGATAATTTTCATTCTCTTTAATTGCCCCTGATCTTTCATTGACAAGTGCTAATTTGTCCCACATTTATTTTGCAGTTTAGAAATCTTTGATCCACATGAACATATTACTGTCCAGAGTTTTCATCATCATGTCTTTAGCCACAAAATCTTGGTTTTCTCTTCTCCTGTCATCTTTGGTCCAATCCTATTTTGGTTTCTCGATGGATTTCCCTTGATTTGGGACTATAGTATCCAAAGTCATGATTTTGATAGGACCATCAAGGATAACATTTAGCATCTCCTCATTAGTTGCTTCAAGATGAGACAACATTCTTAATTGTATTCATCAAAATTATTGACATTAATGACATGAATTTTGGACATAAAATCTGAAGACTCCATAGAAAAGATTATTTAGATTAAATAATATTTGAATACTTTCGAAAAATAGTGATCTCCTTGTTACCATGAATCAGTATAAACAAGTTTTGATACAAAGAACACTGCTCTGATACCAATTGTTGGTCCTAGAGAAGGGTGAAATATAGTCAGAGGGAGGGGGTGAATGACTATATTAGGAGTTCAAAAAATTATCTTGATGAAAAGCTTTTGTGCAGCGGAAATAAAGCCCTTCTAAACATGTTTTCAAAACACTTAAGCAATCTCAAACATATAGTATAAATTACAAAATGTAAATGCAAAAAGTAAATGGTGTATGTATTTGACACAAGGTTTATAATGGTTGAGGGTGGTGTAATCCTTTAATTCACTCATCTCCTGTGATGATTGGAGGAATTCACTATTGTTTTTCACCAATAAAATAGTAAGATTGTCCTTGGCTACACAAGCTTCACAATCTCAAGACTATCACTCCCTGGCTTCAAAAACTTCAGTGACACAGTCCTCAACACTACTCCTTGAGAAAAATCCTTTAGCAGCTATCACAAACAACACAACTCCTTCTCAGATTCCTCTGATTCAGTTTCTTGACATGGGTGTGAATTTGATAAAATCACAAACTTGATCGAATCCCGGCATGAGTAGTTCTGATTGAGTCCTCGAAAATACTGAACTTGATCTACTTCATATATCTGCTAAATCAAAATGAAGGCTTGTGATTTTACAGAGTTTTGGCACTTAGAGTTCTTGATCGTGTTATCGTTATTTCTTATTATGTCTATTATTATGTCTTATGTCTGTCAATGCCTTCTATTTACAGCCATTATTCCTTGATTTTGAATTTCTGTCAGTTAGCTATTTAGTACGCAGAATAATCCTTGATTCTTCTACGATTTAATTCTCCTTGATTTTAGTGTTCCAGATTTCAATCAAACGTTTTTCATAAAATCTGTCCTTGATTGATTCTGCATTAATTGCTTGAATTCCATATTTTTCACGTTCTGAATCAAGTGTAGAAAGTATACTTGACTTGACAGTCTATACTTCAATGGGATTTTGCTTAGCCGGTTCAGTGGCTGCTTTACTTAACTGCTTGTCACTGGGCTGCTATCAGTCTGCTAGAATTTCTCAGTTGATATTTGTACAGCTGATAGAGCTTCACATCACTACACCATATTCATATCTAATTATGTTTCATCATATGTAATGCATATCTTAGACTTATCAAAGGTCATCACAGACTTTCTTGGTTGTAACTCAATCCATAGGTTTTCACTTCACTGTGCTAGGCTTGGCCATCTTCACTCAGTTGGTCTACTGGTCTTCTTTTCACTGAGCTGCCCTACCAGTCTAGTACAGTGCTTGTTTGACAGAACTTATACAAATTGTTAGACTTTAAGTAAAGTCTTATACAAACAATACTAACTCATGTAGACTTATTTCAGGCTTGCTATAACAGCTAGTATGGCCATCATCAAAACAATAAAATGTTCCTAACAATGGTCCTATCAAGATCTTGACTGTGTAATCTATAGGTCCAAATTATGGAGCATCTATTGAAAATCCAAAGAAGGATTGGACCAATAATGACAGGAGAAGAGCAAATTTGGATTATATTTCCAAAGATATGATTATAAAAACTTTAAACAGTAATGTGTTCATGAGGATCGAAGACTGCAAAACCGAAAAAGAGATTTGGGACAAATTGGCACTTGTCAATGAAGGATCTGAGGAAATAAAAGACAACAAATTATTTGTTGCAAATTTCAAAATGAAAGCAGGTGAATCTATTGATCAGATGGATAATATATTTTCAAGCATCATTAGTAAACTACAACAACTTGAACATACATATCCAAAAAAAGAAGTTTGCTTGAAGATCTTGAGAGGTTTACTTGATAGATGGAAGATCATCACATCTGTGCTTAAAGGCACATTAGATATTTCCAAGATTGATACTCTTACCTTGATTTCACAACAAAAGGCTCATGAATTTTAGTAAAACAATGAAGATTGTGCACCAGTAGAGCCACAAAAGGCCAATGCATTGGTTGCACCCTAGCAAAGTAAAGCAACTGACTCAGCCAGCGAAGAGACACATAAGCTCAAAGAACACGTTACCTTGATGATAAGAAGGTTTGAAAAATTCAAGAAACAGCACTACAATGGAAGTTCATCAACAAAACAAAAGTATTCATCAAGTCAAGACACTAAGAAGAAAGATGATGAAGTTAGATGCTTCAACTACAAAAATATGGGACATTTAAAGATTGATTGTCCAGATAAGGAAGACAAAAATGAGGAAAAAAAGATATAAATCATCTAAAAAAATACTCATCAGACAAGAAGAAAAGCAAGAAGGTCCTAAAGGCTGAAGCAATAACTGAAGAAGATAGTAGTGCAGCAGAGTCGTCTAATAATGACTCAGATGCCAATAAAAGCACCAGCTCAGACAATGAAAAAGCTTGCCGATGTTTGATGGCCAAAGAGATTGAAGAAACAAAGGTACTATCTTATGCATCCTCATCTAATGCATCTACATCTAACACATCACAATCTTCTATTTCCCCCCTTGATTCTACAAGTTTGATTCAAAATCTCATGAGTAGATTTGAAGAAAATCAGTCAAATCATGAAATCCTGGACCAAGAATGTGACAATCTAAGGAAGTAATATAAAAGATTAAAAAAGGAACTGGATATGAAAAAATCTTACCTAGCAAATAAAGAACTTCACTTAACTCCTTAACAAACAACAGTGATCAGTCATCTGGTGTTGATAGACTTGATAAGGAAACTACTTTACCAGCAAAGAAGATTTTTGCACTAGCTGAGGCAATGAATGTACAACTTACAAGCCCCACAAAAGGTTTGGATCAAGATCTGGTCTTGGCTATAACAATCAACATGAGGGAAGACATAATGGTCAGCACAAATCTGAGTCAAAGACTAAAACTGGTCCTAAGTTCAGAAAAGAACAAACCATTAAGTCTGCCACTAATCCTTCACCATCCAAGGTATAGACCAATGCAGTAAAACAACAGAGTAAATTATCTAATCACCAACCTACTAAAGGCAAAGGAATACTAAAATGTAAGGGTAAACTTTACCCTTTAGAAGATGATTGGAATGTTCCACCCTTAGTTTACAAAATGAATCAA
This sequence comes from Gentiana macrophylla, assembly GCA_026214975.1. Classification (NCBI taxonomy): domain Eukaryota; kingdom Viridiplantae; phylum Streptophyta; class Magnoliopsida; order Gentianales; family Gentianaceae; genus Gentiana; species Gentiana macrophylla. Next base: position 26,057,929 of record CM047807.1, read on the forward strand.
GTTCATAGACATTTTTATGGATTCAGGAAAAACCAGCATAAATCTGGCCCTATATACAAAAGAATATGAAAATAAGTCACCTTCTATTTTATTTGAGAGTGAAACAAGATGCAATAATGCCAAAAACCAAGAAAGTGTATCAGAATACTTTTATTAAATCAATTAGAAGTTATTCATCCATGCCCCATACATATGAGGTTGATGATTTCAAACCTCCATGAAGAAGATCTTTTGGATATACTCTAGGAGTAGGAGGCATGACTTCTAATACGTATGAACCCAAACAGTGTTGGGTACCTAATAATATTTAAATTTGTTTTGTAGGATGTCTGGAACAGAGACGGTGGATGTCCCAGACACATGACTGGCAATAAAGGATGGTTGACTAATTTTAATGCTTTTGATGGACCCAAACTCACATTTGGTGGGAAATAAAACCTTGGAAATATTAAGGGGAGGACACAATGATAAAGAACAATTTCAAGATTCAGAATGTGGCATATGTCAAGGGATTGAATTTCAATCTGTTGCGCATTAGTCAAAACTGTGACAAAGGCTAAATGTGCATTTTAGCAAGGAAGGTTTCAAAATAATTCACAAACAAACCAACACAGTTGTACTTGTAGGAAGAAGAGAAAACAACATGTATGTGGTGGATTTGAAGATAGCAAAAGCGAAAACATGTCTATTAGTGAAGAAAAAGCAATCACTTAGTTGGATTTAGCATAGCAGACTAAATCACTTAGTTGGATTTAGCATAGCAATCACTTAGTTGGATTTATCAATCACTTGTTTTCTGTCACAGGTATGACCAAAGACAATAGATGATGCAATCCAAGATGCTGATTGGATCACAGCTATGCAAGATGAGCTCAATGAATTTGAAAGAACTGAAGTCTGAGAACTTGTAGATAGACCAGATTTAGCGAATATCATTGGAACCAAGTGTGTGTTTAGAAAACAAGATGGATGAGCAAAGAACAATTGTTAGAAACAAGGCAAGATTGGTAGCAAATTTATACTCACAAGCAGAAGGCATATATTATGATGAAATTTTTTTCACTAGTAGCAAGATTGAAAGCAATCAGGGTGTTCCTGCCATTTGCAGCTGACAATGACTTCAAAGTTTACCAAATGGATCTAAAATGTGCATTCCTGAATGGACTACTAGAAAAAAATATATATGTAGAGCAACCACCTTGATTTAAAATCAAGGGAAAAGAAGATAAAGTGTACAAACTCAAGAAAGTACTATATGGACTCAAACAAGCACCCAGAGCTTGGTATGAAATACTATCTCAATTCCATATCAACAATGGTTTTAGCAAAGGCACAGTAGACAAGACTTTATTCAAGCTAGAAGATTGAACAAGCACTTTGCTAGTTCAAATATATGTGGATGATATCGTATTTCGATCAGAAAATGAGAAGTTATGTGAAAAATTTGCAAATCTGAAAAGAAAAAAATTCCAAATGAGTATGGTGGGAGAACTCAATTACTTCATTGGATTACAAGTGAAATAGATGGAAGATGGCATATTTATAAATCAAGCAAAGTACTCAAAGAACTTGATTAATAAGTATGGTATGGACACAAGTGGTTCATCAGAAACACCTATGTTTGTCAGAACTATCCTTTTGAAAGATGAAAATGGAAAAGATGTTGATTATAAGATGTATAGAGGAATAGTTGGCTCACTACTCTACTTCACTACTAGTAGACCAGATATAGCATTTGCAGTAGGAGTATGTGCAGTATTCCAATCATAACCTAAGGAATCTCACTTATTAGCAGCAAAAAAGATCATCATGTATCTAAAACACACAATGAATGTGGGGATTTGGTATCCAAATGATGGTAGATTCAAGTTGATAATTTACTCAGATTCAGATTATGCAGAATGCAAAGTTGAAAGAAAAAGCACTTCAGGAACTTATCAGATTCTAGGCAGCAGACTAGTTTCATGGTTCAGTAAAAAGTAGAATTCAATATCTACTTCAACAGCAGAGGCAGAATACATAGCAGCTTGTAGTTGTTGTACAAAAGTTCTGTGGATAAGACAACAACTAAGAGAATATGGAGTAGAGGAGAAGACAATTCCTGTCACGTGTGATAACACAAGTCCAGTATCAATTACAGAAAATCTAGTGCTCCACTCAAGAACATAACATCATCATGTAAGACATCACTTTTTTAAAGATCATGTTGAAAAAGGAAATGTAATCTGGGAATACAAAACTATAGAGAATCAATTGGCTGATATATTCACCAAAAAACTCAGTCATGAAAGATCAGTCAAGTTAAGGACTGAATTAGGAATGATTGAATTGGATAAAGTATAAATGAGCAGATAACCGGAGTGACCAGCAAAGTGACTTCAACAGCTGACTGAACTTTTGCCATTTCGGGTGCGCTCACTTGGCAGGTCAATCACTGGAACCACAAAGTCCACTTCACTGGTTGTTAGGAACAGTTGTTTTGATGGAGCAGCTTTGACCAGCTAGGTGACCAGCCAAGTCACTCAACCACTCAAATCATCGGTGGAGTAAGCAACAAAGTGAAATGTGAAATGAATCAATCATTTACACATGTGGAAAATCAAAATTTATTTGGAATTTATTACTGGAGATTACACACGTGGATTTTACATATTTTAATCAGACATGAGGATTAAAATATGAAAGTTATTATTTAAAAAGGAAAAATGACAGCTACACCTAAAAAATCGAGATTTATCATTGTTGTGAATAAGATGAGAAAGGGTGTGCTCTAAAAACAATCGTTGCTTGTCATTTCATGTAAGTGGGAGATTGTTAGGTGTAGTGTCCGAAAGACAATTTGTGTAATTATTTTTAATAATGGATGACAAAATTTATCTCACCTTATTACTTGCTTTGTGCTTGTAAAGTAATACACTGCTGCAAACCCTATGTATATCTGTATGTAACCACTTAACTCAGTGTATGGATTACACGTGAGGATTGAATTAGTGGAGATATGCTTAAATCGTTATTCCGTGGTGAACTTAATCGAGTTCGGGTCTCTTGATTAAAACACCAATAATGCGCCTAACACCTTAGGGTGTGATAGTCTTATCCGGATTTGTCGGTAGAGGTACCTACGTGGGGCATTTATATATGACGGCATTCATATAGGTCTAGACCGATTTAATCTGAATTTCTCGATATAATTCAGTAATCGAGGAATCTTATTAAATCATTAGATGATCATATATGGATCAACCTTAATCCCTGAGGTGATCACGTGGTAGTCCGCTTGTCTCGGGTAGTGTTTGATGTGTTAGTTACGGTTCACTTGAATATGTGTTCCAAGCCACTTCTCATTGGCACTATCTCTCGATGAGTGAGTTGTTACGATTTTCACAGACATGGAATCCATTCCTTCCTGTGGGAAGTAGAGAGACATCCCCTTATTTGTTAGCCCTAAGAAAGTGATCGATCCCGGAGTTCACATTTGACTAATTAGCTACTAGTCGAGATATGTGCACTAATTGATCATCGTGAGGTTAATGGTAAATAAGGATAAGATATTCGATGTCGGGTTTACGGAGACATCCCACACAGAGTGGACGATCTATGGAGGGTTAATCCATATGTAGTGATTATATCAATGGACGCTTATTCACTCTACATGGGTTGAGTATAAGTATACATCTATAATCGGTAGAGTTAGGCCGGGTTTATGGTGGCGTAATCCCGGAATTAATAATTAATGTACTTATTCTGTTCGATGAATAATTAATTATTGGAGCTACTGGTTATAGGTCCATGGTCCCCAATGTGGCTTCTATAATTCGGAATGATATTATTGTTATTTGGGCCTCAGTAATAATTAATTGGCTGGACTAATTAATTGATATGCATGGATATTATTTAGTTGAGCTAAATAATATAGCCCACATAAAAGACATTTTATGTGGGCTTGGAAACCCTAAGTGTGGCGCCAATTTTGAGTCTCCTTTAGCACAAGAATTGATTTTCTTGTGTTATGGAAAATAAAAGATATTCTTGTTATATGATTGGTTGGATGACTTGTTATTTGATTTCCTATTGTTCGATACATGTCAAAATTACTCATTAAGGAAAATATTCTTTTATTTTGTTTAATTAATTATTTATTTAATTAATTAAAACTTGGAGACCAAGGATTTACTCTCCTATAAAAGGAGAGTTATTCCAAGGGTAATTGGCATTGGAAAATTTCGACCACCACTTGTAAAAGGAGAGAAAAATTGTTTTTCTTGTCTAGGGTTTTAGTAGAAGAAAAACTCTAAGTTTTTCTTAGTGTTGCATATCAAGGAGGTTCGTTTATCAAGAAGGGTGTCCACCAACCGCCGTTTGGAGAACACATCGGAAGATCAAGGCTTCTCTTCCCGATATTGGTAACATAATATTAACCCCCTTGTAGTAGTTTAAGTCCTTTAATTATGTATTGTGGTATATAAGTCGTGATCCATCCGCTGCGCGTAGATCTAACTCGTTTAGATCTAAGATCCTACATCCTTCAATCATTACTTCTCTCGATCCACTATCCCATTATCCTTATATACCGTGATTTTTGCTCAGTTAATCATGCCATTTATATCCATCACATCTGTATAACTTCCCTCCACACTCAATTGAGAAAATTTGTGTTCACACTCAAATCTTTCCACTATATAAACGATACTTCTCCTTTTTTCATAAATCTTTACGCTCTCATTGCTATCAAAACCTTATTTTCTAGAATTTTCAAAGGTTTCTACTCTCAAATTTCCCTGAAATGGCCTCTTCCTCCAGAAAATCACTCACTACTAAACATTATAAGAATACAATAGCCAATGGGTCTTTCTTCAGACCTCAACACTACTTGGAGTTATGCAACAAAGATCCTTAGGTACGGAGGTTGGGCGATGGGTGTGAAAATCTAGGGAGGTAACTTTTCACAACCCTTCAGTCTCTGCAATCTACTACGAAAACCAGATCTCTTTATACAAAAATGCTCGATTTGAGGAAGGAAGCACTTCGGAGGATGGTGAATCAGTTCCGGATAAGATCATTAGCACTGTAAATGGAAGGAAACTGGTGATTACGTCAGTCCTTATCAGTCGTTTTCTCAAATTGTCGATCTCTAGATCATCACATGTTGAGGATGTGATGGAGGACACCGATACGTTCTGGTTATAGATTGGAAAGAATAGTACGCTGAAGAACAAAGTTCTATTGTCTAATGACAGCGCTCAGAAAGCCGTTTGAAGAATTGGGTTGTTGATAATCAAATGCATAAAAAGAAGACTTGGTTCTCTGCATGGGATGACTGAAGTTATTGTTGAAATAGAGTCCTAAACACAATCGGGTTGGACCAGATCCGACCGGGTCGGATCATTTCTACTATTTCTTTGTGTTTATACATATGATAAATGGCATTACGTTATTATATTTGTTCGTTTAACGAACAAATTGTGATGTTGTATATATGAAAACGTCCCTAGTGTCAAATTGTGAAAGAAAAATCATAATAGTGATTATAGTTGATGAGATCTCGACTCACCTTAAAAGGTTTGATACTTAAATGTCTCTAGTCGCATGTGCTATTAAAAGAGACATTAATAGTACGATTAGACAAGCACGTATTGGATGTCTTCTATCTTATGAAGATAGGGATAGATCTCATCTATCGAAGTGTAGAGACACTTGGACTGTACGTCGACGTGTATTGGAGAATGCGTACGTTATACTGACCCCTTTCTTTATTAAGTGTCGCACTATGTGGCAGTTGTGCAATTATCCTGAGACCGGAGTCTTCATGACATCACAGTGTGGATTGTCATACTTTGACACTATTGAGGTTTCCCCTATCCATGGGGCGATCATGCAGTAGGAATTAGGTGTGATATTGAAGCATGCGTAAGATTCATGTCGCTCGTCCGGAAATCGCGTATCCTAATAGTAGGAGTAAATATCTGAAAAGGCCTTCTTATAAGGATTATCTTACTCTTGTTAATCTTTGCAAAGTGGGATTAAATGAGTTACTAAGAGAGAGCATGATATCGGGATTATAGGATACAGTTGTTAATGTATTGAAATTCGAGATACGACCGTATATTGTTACTGCGGTAGGATTGTATTTACACATTTACCGTTTCACATGAAAGGTAGTAGTCATTGCATTTGACTCTTCCGATGATTAGGGGTCATGGCATGTTGCTATACGCTATCCATGATCGTTAGGTATGAAGGGTAATTTAGTAAATTTACTTTGTGCCTACGGCCAACATATTTGGAAGCCTATCGGGTCACACACATAAGAACATCTAGCCGGATTAAAATGCGGTTATAGTGTTAATGAAATAAAGAAAGTTTTATCTCAATTATAAAGTGTAAGTGTGATAAATTAATATAGTAGTATTTATTTATTTTGAATAAATATAATAAAAGATATTAATTATGTTGATTAACTAAATATATATATTTTATTATGTATGTGGCGATATTATGTGTGAAGTGATACACATGTTTTTTGCAATTTAATTCATCATAGTATTATATTAATTAATTAAGAATATTCCGGAAGCCAATAAAAGGCTATATGGGGCACATGTTATAAGTGTATAAGATACACTTGGATTGTGCAATTTAATTAATAGTATTACCATATATTAATATTAGATATTAATGTGTATAGATTTGCACACTTGTGTAAATTGATTTATAGTAATATAATAAAGATATATTCAGTATAAGATATTTTCTATATATATCTTGGAAATATATTTAATATGAGATATTAAATTAAATGAGATAAATCAATCAAAGATACTTTCCTTATTTTTTTAGGAAAAATGTTTTATTTCTCCTCACTCCACTCAGAACCTTTTCCCATTAGGAATGGGGGCATATGAGGGGCAGGCTCACCTATATAAGAAAGGGGTTGTCAAGCTCTTTTGTACATCATAATTCAAAGAGTTCATAATTATTGTGAAAAAAAGAGCTTCTTAGAGACAATTTTGAGAGAGAGAAAAGGTCGGTCTAGCAACCCAATTTTTCTGGTAGCAATCCATAAAGGATTCTGGCGGGTTTTTCTTGTGGACTAGAGGTAGAGGCCGAACACTCGGGCTACTTCATGCAGAAACTACAATCGTAGACAAAGAGACGATATACTTTAGATCATCCAAGGAATTCTCTTAGTCTACTTCTTTTATGCTTGTTGCTTAAACGAAATCGATTTTGGGAAAGGGAAATCAAATTATTGAATTTATTTTGCACTCCCGCATTGATTTCCTAACAAAGTGGTATCGAGAGAGGTATTCGAGCTTAAGCAATAAGAATAAGAAATTGGCGTAGTAATTTATTATTATATATAGATGCGTGATTTAAATACATAAAGCAAAAAACATATATATATATATATATATATATATATATATATATATATATATATATATATATATATATATATATATATATATATATAACCGATTGGAAAAGGGTTCGGCCAAGCGCGGTCGCCGTAAATCACCGTTGCGGCGTTGGCACCGCTAACGGTAGCCGGTTGAATGTGGTAGTTCTCGATTATCGTTTTTTTTGTTTTGTGAATTTTTATGGTACATTGATATCTCTAATTATTTAATTAATGCCATGTGACTAATTAATGGTTCAAATAGTTTGGACCATTGGGATGCCATGTTGCACCACTCAATTTGTTGAGTAGAAGAGTTGGTTTATGGTTCTTGACCTATAGTCCACAATTGTGGACCTACGGTTAACCTAGGCCATTCCAAATTTGGTTTGGAATAGGCCTTGGCATTTTTCTAAAATTTTGATTTTAGAAAAGGCCAAGGAAGATGACTTTTGGTTTTCGAAACCAAATGCATCCCTTTGATTAAGAATCAAAAGGAAAGAAAACAACAGGGACTCGTCTTATTTTATATTTTATTTTAGAATAGTTCTAATTAATAAAATTAAAAAAGAAATCGTTCTAGAATTAATCGTTAATTTTATTTCGATTAAAATCCTTTAATTAATTAAATGCTAGTTAGTTAATTGATTAGATAAAATTATTTATTTGATTAAACGTTAATCAATTAATTAAGACGTAAGTTTGTAAATTTAGATCTTATCTTTTTCATAAGATTTTATTGTATGTATTAGATATTGTGATTGATATAATATTATTATACGGACCCCGATTGATCATGGAGTCGACCAATATGATATATGTGAATGAATTATTTTTCTGTTGGTTTAAAATTCTCAAAGGTCGTTATAGAGAACGTGACCTAGTTTATTGTCTGCATTTATCCCGTTAGCTTCCCCCCGTTTGCGGCGGGTTTATTTATTTTATTAGATAGAATTTTATGTAACAAGAATGAAGCAGAAAACGTAGGCCAATGAAAGAAGACATTGAGATCCTATTGGCGGTCTTCAGCTACCCTTAGATTGTGACCCGTGATTTTGTTAGTTTCTATTCGAAACCGCACGTAGTAAAAGTCCATGCATGATCATACAGGTTACTTTACGCATTTATTTATTTTGTGCATTTATATATTTTATATGATACAATAAATGCATGACTAGGCACGATCTAGATAAATGTGTATGATATATGTCTATAGAGGTTGATATATCTGATGAGACCGTAATTTAAATTAATTAAGTGAATTAATTTGTAAAATACTCCACAAAAAAAATTAAGTCGTAATTTTATCTCCAAATATCATAACGACGGTGGAGAGCCCTTGTTCGGATCCAACTGATTTACCACCACCGGGAGTTGACCTACCTCGGGTAAATCGTCGTTATTGAGACATGATCGTATGAGATCTCACGAATATGGGGTTATGACTTGACTAAAATTTTTCGGTGATTGGCCACCGTCAGGACCATCTAATTTTAAAGACAAGGGGTTGACTAACACATAGTGATGTGCATTGTCAAAGAGTTGACTAGTCAACAACAAAGAATTACATAGAGGTGTGACTGGCAAAGATTTACCTACCTTTCAAAATTATCTTGGTTGATCGACCACCGCCGGGAATCAAGGTAACTAGATTGGATTTCAGCTACTAAAGAATTTTTTGAAAATTCTTGGAAGTCATTTGGGAGTAGTTGATTGGTGGGAGCAAAATCATAAACCAAAAGACAATTTTTGATTTTGCATGTATAAACAATAACACTCTTTTATCTTTATTTTATGTTGTAGTTTTTAGCAAACTTTTATTTATGTTTTTAATTCTCGATTAATAAAACCCATTAAATAAGTGTTACCTATTCATGAACGTTCTCAATTATGGTTGAGTAATTTTAATACTTTTAAAATAAGCAATGACACGAGCAATTACGTTATAGTAGTTAAAGACAATGAGACTACATATTTGATAGAGTGATCTAAGCCTTAAATATTAATCAAAACGGAACCTCGTGATATGATTAAATCTCTTGATAGGGGTTTCAATGAATTAATCATATATTGGATACTACGATATCCAATGGGTCGTTTTTCCATAAGATGACAATTAAATTCGAACATTAGATGTGTTAGATATGAATGACCACAACGAATTATAGAAAGATTGTTTTCAAAATCGAAAGATTTAAGTATCGACTTAATTCTTTAATCATTGCTTGATGGTTAATTAAATAGTTCATGTTTTGAATATGATTCAAAAGGTCAAATAAACTATCTAATAAACTTTGGATTTTCTTTATTAAGAAAATTAAAGTGATAGCTCTTGTGATTTTTCCTAAGTCTTATAAAGACTACACTAAGAAATATTTACGAGTGCTTAAAGGATTAAAAGGAAGGTTAGGGTATGTGCTTTAATAAGAGAACTTATCGAAGTCTCTATTCTAAGCAAGTGAGTTGAGATAAATATATCTAAGCTCAAGTCAACTCTAACATATTTGATATCTTACGAGTATGATTGAATTAGAAATATTAAATACAAAATATCCTAAGATATGGAAAGTGAAGCAAACGTTGCAACGATTGCCATATTGTGTTATGAATCTAGTAAACTGATTAAGGAACTAAATAAATGTTATTGTGTTCCGGTTCTTGTGAAGAACATGATTTCAGTTATCGGTTAGGATTTAATGTAAAATTCAATTGTAAGGAATAAATTTTATTTCATTAAAGTTGAATAGTCATCGAATCTAACATACTAGATTACTATCACTATATAGTCGATATAGGTGATAAAATTTCAACCAAATATTTGTATGGTTGTTATCCTTGATATTTTGTGGTTGTTCCAGGTGTAGACTCAAGGGAAGAGGACGTATAATAAAATGTCATTTTGATGATGTCTAAACTATGTGATTATGAATCATGTGGGTAATACATATCTTATCTAAAGATGACTAAAATACCATTTTATGAAAAGAGTTGTAAATCCTAGAAAATAGGCTAAAGCCTAAACATACTGATGTTTGTTGGCTTATTAACACTAATTCCACGAATGATATTATTGTTTATTACTCTATTTGATTATTTTAGAAATAGTCAAATGTACTCAGTGAAGTATGAATTTTGGAAAGCCCGAATAGTTCGAGGTAGTATGAATATGAGATTGGTAAACAACTTAGCAATTAATCTTCAATTGGATTTAAGTAATTAATACCTGAAGGGTTTTCGGAAGGAGTCTGGAAAAGAATCAGATTCTCCCTTGAAGGATACCATTTTTGGGATATGCAGTCATATTGTGCCTTTAAAATGGAAATAGCACTTTATAGGATAAAGATGCGACGTAAGCCATGCAAAGTATCCCTTACTTATTTCGCGTTAATGCCCTTATACAATACATATACTTAACCGAGTTCCAAAGAATAAATGTTTGATAAATTCTAGATGTGGAACTTGATGACATTGAATCCATCTTAATCGATGATTTAGTGTTGTTGTGCTTCTAGAAAGCAGGCAATGTTAGAAATGCTTGGAGCCTAGTCTGACATATGCAACTTTGTGGAATGTTAGCAAGTACGCTTGATATTATTTACTTGCCCACGGAGCAAAAGTGTTTGTCTCTAAACGTTCTATCTTCTGGAGGAAGTGTTTCTTCCAAACGAAATAGTAAAAGTAAATCAAGATCTCAAAAGTTGTTTGAGAGCCACAAAGAGATATTCAACCATTGAAACATGAGCATGCACAATATAGCGATAAGGTGCAGGACACTGCTTAATGCACAAGTATTGTGTGAGTCTATGGAACACCATAATCCTGAAAAGGCTACTGGTGTGTTAATCTTCAAGAATGAAGATCTCAGGACTTATGTTGAAGTGCTTGAGAAGGAAAGATAAAGAGATATGGCTAGGAGACAAAGTATCTGAATTAGTTTACATGAGTGACAAGCTGGTTATGAACTTGGTCTGTCTAACCTGAAGGGAATGTCTCTAAAATGTGTAGCGGGTCTTTTTTAAAGGCTGACATGGATGGTAATACGATTGCCATAAGGCTAAGTTGATCGCTGAAGGCTACGAGGAGTAAACCTTATGATCACCTTTGTGCTACTGATGACGTAGATCAAGTGAAATTAAAATACTTGACCACCAAAGCCAATACTAGCAAGAGAACTAGGTCCATCGTAGTATAGCTATAGAGAATCAAGGTCGATCCCACAGGGAACCAATTGTGGATCATTTATATACAAACAACTAATCATTCATATCAAGGACACGAAGGCGGTCTACGACCAACGAAAGACAAGAAAGATAAAGGACACGACTCAACACAACACATAAACAACGTAATTAACCTCCCCAATTATCATGTTATCGTTTGGATCTAGAGATTCTATATAATTAAGCTAGACTCGACAACTATTAATCCGATCCGTATTTCTTTTATATTGGCTACGGAGTCATCCCTAAACTAGATCTAGCTCCGGTAGGCCATCTAGATCACAATGCTACATCACGTGACTTCGCTTTTCGCCGCCTCCATCTCATATGACTTGCACGCTTACAAAACTAGGGATGCCGATATTAACCGTATTCCTCACCTAGAAACATTCCTTTGTTCAGCGCATTTCCTAAGCGATCGCATCGCCTCCGTCCCATTAACACTAACTTTTAGGTATCATGTTAATCTACGATTTACGATAACTATGTGCATGCAATTCCCGAATACGTAATGATCTAGATCTCGGGTGAAAGTCCGGAAGACCAATTCATGAGCCGACCTAAGAGCCCTATATTGGTATTTCCTAATCATACGCTAATTAAAACAGACGAGCAACGAGGCCGTAGCCATACCTACTAAGATAAGAAATTCTAGGTGGACAATCACACAATAAAGACGTGGCTAGATTGACGCGCGAAAACCTAAATCTTAAGCGTTTTACATACGTAACGGATAAAATAGAGACTCATAAAGCAATTATATAGATCTACTAAAAACACGGTTGCCGATCATACCAAAGTCATCTATAGGTCACCGGATGACAGATCTCGGGCGTGTGGATCCTTATAGACAAGAATCCCCACGCCCCATATTGTATCCTTAGATCTACATCGTTCGTGAAGAACGAACAACCTCAAACGATAAACAATAATTGGGGCTTAATTACAAAGAACTAAGAACAAATAAATACAAGAACTTACATAATTGCAGAACTTGTAAAATAAACTGCTCTAAGAAAAACCGAAGATTTTATTATAAACCGAGAAGTGTAATGTATTGTGTAAAGAAGTGTGTTTTTGGCGTGTATAGTATGCCTTTATTTATAGGAGTTCAAGCTAATTAAGAGATATACTTCAAAATGTCAAAACAAATAAGAGATAACTCTCGGCCGATCTCCAAAATAAGATGAAAAATGCGCCCCAAGCACATTGGAGAGCCGCCGCATTTATCCATCCAAGTTTCGGATTGGCTTGCTTGCTCTTGTCATGCCTTACTCCTCTTTTTGTGCTTATCTGATCTCTATCTTGAATTTCCTTTGATTTATCTTGCGATTTAATTCTTCTGTTTGTATTTATCCTCCAAAATTTATCTCAATCTACAAAATAAATATTTATCCCAAAATAAATCATATTTAAATAAAAAGGATAAATATAATAAAAACGGATAAATACCGATTTATAAATAAAAACAGATAAATACCAATAAAAAAATGGATAAATACCAAATTACATTTTATAAATCACAAAACATTAAATAATCCATATAAACATGTGATTTAATATAAAATACATATTATTAATCTCGATTTAAGGTCAACGTTGATGACTTTTACGAGTATAATTTTACCGTCATCAACTACCCCCCATTTAGACTTTGCTCGTCCCGAACAAAGTATCAATGAGTCATTCCCCAAGACAACACTTCTCATGGTCAAATCATACTTATACAAGAAACTCGAGTCAATTCATACCATTCATGCTCATAAGGTATCCATTATTCGCTACTCGCTATGAATCGAAGTGATGTGTGCATGTGCATTTAGATTTTATCTATTTGTGGCAAGATTAAAGTTTATGCTAACTTCGTAGTCTCAACCTACCAACATCAGCATTCCCACTTCTTAAGCCTCGCAATGGGTAAAGACATGGTGCAATAAGCAAGAGCGTCATCCATAAGGTTTTTGGACTTGGAGACCGAGAAAAATACTCGAAGCCTCTTAAAAAGTTGAATTTTTTTTTTTTTTTTTCACATTTTCATATTTTCAAGCATTAACACATCTCAAGAAAGAAACTTGCTTTAAAAGTAAATTATGCATTGCAAGAATCCCCTTTCACGGATTGGTCAATAACATGAATATTACCACAAGCGCGAGGCTACTTTGGTAATGTTACTACAAGCCCAGTGTTTAACACTTTGTCAAAACACAGATAATTCTCAAGCTTATTACTCCGCTTTGATGGCCAGAAGATAGGAATACATCAGCAGATAAATATCGACACTAAGTCTGCATAACCAATCATCTATGCAATGTACACATAATTTCTTTCAGTTATTATGATTTGTGCGGAAAAACTCGATTCAAAGATTGAGTAATCGAATAATAAATAACTACTTGCAACAATCGGCATGAATATCCTTAAATTTACATTCACATAAGTATAAAATGATCACGTACTCATGCAACTTGGTTCCTTCCCTATCAATTCTTAGCTAGGAACTCACAATTCTAAGGGTACGAGATAAATAATATGGCATTTATTCAATTTTTTTTCAATTTTTCACCGTTTCATTCAACTTTCAATTATAACATATCATAGCATATCATAGCTAAGTCTCCTACCCCCCACTTAAACATGTCATTGTCCCCAATGACAAATAAAAATGAGAATTTAAGAAAAAGACTTAGCTCTAGAAACGGCTCTCAAGTAGATGCAGATCATCGGAGCACGTCGTGGAGAAGCAAGTGAAAACCTGTTTAAGTAAACCAAACAGAAACTCCATGAGATCGTTAATAACATGTCAATGGGAGTTACAAAATAATGTGGCAGTAATTAGATATAAAATATCCAAAAACAAATTAAGCCACTTTATTCCATACAACCAATGACAAGTAAAACCAAAGAGTTAAAACTACTCGTTCAAACGCAAAAAGAAAAATACTAAATAGAAAGAAAGATAAACAAGCAACTAAAGATGGTAATCTTCATCTATAATCTCCACCGCTTAAATATGCTTAAAACCGGGTGGAGAAGACAAAGATCAAAAAACATTACCCCATGGGAGAACACGAGGTTTACTGGATTGATAAGGTATTTAATCTAGCGTAAAAGAGAAACTTGGTAAGGTATAACAGATTGAATGTGACCTATTGGTAGAAGATAGGATCAGAAACTCGGCGCAGACGCTTCACGTTTGGATTGGATATTAACAACTTAGGGAGATGTAGCTTCTCCTCGAAATTACTAATAACCCAATGTATCACGTAAAAGTCATAACCGTCATCAACAAGGTCGGATCGGTGCGATATGAAGAACAAAACTCATCATCTCGAAATGCCGGGATAGGCGTAAGAGTGTGAAATATTAAAAACCTCTGGTAGAAAGATAAGTTGTATTTTGATCGAACCAAAAACTTTTAAAATATAGCTAGGGTCAGAGCTACACGTACCCCAGCTAGGATTATGAAAACCAAAATGATAAAAGATAAACATTAAAACTTAGCAATATTTCAAATTCCGCAACACAAAGGTATTTTGTCAACAAAATGGAGGTTTAGAGTATGATGGGTTTAGAAAAAGATATACATAAATATGGTAAGAAAAGATAAAGGGTGGGTAAGAAATTGTGTGTTGGGTGGGTATTAGTTTGGGTTAGGGTGGGAGAGTGAAATAGATGGAAAGAAAGAGAGGGAATGGAAGAATGGTTAGAAATGTGAATAGTGAGGCAGATTGGTGAGAGAATAGAAAGGTTGAAGGGTGAAAAGGTACAAAGGAAAGGATAAGGGTAGTTGCAGAACGAATTGCACACAACTTTGGATTTTCACTCGTATCGCCATTCTAAAAAGTTTTGGAAGTTGACAAAAATTGTTCTTGTTCGCACCAATCACTCTCTGTTACATTTTCAGGAATTCTCAAGCTCTCTTAATGCTTCCATCTTAAGGCTGATTGCTAAATTTCCTTTTCTTTAGCAATTTCTCGACTCTCCTACGGAACTCTACTTCACGTGGCCTATATTGAGTAAAAAAGTTTTGCACATCCTTAGCCCAATGGCCATTGGAACACGGCAAAATAAAAAACCTCAACATATGTCACGTTACTCTTATTGGACTCAGAGAAAACAAAACCTAAAATCCTAAAGAGAAATCCTAAGGGTTTTAAAGAAGTAGTTCTGAGTTTAAAGTCCTCAGCTCGACTTTCCAAAAATTATCTTAAATCTAGTCATCCTTCTTGGATCGCTAGATGTTGACCCTTGAGCACTTATATGCGGTGGGCTCTCGTCGCTTTTTTGCGGATTAATATCCTTCCTTTGGTTGTGAGACCTAGGGAACGACATTTATCCTTACCATTTATACAAAGCTCCTACCTCGGCTCTCGTTTTAGGAATTAGTGAATTCTAAGGAGATTTAGTCCTAGGGACTTATTTTAATAACATCCTCTATAATGCTGCTTCATTATGCTCTCTCAAAACTCAACGTCTTCTTTAGATTGAGAATTCTTAAACTACACAAATTGTTGCTCCCATGGCCAGTAGAAGCAATCTCATGCATAGGACAATGAGATTTTGACAGAACTACGAGGAACTCTTTATTCACTGCTTCCTTCAACTACTACATGTTTCCTTATACCCTCTAGATGAGACAGATTTGGGGCAGAACCTTTCACACTAATAAAATAAATCTTACAAACCAACTCCGGGCTAAGATTCTCATTCAGGTTCATGTAAAGACTAGCTTATGTTCAAAAGATCAAGAGATAGTAAAATATAAGCAAAAAAGGTAGTACCTTGCCTTCAACATTGTACCACGAATAATTCGAACCTTAATATTTATTTTCTCGGAGCCATCTTGGTGTTTTAAAGGTGTTTCTTCCATTGCTTTCCCATCGTAGATTCGTAGCTCCACATGCTGCTGGGTTATTTTCTCGGCGCCACGAAAAATTAATGACTCAGATTATTGCTTCCTGGTTTTCGCAAGCGGAAGAAAAATAAACGAACCGTAGATCGATTTTAACATGGTTTCCCATGTCGCTATCGAGACTTACGGATTAAACATATGGAGATAAGCAGACACGCGAAATTCCGTAAAACAGAACCAGGCTTCTTTGGCAATGAGAGGCGATCTTCTTCGAGAGCGAAACCGATTGTTCCAAATTTTGGAATTTTTACACAGAGAGCGAACAACGAGAGGACTCAAAAATGTAAAACAGACTCTAAAGCGTAAAACTCGACATGAATAAAAATTATTTATATATAAAATTGACCGTTGGTTCCCGGCAACGGCGCCAAAAACTTGATAGCGTAGATCAAGTGAAATTAAAATACTTGACCACCAAAACCAATACTAGCAAGAGAACTAGGTCCATCGTAGTATAGCTATAGTGAATCAAGGTCGATCCCACAGGGAACCAATTGTGGATCATTTATATACAAACAACTAATCATTCATATCAAGGACACGAAGGCGGTCTACGACCAATGAAAGACAAGAAAGATAAAGGACACGACTTGACACAACACATAAACAACGTAATTAACCTCCCCAATTATCATGTTATCGTTTGGATCTAGAGATTCTATATAATTAAGCTAGACTCGCCAACTATTAATCCTATCCGTATTTCTTTTATATTGGCTACGGGAGTCATCCCCTAAACTAGATCTAGCTCCGGTAGGCCATCCAGATCACTATGCTACATCTCGTGACTTTCGCCGCCTCCATCTCATATGACTTGCACGCTTACAAAACTAGGGATGCCGATATTAACCGTATTCCTCACCTAGGCAACATTCCTTTGTTCAGCGCATTTCCTAAGCGATCGATCGGTCTCCGTCCCATTAACACTAACTTTTAGGTATCATGTTAATCTACGATTTACGTATAACTAGGTGCATGCAATTCCCGAATACAGAACAGATCTAGATCTCGCTGAAAGTCCTGGAAGATCAATTCATGAGCCGACCTAGGAGCCCTATATTGGTATTTCCTAATCATACGCTAATTAAAACAGACGAGCAACGTAGCCGTAGCCATACCTACTAAGATAAGAAATTCTAGGTGGACAATCACACCATAAAGACGTGGCTAGATTGACGCGGCGAAAACCTAAATCTTAGCGTTTCAACATACGTAACGGATAAAATAGAGACTCATAAAGCAATTATATAGGTCTACTAAAAACACGGTTGCCGATCATACCAAAGTCATCTATAGGTCACCGGATGACAGATCTGGGCATGTGGATCCTTATAGACAAGGAATCCCCACTGCCCCATATTCTATCCTTAGATCTACATCGTGCGGTGAAGAACGAACAACCTCAAACGATAAACAATAATTGGGGGCTTAATTACAAAGAACTAAGAACAAATAAATACAAGAACTTACATAATTGCAGAACTTGTAAAATAAACTGCTCTAAGAAAAACCGAAGATTTTATTATAAACCGAGAAGTGTAATGTATTGTGTAAAGAAGTGTGTTTTTGGCGTGTATAGTATGCATTTATTTATAGGAGTTCAAGCTAATTAAGAGATATACTTCAAAATGTCAAAACAAATAAGAGATAACTCTCGGCCGATCTCCAAAATAAGATGAAAAATGCGCCCCAAGCACATTGGAGAGCCGCCGCATTTATCCATCCAAGTTTCAGATTGGCTTGCTTGCTCTTGTCATGCCTTACTCCTCTTTTTCTGCTTATCTGATCTCTATCTTGAATTTCCTTTGATTTATCTTGAGATTTAATTCTTCTGTTTGTATTTATCCTCCAAAATTTATCTCAATCTACAAAATAAATATTTATCCCAAAATAAATCATATTTAAATAAAACGGATAAATATAATAAAAACGGATAAATACCGATTTATAAATAAAAACAGATAAATACCAATATAAAAATGGATAAATACCAAATTACATTTTATAAATCACAAAACATTAAATAATCCATATAAACATGTGATTTAATATAAAATACATATTATTAATCTCGATTTAAGGTCAACGTTGATGACTTTTACGGGTATAATTTTACCGTCATCAGCTATCAACTATGCTTAAATCGGATAGTGCATGTTGTAGCTACATATCATGGCTATATGATAGTGTTGAAAAAGTTGGGCCAATGGCTTAATATTCATAGATGATAACATGATGTGTAAGCATATGAGATCCATTTATGGACTCAAACAAGTTGCTCTAGCATAAGTCCCATCATAAAAGTTGTTTCAAAGTATATTATGCACACACAGAGTATGAGTATAATGCAGTAAAGAAATGCGGTAAAGTGTTGTATGTAAATGAACACCAGTTTTATAGTGGTTCAGGGTGGTGTAATCCCTTAATCCACTCTTATCCTATGATGATTGGAGGAATTCACTATTGACTTTAACCAATAAAATACTATGATTGTCCCTGGATACACAAGCTTCACAATCTCTAAGACTATCACTCCCTGGCTACAAAAGCTTCAATGACTTAGTCTTCAACACTGCTCCTTGGGAACAAATCCTTCAGTAGCTATCACAAAGGGTTGCAATTCATTCTCAGAAGATCTGATTCAATTGCTGCAGACTGGTGTGAATAAGATTCACAAGCGTTGATCAATCCCAGTGCTTGATGTAGATTTGTAGCTCTTAATTCTGAGTTGATCTACTGGATGTGTCTTTCTAAGTTTAGATAGAAGGCTATTTAAAATTACAAAGTTTATGCACATTTTCCTATGTATTATCTAATGCTTTCTTGTCTGTCAATGCCTTCTATTTATAGCCTTGATTATCCTTGAATTTGAAATTCCGTCCGTTGGCTATTTAATGCTGAGAATAATCATTGATTCCTCCTTGATTTTATTCTCCTTAATTTCAGTGATACGGATTTTTATTCAAACGTTCATCATAAAATCCGTCCTTGATTGATTCTCCATTAATTTCTTGATTTCTATGTATTTTCCCCGTTCCGAATAAAATGCAGATGGCATACTTCCACTTTATTGTTTTGGTCTATGGCTTGACCGGCTTAATGAATCCTTTTCCTTTGCTGTTGAGATCTCCTTCACTGTTTCTTTTAGTCAGCCGATAGAGCTTTTACTTAGCCGTTTTACTGTTTTCTCTATTTCTTTGAGTTTCCAAGTATGCTTGCACTTCACTAATCCTTAATTAGTGTGAGATCAGTGTACACCATATTAAAAGAATAGATTTCATCACTTGAAATATATCTTAGATTTATCCAAAGTCATCACAGACTTCCCTGGTTATTAGTCAGTCCATATGTCTTCACTTGACTCTGCTGGTACTTGGCTACCTTTACTCTGTAGATATTCTGTCTTTTACTTAGCCATCCTACCAATCTAGTATAGTACTTGTCTGAATTAACTTATACAACATGTCAGACTCTAAGTAAAGACTTATACAATTATTTCTTACTTATTTCAGGCTTGCTTTACCAACTAGTATAGCCATCATCAAAACAAATAAAATGCCCCTAACAATTTCCCCTTTTTTGATGATGCCAAAACCCTCATAAGCCTGAACATAAGTAAACATGTTTTCATATAAAAGAATAAAAATCAACAATTTTATTCATCCATTCAGGGCATAAACTTGGCAAAAACTTATTGAAAGGCAAAACAGAGAAAATTATTACAGTCTACTTGTTCTCCTAAACCTTATGCCTTTGCTGGTACTTTCCTTGCCCTTGACTTTGGAGCTTCAGGATTATTACTACCTTCCCACTTTTTTGGTAGCATCAAACCTTTCTTCCAAAATTTGATTGGTGGCTTCAGATACTTGGATCAGAGTGTCAGACTGTTTGAGTGAATCATCCAAGATGTTATCTATATTCTTAATGTGTTGAGTATGCTCATTCAGAGTGTCCACCATGGGGTTTAGTTTGCCATCAACTGCTCCTACTAGATATTCCATGCTTGAACGGACATGCTGAGGGATAAGTGACTTCAGTTGACATATCAGGTCTCCTCGCCTTTTCATCACAGCATCTTGAACTTTAATATGGCTGTTGAGTGCCTCAATCTTATGATCTATACATGAATATCGACTTCTCAAAGCTTTTTTGAGATTTTCTCTGTTCAAATTTTTCCTCTACATATCCACAATCAGTGGATTAATGTCCAGAACGAATGCCCGGTCTATATTCTCCTCTACTGATGCAGGTGCATCAGCTGGGTCTTCTCCATTTTTTTTCTTCTTTTTCTTCTTCAATCTCTTGATCAGATAGAGATTGCAGGGAGTGTCTTACACCTCCAAGTCCTGGTTGTGACTGTAGCTTCAACTTCTTCAGCTGGCAATCCCCCATTGATCAACGCTAGGGATCCCAGTTGGGTCAATTGGTAGAAATTCCTCAGTTGATCCACTCAGCTGCTTTTCTTCATGAATTTTGCTCTTTTGAATGACATCTTGGAGTGTCAGATTATCCTCAGAATACTCATCTTTTTTTTATCTTCACTGTGATGTTCACTTTCTCTCTCTTCTGTTTTATCTTCTATAAGATGAAAATCTTCATCATCCACTTCTTTTTCGTCTTTTTCATCCAGTGTCAGATAGTATGCTTCATCTTCTTCTTTCTCTTCGTCAATATGAGCTTCTTTCTTTGGATCTTCTTTATCATCACTAATCACAAGGGGTCTGTCTTTTTTGCTTGGTAGACACCCTTGTTGAGCATTTGTTGTCTGAGATATGGTTCATCTGCCGATCCCCGAACTACTGCTTGCTGGTTGCTTTCTCTTCTTTCCTGATGTTGGCTGCTATTTTTTTGATGGCTTAACATAAGTGAACATAACTTTTGCCTCATGCTATTTGTACAAGTGAATTGATTTCACTTTCACTTGATCAAACAAAAATTGGAGAAGAATCCCATTATATTTCTTCTCCCAGAAGATGTCCTGCTTCTGCTGTCCTCTATTTACTGCTAACTTACCAAGATCAATCTCTCGTTGAATTTGATCCTTGAGTCTGTTGAAAAAGAAGGCTGGCCAGTTCAACTCAAGGCCTTGATAGATAATGGCTATCAGTCTGGTCCTGACTGTAGTCATCCCATGCATGGATCCTTTCATCCCTTCAATGCTCTTTGTAATCAAGTGAGCAAAATCAGCAAATGGCTGTTTGAGCGCCGATCTTAGGTAGTTGAGTTTCTTTTGTTCCTGATTTGGGTTCTTGGCAATCTCTGTCCAGAAGGTGTTGATGTCAATTTCCATGTCCTTTATCATTAAGGGTCCAAAGTTGGGGAGGTTATGACATCTACTAAGGAGTCCTGGTGTGATTACCAGCTCTCTACCGAATATGTTACTAGTGATGCTTTCCGGTGATCCCTTCTTTTTTTCCTGGAACAAACTTTTCATTTTTCCAAAACACAATTAGGGTTTTATTGCAGATACTTGTGACCGGGGGGTTCAGAATCATCTTACGACCAAGGTTGGTGCATCCATCTACCAATCGCTGAGCTTAAGGATCATTTTGGCATAGGGTGAGATAGTGCACTGTTTTAAAAAATGATCCGGTGGTGATCGATCTCTTATACTATTTTCCAGATTGGGTTTTTGAGGAAGATGAAGCCATTGCCTTAGAAATTTTGAGAGAAAAGCTTTGAAATTTCTTTGAAAATAGGGTTCGAGAAATTCGAAGACAGCGTAAACTTTGAAAGAACCTGAAGTGTTTCTTATATAGGTGAAGATTTTGATAGTGTCCAAGCGGTTGTGTGCCCGGGAATCGCTGTTTTTGAGTGAAGTAGGGGAGAGAATTGAGGCATGTAATGATAGTGCCCGGGAATCGAGGCGTTGCCGTCATTCTCTCTTTGTCAAATAATAACTTCCACGATTAAAAAATAAACTCTACGTGGGTAATCCTTCATAATAAATAGATAAATCCTCAGATTTTCCACATGTGTAAATGTATTATTCATTTCACACGTCCTTGATAATTCGTTCACCGGAGGAGTGATGAAATCAGTATGTTGTTTACCCTGTCGGTCTTTCACTGTGCTGCTTCATCAAAACCATTCCTAACAATCGATGAAATGAACTTCGCTGGTACCAGTGTCTTACCGGCCAAGTGAGCACACCCGAAATGGTAAAGGTTTAGTCAGCTGGTGAAGTCACTCTGCTGATTACTCCAGTTAGCTGCTCATTGTTACGTAGTCAATTTCAATATTTCCAAACTCAGTTCTACTCTTACAGAATCTTTCATGACTAATTGGTTTTGTGAAAATGTCAGCCAATTGATCTTCAGTAGATACATAGTCTGAGTCTGAATAGGATAGCAACTTGAATCCTCCATCTTTTAAATACCAAATTCTTACATTGATTGTGTGTTTTAAATATTTGATGATTCTCTTATCTACCAACAACTGTGATTCCTTTGGTTGTGATTTAAATCTTGCACACACTCCTACTGCAAATTCTATATCAGGTTTGCTTGCAGTTTGGTAGAGTAAAGATCCAATGATTCCTCTATATAATTTTTCATCAACATCCTTCCCATTTTAATCATTTCCAAGTATAATTCTGGCACACATTGGTGTTTCAGAGGTTCCACTAATGTCCATGCCTTATTGTTGATTAAGTCTCTTTTATAATTTGCCTGATCGATGAAGATCCCTTCTTTCATCTGTTTTACTTGTAATCCAAGGAAGTAGTTTAGTTCTCCCATCATACTCATTTGAAATTAGCTTTTCATCAGATTTTCATACTTCTCACACAACTTTTCATCTTCTGATCCAAATATGATATCATCTACATTGATCTGAACTAGCAATGTGCTTGTTTAGGGTGATTTTCTATGATTTATATCGTTCTATTTCGTAACAATTTTCCTCTATACTCTGATGTTTTGAATAGAAAGTGAACGTTTATTTGATTTATTAAGCAAGTGATGTTTGGAATGGTTTAATCGCAAAGTTGGTTGAATTATGAGGTTTTATTGTTGATTTTCTATCGATTTGAATGATTTTACACTTTGCAATATTTTTGATATCTTGTAGATACACGAATTTGGCTTAAAAGTGGTTTAAAAGATGTTCAAGTGAGGATTTACATGGAAGAAAAAGGATAAAGATGAAGTCGGATAAAGATAGAGATGAAAACCGGATTTGAAGTGAACTGAACGAGCGTCTAAAGCTCCGTCCAGATGGACGGGCGTTTGAGGAATCGAACGGGCGCCCAGGAAGAAATAGTGGATTCGAGTATTGAGATTTTTTTGAACGAAAGCGCCCAAATTTACATAGGGACGGGCGCCTCGACATGACTCGCCCGACTCAAGAAGTTCATACAAGCCGGACGGGCGCCCAAGACCTCGACGGGCGCCCATACGCCGACCTAGCAGAAACCGACTTAAAACTCTATAAATAGGCGCGTTTTTTCAACCCTAAGGGGATCGAATTAACATTAGGCGGCCACAAAACCCTTAGGGGCGATTTTTCTGTGTTCTCCACCCTTTATATACAACTTTTATGCTTTTGATTTCCTAGAGATAAATTTCTCCCATTATATGTACTTTCTAGTAGCAAACTCAAGTAATCAAACGATGAATAGAGGCTAGAGCTCATAGGAACAAGCTTTGTGAAGCCAATTCTAGCAACATCTTGATTTCTCTTTGGATTATCTTGTGAGTTTTTTTAATAAAAGTTGTATCTTTTCTATGTTTAATTCATTGTTATTACGCAATTTTATCGATGGATGTTTTGCATGCTTGATTTTAATAGATGAAGAGAGTTCATTGTTAAACCTAGATCACCATAGTCAAGATTAGATCTTTAATCTAAGTAACGATAGTTGTTAGATTGAAATCTAGGTTAAGAGATTGAGAAATTTCACACCTTTGTTATTAAAGAGTTAATCTTTTTGTATCGATAGACGAAAGAGATTAATAAACGAATTATCTAAGAGATTAGAAATTCATACCTACGATAGGTGAATCACAACTTTTGTTAAATCATCACCAGATAATCTAGAGAAGAAATTGAGTGTTGTAAAATTGGTGGATCATTGCTTGTTCGTTTTTAAATTCATTGATTAAAATCGTTTGTGCTTGTTTTACATAGAAGGTTTATATTTTTATTGCATGCTTAGGTTATAGAATAGAATTAGTTTAGTTAATCTTGTTCGCAATTATATTTCCTGGCTTTAGATTTTCGATCTTCTGTCCAGTTTAATTTTGTTGTTTTCGTTTTTAGTTTTGTTAAGTGTTAAACGTTTTTATTTTCTTATAATTTTAGTAATAGGAGTAGTTGTGATAATTTAGGAAAGTTAATAAAAACTAGATAAACCTCGATTCCCTGTGGATTCGACTCCGGTTTTAATCATTATACTACGATCACTGCACTTGGGGTAAACCGGATTTATTTTATTACTTGTTATATTTTGTTTAGCTTAAAATCCGAGACAAGTTTTTGGCGCCGTTGACGGGGAATCGGTATGGTTGTCTAGTTTTTACTAAGTTTTCTGTTTCTGTTTTCTGTGCTGGTTTCCAAATGGGCGTCCGGAGTAAGTGGACGCCCGTCCATCTAAAAAGAGCCAACTCGGTACCGTTTGGAGGAAATCAGACGAGCGTCTGGCTCGCCCCAAACGGCCGTCTAGTTCTTCAGGCAGACGCCCGTCCGGATTAATTGGACGCCTGTCTGTCCTCCTATTTTTATTTTCTTTTCATAGGTTTTAACTTTTAGTTTTTAGTTTAGACAACTTTATTTTGGTTTCGGTTTATGCAAACTCGAAGTCAAAATGGGCCACTACTCAATACCCCCGACCTCGAGCGGACCATAGTTCGACCAACACAGCAGAGAATCCGCCTGTGGTTCTTTCCGATAAGGCCGATCAAGACTCGAGGACGCGTTAGGTGAGGAGATCAAGACATAGTCATTATGGTCGTAGAAGATAGACGACGTTGGTGACTACGCCATGCCTGGTGAAGTCAAAGTCAACCCGCCATCGTTCTACCCGCCATAAATGCACCAACCTTCGAACTCAAAACTGGGCTCATCCAAATGATGCAACATGCATCAATCTTCCATGATTTTCAATCGAAAATCCTCATACTCACGCACATACATTTTTTGAGATATGTGGTACGACTCGCATTCAAGGTGTAAGTGAGGATGCGATAAAGTTGAAGTTATTCCGTTTTCCTTGAAAGGGAGGCAAAAGAGTGGTACAACTCTCTCGCTGCCGAATCAATCACCACCTGGCTGGACTCGAAAAGAGTTCCTAAGTCAATATTTCCCACCATCCAAGAGATGACCCAATGCTTAAGTGAAATTTTCACTTTTTATCAAAAGGAAAACGAATCGTTCTTTGATGCATGGAAGAGATTCAAAGCCCTTCTTCGTAAATGCCCTCACCACGGTTTGGACTTGCAGAGGCAAGTCAACACATTTTTAAGTGGATTGACCGAGCTCACTAAGGGTATGGTCAATAGTTCTTCTGGTGGGGCATTCCTGAGGAAAACACCTACAGAAGGGTGGGCATTATTCGAGGATATTGCCAAATATAATTATGCCCCCTCCTCTCAAGCTATTCAGGCACCTCCTCCTCCTCCTAGGATCGAGGAGGTGAACAATCAAAATCAAATTGCCATCTTCGCAACAATGCAGTGGTCGCCATACAAGGTCTCTAAATCCAACGACTCATAATCTATCATTTCCATGAACTCTCAAGTTCAGACAGACAGAAAATTGTTGTCAAAGCGGCCATATGGTTGGCGGTGTCAATTTATTTCCCTTCGACCTATCAAGTCAATCTTTGTCCGTAATCATGGGACAAGATAATTCGCCACATGCCGCCATGTGATAATGTGGGCACACCTCTCGCTTCACGTCCTATGAATGGACGAGATCGTCGGTTAATGCTTTCTTGGCCAAGCAAAATCAGAGATTTAACAATCAGTTCTTCGGCCAAAGCAATCTTCAAAACCAGGGTTTCCATCAGAATCAAAATCTCAATCAAAATTTGAATTTTAACTAGAATCAGAATTTCAATACAAATCAGTGGTTCAATCAAAATTGGCCAAACTATTCAAATCCTGCGTTTAATCATTCCACCAAACCATCCCTTGAGAACTTCCAGAACTCTCAAGGCCCCTCTCAATCTAGTGATCTTGAAAGCAAATTGGACTCTATCGAAGGAGCAGAATAATAATTTCCAATTCCTTCTTAGCATAATTAAGAATCTTGAGAGGCAGCTCGGGCAAGTAGCTGACCAAAAAGCTTCTAGACCTTTGGGGTAGTTACCTAGCTTTACTGAGAAGAACCCCAAGGGTGGTCAAGTGGCTCAAACCGATTTTGAATCATGGCCAGTGCGCTGACCTAGTTCCTTCAATTCTCTATGGTAAAGAAGAGGCCAGTGCCATGAATTTGAGATCCGGCACTCAGCTTAGTGGTCCCCCGAACCAGGGAAACAACTAACCCCTCCTGCCAATGATGAGGCAGGAGGGGAAGTCGAGCGCCCATGTTTCCTTGTCCTGGATGAGAGTACTCAGGTGGTTGATCCCCTGAGAAATAAAGAATTTAGTGAGAGTCAGGTGGCTGATCCCCTGACTAGTAAGAAAGGTGAAAAGGTGGTGAGGTGGAATGATTCGGAAGATAAAACTATTAGTTCATCCTCAAAGAAAGTCTTTTCTGAGAGTGATTTAAAGAAACTACCATTTCCACCTAGAAAAAGCAACATCTCCTTGCATGAGGACAAGAAATATGAAAAAAGTGCTTAATCTTCTGAAAAATACTCAGGTTAATCTTTCATTATCTGATGTTTTGGTTGAGATGCCTAAGTACACTAAGTTCATCAAGGATGTTGTTTCTTCTAAGAAGAAGTTAGAAGACATGGATCGGTTGATTGGTGAGAATTGCTCTATGATTAGTTATGATGAGATGCCAATCAAGAGGGGTGACCCTAGGAAATTTGTGCTCACATTGTTGATGGGAGGCTTAGTCTTTCCAAATTCTTTATGTGACCTAGGTGCATCCATTAGTCTGATGCCATTGTCTGTTTGTAAACAGCTTGGACTAGATGGTCTTTTAGAACCCACAACCATGAATCTCCAATTCGCTGATAGATCCTCCAAGAAAGCTGCGGGGATATTAAAGGATGTTTTAGTCCAAATAGATAGATTCACTTTTCCGGTTGACTGGTACGTCCTAGACATAGAGAAGGATGAGAATGTTCCTTTAATACTCGGCAGACCTTTCCTTTCTACAGCCAGAGCCCTCATTGATTGTGATGGTGGCAAAGTTACTATACGAGTTGGTGATCAGGAGGTGAGCTACAATGTTTCTAAAGCTATTCAGAGACCCTCTGATTACCCAACCGGCTTCTCCATTGAAGACATGTCAGATTACTTTAACGACTACATGGAAAAGCAAGTCATGGATGTTGAGACTGAGTATGAGCGATTAGTAGATAATCTGAATAATCATGGTTGGGTGAATCTAGAACAACTAGGAGCTGAAATTGATGAAGGTTCGTTGAAAGGAGAAGCTTTGGCTGTGGGACCACTGAG
The DNA here is from genome assembly GCA_026214975.1 of Gentiana macrophylla. NCBI lineage: Eukaryota > Viridiplantae > Streptophyta > Magnoliopsida > Gentianales > Gentianaceae > Gentiana > Gentiana macrophylla. The sequence goes on from CM047807.1 coordinate 26,086,036, forward strand.
TAAACTCAGTGATGTTGAGTTGAAAAGTGGAGATCTTAAATCGAGTTTAGAAGAACCCCCTGCAGATCTGGTACTGAAGCCGTTACCTAAGCATCTGAAATATGTTTTCTTGAGAGAATGTGACAAGCTTCCGTTGATTATTTCTGCCAAGCTATCCCGGTTGGAAGAGATGAAACTGTTAAAAATTTTGAGAAAGAATGAGAAAGCTTTTGGTTGGCAAGTGGGAGACATCAGAGGGATATCTCCTGACTTATGCATGCACAAGATTAAAACTGAAGAGGGTGCCAAGTGTGTTAGACTGCCCCAGAGGAGGCTCAACCCTCACATGCAAGAAGTAGTTAAGAAGGAGATTATCAAGCTTTTGGACATGGGTATTATTTATGCAATTTCTTGATGGTGAATGGGTGTCCCCTACTCAAGTAGTTCCTAAGAAGGGAGGAATTACTATCGAGAAGAATGAAAAGGGTGAAGAAATAGCATTGAGGCTAGTAACGGGTTATAGAGTCTGTATCGACTACAGAAAACTCAATGAAGTTACAATGAAAGATCATTTCCCCCTTCCTTTCATTGACCAGATGCTTGAGCGTCTGGCAGGACATGCATTCTACTGTTTCCTTGATGGATATTCGGGATATTTCCAAATACCCATAGATCCAGTCGACCAAGAAAAGACAACATTCACCTGCCCTTATGGTACTTTCGCTACAAAGAATGCCATTTGGTCTCTGCAATGCCCTGAGCTACATTCCAAAGATGTATCTTTGGCAATCTTTGATAAATTTGGTTGAAAAGTGTATGGAGATATTCATGGATGATTTCTTAGTCTTTGGTCAATCCTTCGATGATTGTCTTGATAATCTTGACCAGAGTTTTATCATTTGTGTGGAAAGAACTTAGTCCTAAAATGGGAAAAATGTCATTTTATGGTAGATGAAGGAATAGTTCTTGGCCACAAGATCTCAGCCAAAGGTATGGAAGTAGATAGGGCAAAAGTGGAGGCTATAGAGAAGATGAGTTTGCCTAGAAATGTGCGCGAAGTGAGAGGTTTTCTTGGACACGTCGGTTTTTATAGGAGATTCATTAAAGACTTTTCCAAGATAGCCAAGCCCCTATCTACCCTACTCAAAGAAGATGTTGTTTTCAATTTTGATGATAGTTGCAAGCAAGCATTTGAGGAGCTTAAAAGTCAGTTGATTTCTGACCGATTCTTATCTCTCCATTGGAATCTACCCTTCGAGCTTATGTGTGATGCATCCAACTACGCTGTTGGTGCAGTCTTAGGACAATGAATAAAGGGAAAGTTCCAGCCCATATCTTACGCTAGTCACACACTAAACCCTACTCAAGTAAACTATACCACAACTGAAAAGGAATTATTGGCCGTAGTCTTCGCTATGGACAAATTTAAATCAGAGTTACTTGTTGGAGTGCTGCGATTCTTGTGTGGGTGATCACACTGCTTTGCGATATCTTATGACAAAGAAAGATGCTAAACCACGCTTACTGCATTGGATACTGATCCTGAAAGAGTTTGACGTTCAGATTAAGGACAAAAAGGGCAATGAAAACGTAGTAGCTGATCATGTTTCAAGGATGCAGAATGAGGAAGAGAAAGAACCTGAAGAGATAGACCTTTACTTTCCTCTCGAGAATGTTATGAATATAGACGAGTGCACTCTAGATGTTCCGTGGTATGCCTCTATCGTCAACTACCTTCATTCCCAGTATTTAAATCCTGAATTTTCATATCAGGAGAAGAAGAAATTTTTCTCTGATTTGAAAACCTTTGTGTGGGATGAACCTTACCTTTTCAAAATCTATAAAGATGGATTGTTGAGAAGATGTGTCCCCGAATCAGAGCAACGTGATATTATTGAACAATGCCACAGTGGGCCTACTGGCGGTCACTTTGGTCCTTGGAAAACCGTTGCCAAGATCTTTCAGTCTGGTTTCTATTGGCCCACGATCTTCAAGGATTCAGAAGCTTTCTGCAAAGCTTGTGATAGGTGCCAACGAACCGGAGCTTTAACAAGGCGTTTTGACATGCCGTTGAAACCCATTCTAGAATGTGAAGTCTTCGATGTATGGGGGATTGATTTTATGGGCCCGTTCCCATCTTCCTATGGAAATAAATACATCTTAGTCTGTGTCGATTATGTATCGAAATGGGTGGAGGCCCAAGCCACTTCTCGCAATGATCATAAAACGGTCATGAATTTTCTAAAGAAAAACATCTTTGTAAGATTTGGGTGCCCACGTGCCTTGATAAGCGATGAGGGAACACACTTCTGCAACCGACCACTAGAGAAAGTACTTGAGAAATATGGTGTTCGGCATAAAATCGGCACACCATATCACCCTATGACTAGTGGTCAGGTTGAACGAAGCAATCAGAGCTTGAAGAAGATCCTGGAGAAAGTAGTGCTTGATCCACGAAAGGATTTGAGTCTTAAGTTGGATGATGTACTATGGGCATATCGAACTGCCTACAAAACCCCCATGGGTACATCACCCTATCAGATGGTATATGGAAAACCATGCCACCTGCCCGATGAGTTGGAGCATAAAGCGTATTGGGCCACTAAGTTCTTAAACTTCGATACCCAATCATGTGGTGAACACCGACTGCAGCAGTTGCATGAGTTAGATGAGTTTAGACTCCAAGCCTACGAGAGTGCCAGGATAAGTAAAGATAAGATGAAACTCCTTCATGATGCCAAAATCAAGAAGCGAGAATTTCAAGTTTGGGAGAAAGTCTTACTGTATAATTACAGGTTACATCTGTTCCCTGGAAAGTTGAGGACACGTTGGTCCGGCCCCTTTGAAATTCTGCAAATTATTCCTGGAGGTGTTTTAGAACTGAGAGGTCATGGTGACAGCCGTTCAGAGTGAATGGTCAAAGGTGCAAGCATTATATCGGTCAAACCAAAGAAAAACCTTTGATTGTTCATTTCCTCGACAACCTCGGGTGGGGTATACCTGAAGTCAATAAGTTTGACGAATTTTCACCCGACTTGTTTTCTGCGGATGATGGCAATGGTTTGGTAGAGGAAGTTATGGCCGGTAGTTGGGACATGGAAGAATATGCAAGGGAGGCCAAGTTAAAGAGGAAGCTAAAAAAGAAAAGGTCTACAATGGGAAAACTTAAGAGTGTTTGGAAAGCTATCAAAAGCTTGACCCCATGTGTTAGATGCTGTTTTTGTAGCCACACTACTGATCAGAGCTTACACGATGTATTGGCTGGAAGAAAGGTTAAATGGCCTGATCCAGGCTAAATTGAGAGATTGTCGAGCTAACGACATAAACCAAAAGCGCCACTAGGGGGCATCCTAGATATCTATATTTATATTAGTTACTTTTTATATTACTTTTGTCTTTGTTTTATGTGTTTTAGTTTTAGTCAAATAAGAATGGATCTGCTTCAGTTCAGCTTTGTTTGGTTGCATCTAGCTCTGCTACTTTATAGTATCCTCTATCGCTACTTTTGCGCGACATGTTATATTCCCCTATGTCCCCTGAGGTACGTCTTGTTTTCTCATGTGTGCAGGATATTTGCGATGGCGATTGTGATCTTTTAGATGAATTACATTTACGGTGGATGGTCCCACCATCGCTTTCTTCAAGCATTTGGATCTCGACTCATGACCACTTCAGACTGCCACCTTCGAATTACAATCAGCTAAGTACTTTATCCGTTCTTTAATTCTACACAACCTGAGGACATGTTGTCGTTTAAGTGTGGGGGAGGGGAATGGTTATGTGTATCTTTTTACTTATATTGTTATTCTATGCTGAAAAGAGCTAAATTTTTCAAATTTTTGTTTTGTCCCGGTTGAGCGAATGCATATTTTTGTTCAGTTTTTATAGACATTTATGCTGTATATTGTATGTTTAGTAGGTTAGATGTTTCACCCGACATACATTTCACGAGCCATATTAAATGATGAGCTAAAATATAAAGCTATACCCATTTGGATTAGTAATTTTTGATTATCTTATAAGTATCTTGTGTTTAGTGCTAATGTACATATCGTGAGAATTATAATAGTTTGTGTTTAGAGCCGGAGTATGACATACTGTGAATATCTTAGGTTTGAATGTGATGAGCGAAACGTGACTATTGTGCTTTAAAAAGTTGTTTTTAAAAAAAATGGAATTAATTGGGTGTGTCGTAAGCTGGTCGATGATTTGAGTGAGGTAGGTCATATCTCGAATGTCCTATACCACTATCGTGACCAAAAGCTCACGACAGTCAGAAGAAGCTGCTTGATGATTTGAGTACGGTAGGTCATATCTCAAATGTCCTATTCTACTATGACGGGCAATAGCTCATTCTGATGTGCGTATAAATGTGAATGTTAATTAAATCAACTTACGAAAGGTATTGGTATGAATTGATATAAGACTTAGTTATCGCTACCTTATCCCCAGTATAAACTAATGGATATGTTGTAGGGATTATCCTCTGAGTATGTCGAGAAAGGTCCTAAATGTATTCTATCATCCTTTTCGGGATATGTTACATTTTGTAGGGTGCATGTTATAAGTATCATTTATTTCTAGTTTAAATGGGGTATTTGCTAGTTGCTTTGAATAGATTTCAAGTTTGGACTTAGTGGAAGTTGGCTATGGCTTTGCACACACACAGGGGTGAACCTCTAATTTATTAAATTTGCTTTATTCTTGCTGAAATGTCTATCTTTTTTCCGAGCCTTGATCTTGTTTTGTTTCGCTCGGGACGAGCAAAAGCTAAGTGTGGGGGAGTTGGTTAGGGTGATTTTCTATGATTTATATCGTTCTATTTCATAACAATTTTCCTCTATACTCTGATGTTTTGCATAGAAAGTGAACGTTTATTTGATTTATTAAGCAAGTGATGTTTGGAATGGTTTAATTGCAAAGTTGGTTGAATTATGAGGTTTTATTGTTGATTTTCTATCGATTTGAATGATTTTACACATTGCAATGTTTTTGATATCTTGTAGATACACGAATTTGGCTTAAAAGAGGTTTAAAAGATGTTCTTACATGGAAGAAAAAGGATAAAGATGAAGTCGGATAAAGATAGAGATGAAAACCGGATTTGAAGTGAACTGAACAAGCGTCTGAAGCTCCGTCCAGATGGACGGGCGTTTGAGGAATCGAACGGGCGTCCAAGAAGAAATAGTGGATTCAGAGTATTGAGATTTTTGCTGAACGAGTGTCCAAATTTACATAGGACGGGCGTCTGACATGACTCGGCCCGACTCGAAGAAGTTCATACAAGCTGGACGGGCATCCAGTACCTCAGACGGGCGTCCATACGCCGACCTAGCAGAAACCGACTTAAAACTCAATAAATAGGCGCGTTTTTTCAACCCTAAGGGGATCGAATTAACATTAGGCGGCCACAAAACCCTTAGGGGCGATTTTTCTGTGTTCTCCACCCTTTATATACAACTTTAATGCTTTTGATTTCTTAGATAAATTTCTCCAATTATATGTACTTTCTAGTAGCAAACTCAAGTAATCAAACGATGAATAGAGGCTAGAGCTCATTGGAACAAGCTTTGTGAAGCCAATTCTAGCAACATCTTGATTTCTCTTTGGATTATCTTGTGAGTTTTTTTAATAAAAGTTGTATCTTTTCTATGTTTAATTCATTGTTATTATGCAATTTTATCGATGGATGTTTTGCATGCGTGATTTTAATAGTTGATGAGAGTTCATTGTTAAACCTATATCACCATAGTCAAGATTAGATCTTTAATCTAAGTAACGATAGTTGTTAGATTGAAATCTAGGTTAAGAGATTGAGAAATTTCACACCTTTGCTATTAAAGAGTTAATCTTTTTGTATCGATAGACGAAAGAGATTAATAAACGAATTATCTAAGAGATTAGAATTTCATACCTACGATAGGTGAATCACAACTTTTGTTAAATCATCACCAGATAATCTAGAGAAGAAATTGAGTGTTGTAGAATTGGTGGATCATTGCTTGTTCGTTTTTAAATTCATTGATTAAAATCGTTTGTGCTTGTTTTGCATAGCAAGATTATATTTTTATTGCATGTTTAGGCTATAGAATAGAATTAGTTTAGTTAATCTTGTTCGCAATTATATTTCTTGGCTTTAGATTTTCGATCTTCTGTCCAGTTTAATTTTGTTGTTTTCGTTTTTAGTTTTGTTAAGTGTTAAACGTTTTTATTTTCTTATAATTTTAGTAATAGGAGTAGTTGTGATAATTTAGGAAAGTTAATAAAAACTAGATAAACCTCGAGTCCCTGTGGATTCAACTCCGGTTTTAATCATTATACTACGATCTCTGCACTTGGGGTAAACCGGATTTATTTTATTACTTGTTATATTTTGTTTAGCGTAAAATCCGAGACAGTGCTTGTTCCATCTTCCAGTTTGAAAAGATTCTGGTCAATGGTTCCTTTGTTGAATCCACAGTTGATTAGGAATTGTGACAGTGTCTCATACCAGGCTCTTGGTGCATGTTTGAGTCCATATAGAGTCTTTTTGAGCTTATATACTTTGTCTTTTTTCCTTTTAGTTGGAAACAAGGGTGTTGTTTCACATATACTTCTTCTTCCAGGAGTCCATTCAGAAATGCACTCTTGACATTCATCTGATAAACGTTGAAGTCTATGTGAGCTGCAAAGGATAGAAAAAGTCTAATTGCTTCCAATCTTGCTACCGGTGCAAAGGTCTCATCAAAATCTATGCCTTATGCATGAGAGTATCCTTTTGCAACTATTCTTACTTTTTTTTTTCTGACAATAGTTCCTTGTTCATCCATCTTGTTTCGAAACACGCACTTTGTTCCCATAATGTTGGCCATATCTGCTCTGTCAACAAGTTCTCAGACCTCATTTCTTTCAAATTCATTGAGTTCTTCTTGCATGGTTGTAATCCAATCTGCATCTTGAATTGCATGATCTATTATCTTGGGTTCCACTTGTGATAGTAAACAAATGAGCATGCTTTCGAGTTGTCTTCTTATTCTAACACTTGTGTGAACATCTCTAATGACTTGTTCTACTGATCTCTGAGCCAATTTAAGTGAGTTTGAAGTGTTGCTTGCTCTTGTCCTTTTACTGTTCCTGCTTGTGTATCAACTTCTTGATCTTATCTTGGTGGCTCTGTTGTTGCAGTAGCTGTTACCTCATCTTGATTGTCAAAAGTGTGATCCAGAATGGTAGCTTGTACTGTTGTATTCATGTCGACTTGTCTTTCTTGAGCTTCTTGTTCAAAAGAGTGTAAGCCTTCACTACTGGCGTTTGGTTCATCAAACACTAAATGAATTGATTCCTCAATCACCAGAGTTCTTTTGTTGAGTACTCTGAAAGCTTTGCTGGTGTTTAAGTGTCCCACGCATATTCCTTCATTGGCCTTTTCAACAAAAGTATGAAGTTGATTCATGTTCAAAACAAAACATTTAGATCCAGACATGTGTAAGTGAGATATGTTAGGTTTTCTCCTATTCCACATTTCATAGGGTGTTTTTCCATGATGTTTGTTGATGATGGATTTGTTTTAAGTGTAAAATGCTTTGTTTGTGGCTTCAGCCCAAAATCTCTTTGGTAGGCTTGCTTCAGCTATCATGGTTTTAACAGCTTCCTTTAGAATTCTATTTCTTCCTTCTGCTACTCCATTTTGTTGTGGAGTTCCTGCAGCTGATAGTTGATATAAGACTCCATTTTCTTCGCAGTAACTTCTGATTACTTCATTTAGGAACTCTGTGCCTCTGCCTGATCTTATCTTGATGATCTTTAGCTCCTTTTTATTTTGAATTCTTCTCAATAATATAGACCGTCGCAGATCTGAAGAACGCAATCACTATTTCATGATTTCTTCACCAACGAATCAGATCTTTACATACATGCGGTTAAATAAACTAACTACTGCATAATTAAACTAAATAAACAATTAAAACGTACTATTCAAATAGAACAATGACATATCTACATCACGGAAATGACAGAAAATCATACCCTCGAAGATGAGTGTAGATCTCCCCCGGCTCTCTTCCTAGGAGGCAAATCCGTCGACTCCGTGACTAAAACTCATAAAATAAATAAAGAACTTTTATTGCATAAAACTTGTCTTAAAAATTGTACATGTAATCATGAGGGCGAGCCTCTTATTTATAGCTAAATAAACCGACTTAGAAAGATCTAGAACTACTCCTCGTCCAAGAAAACGCGTTTCCAAAGATTCTGGACTCTCGATAAGTCGGCGGTAATGCCCGATTAATCGGGGGCATTTTTGTCTTTTCATTTCTACCGACCTATCTTGGAAGGTTCTGGAATACCCTAGGCCCAATCTCTTCATTTGGTCTACTCCAGAATTGTACATGATGCTCAGCCCAATATTTCGGATCCTAAAAATAATAAAAAAAAAACGCATGAAATAATATCGAGTAAAGGAAAATAAACGTTAAATGAAAAATACTCGACACACGAACCCGACATATTATATTCGGCTCAAGTTGTTCATATTTATAGGTCGAAACAACTATTTTTAGCTCGTAATGGATAGAATGTTGATGACGTAGGATGTACTATTTTAAGCGTCATCAACTACCCCCCCCACTAGCCCTTTGCTCGTCCTCGAGCAGAGAATCAAGGCGGAATATACCTCCAAGAGAAATCCCCATTAACTACCACATATTCAATAAAGACTTCCGGCAGAACACACATCAAACAGCAATCCATAAGTTCCCCATTAATCATTACATACCATGCATCAATGTGTCGTGTGATAAATCCTTCTTGACAGTGCGTTCCTGAAGAGAATGAAGTTGTATTAACCCCACAATCTTAACTTACATGCACATACACTCGGTCTCCTTGCCTTCAGACTTGGTTACACAACATTGTACCATAATCGGGCCTAGCAGACTTGGGGGCCGAGTATTACTCTTAGGTCCTCGTTTGTTTCTTTTTTATGTGAGGGTCGTGCCCTTTTTTCAATGATTTGCTTCCCTCAATGCCTTTATTGTACACTTATTTTCTTTTTTCTAGGCAGATATCTCACTCTTTTCTTTCACTATCGCAAGCCCGTTTTGTCCCGGTTTACCTCTTGTGGCATTCAAGTTGCTTCCCTCGTCCTAAAAAAAATTAGTTAAAGTATATACACATAAAAATAATGATTCCCGGTTGAAACGATTCGTCATCTCATCTCAAATACTTCTCACTCAGATCATTTGCTCAAATAATTGAGTGCAATAGTGGAATAGCAATTAATAAGTTACTACTTCATGCAACATAACACATGCTCATTCTTCCATACTAAATTGGATATGCTATAGCTAACTTCAAATCATTCTTGGGCTCCTTTTCTACCGATTCCTTACTCAGAACGTTCAATAGGCACGCAAAAAATTGTGTTTTTAAATTTCAAAATTATTCCCTTTTTCGATTAACAAGCTAAGACCGCCTACCACCCCCCACTTCTTATAGGAATTGTCCCCAATGACTAGTGATAAAGATAGAAAATAGAAAAAGGAACTTGGCTCTGGAATTGGTCGGCTGAGTCACATGGTGAATCATGGAGCATAATCATTTATAGGATTCATCAAGCACCCAATTACACTTAAAAGCAAAATATTCACACACCACGATTTGCCGAACCACACTTTTGGCAATCACATCATGGTCATGCATTTCATTCTTATCCATATCATGACCCTTATGCATTTAATGCTTATTACTCATCCTATCCCGACGAGGGATTTTATTGTCAGTTTAATAGACCCGTATGGGTTAGAAAAACTGAACATAAGCCCAAAGTTAGGAAAGTTTGGGTTCCCAAGAAAAGTTCAATCTAACCCCCTATGACCCAAAGTATAAAGGGTACCATTGTCTTTACCTTATGATTGTAGGTCCTGGAGCTTAAAAGGAATACTTCATTGATACAATTTCATAATGACATAATATCTCGGTATCAAATGATGATGGTTCATAGATGATCCAAAACAATTAAATGATCGGAGTGGAATACCTCTTTGATACAAGATCTTAATGACATAATCTCTCGGTATCAAATGATGGGAAGTACCCTTATGTTTTTTTTCGTACTTGATTATTTTTGTTTGGAGATTTATATGAGTATTTTATATGTGTTTTGTTAAACTAAAACTTGTATATGGGTATTATTTTATATGAGCATTTTGTGGTATATTTCTCAACCCTGATTCTTTAAATACTTATTTGATTAATTTTCAAACTAAGGGGGAGAGAGTAGTATTAAAGCTTTTAAACGAGAATTTATTCTATGTTGAAAAGCTCTAATTAAAGGGGAGCTTATATTTAGGGGGAGTGAAACTCTCCATATCTTAAAATGTCCCTTAATAAAAGCTTTAAAGTAGTTATTTTGAAAATGAATCAAAGGGGGAGATTGTGGAGTATTTTGTGGTACATTGGTTTATGTTGATTAATTTTCAAAAGCCACATTGCCTTTGATTAAAGCTTTTATAAGTATTTTACTATACCTTGTGTAAGTCTTTTATAAGCGCTTTGTATAATATTGTGATCCCATGACGATATATGTTTGTGTGTGACTTTCACTTAATTATTTAATATCTCTATTGTCACACTAACAAGCCATGAAGTCAAAGACTTACATCATATGGCATTGCTTCTGTAGCTATTATTTTGCAGGTTTCAATTAATTGATCAAATTAATCAATGGTTGTTTAATTAATTAAGTGTATTTTTAAGTTGCTGGATCATATATTACATACTTGATCTGCCCAATAAAGAAAGAACCCGAGCCCAGTAATTAATTAAATGGTCCGGTCCAGCTACAATTTTTATCCAACTAAACCTAAACAAATAATCTTCTCCCAAATTATCTGAACCCTAAATCGCCCTCTACTCTGCCGTTCCCATCCGCTTCTGTCGAACTAAATGCCCAATCTTCAAAATCCATGAAATCTCGTTGAAGATCTCAGCAAATCGTCTCTCCTCCTTCTATTTTTCTTTCCTCGTGCTGTATCCTTGTATGGTAAGAACGATTCTGCCTTAAATCGTCTCACTCGAGCCACCACATGATAAAATCGTTTAAGGAAGGCTCGAAGGAGAAAAGCTTCTGCTTTAATGCTGATTCGAATTAAAATCACTGTCTTGTGCAACCGTCTCGCTTTTTTATTTCAGGGAAGTTTCGTTTTCCTCGATTATTTGTTAATATCGTGTTATTAAATCGAGTTGAATGTGAAATCTGCCCTGATTTCATGCTAATTCGTTTAAGGAAAGTTTGAGGTGTAAAGCTGTCATCTTCAAGGCTCATTCAGTCCGAATTCGATCCTGTTTCACTGCGGATTCGATTTCAAGCAACGTAGCCTATTATGAGGGTCTGATTCGGTTGATTCGAAATAAAGGTGCAATATTTCCTTTTGTATATCTTATCTTTATCATTTATATTGCTGATTAGAACTATAAATCTGCCTGATTTTATGTCTACTGCCGTTGTGAAGGTTTTGGGTATGAAAGAGCTGACCTCTTATTGATATAATGCTGATTAGATCTTTAAAGCTCTGATTTTGAATTTATGCAGTCAACGACTCAATCAAGGTGATTTTGTTCCTGTTAATGTAGCAATTTCAATCATTTATTAATCCTGATTTGAGCAGTATACTGTGCAGATCTTTCGTGTTTTTGAATTGGCAGTCTCGATTTTGAAGGCATGGTCATTCAAAAATGAACTTGCCCATGATGCTAGTCAGATTCATGATTCAGAGCATTTATTGTGAAGATTTTGCAGCCATGAATTTGTTTCTGGCAAGGCTTTTCTTCAGTGTTCAGACTATGAAATCGAGCCGGTGATTTGCAACCCGATCCGCAATGGTAAATTGGCTGTGAACCCTTCTCTTGACCCGGTCCTCTCCTGTGCCTAGGTTGGTTGAACCAGTGATGTCGGTCTGTCGGTTTAACTAGGTTATATCACTGGTCTTAAAGCTGAGGGTTTACACCATGTGATGCAATTGGTTTAATCACGGTTTTGTATGCTGAATTTTTTACTGAGAGGCAACACCTCAATGATGTGTTGATTAAACCATGTCCCTTTTGGTTTCAGACTCGAGCTCGTGTTTATGGTTAAGTCTGAGCATTAGTTCATTTAAACCACTGATTAAACCCTATGTGTTGCCTGCTATGTTTTTGGTTGATCAGTTTGGTTTGTCCGGGTCCCTTTACACTGAGCTATTTAACTTGGTCAAAAGAAATCAGTCGGTTTGGCTTAAGTATAGGTAATTTCTTGGTAAACCAATCCCGTAGGGTTCACTGGTTGATACACTCTCTTACATTTGCCTAAATGGCCCTCCTTTAGAGAGTATGCTCAACTCTTTGAACCCAAGTCAACCAGTGGTTACCATGGCTGGATAATTACCTTAGTCAATGCCTCGGATTTCTTATGATTTTATTTTGATCCTGTTCACACTATCCTTTCAGGTTTGAATCATACCTCAAGGCTATAAATAGCCAGTTATACTATCATGGATTGCACCAGTTGAAAACACAAGCAATCCCATATTTTCTCTCAAAAAGTCTAGTCTTTGTCTGTTTGAAAAGTGTGGTCAGTCCCTAAGTGTTGGTAAGTCATTCTTGAGTCAAGAACCGAAGGAGTTACAAGTTCGTACTTTCTGTGGCATACAGAAGAGCAGAACGTCGTTGTTGTAGTCTCTCCAAATTAGTCAGTGTGATTTACTGTTTTACGCTTTTTCTTAGTTGTGTACTTAGAATAACTGTTTGCTTTATTGATGTGTGTTGTTTGACCGAGTCTCATGTGCTAGAAAAGTTTCTCGATTATGTGTGTAATCCACTAATCTGCCGAGAAAGTCGAGTGTTGCCATTGTGATTGGTTTAATAAGCCAAGCCAACGCTTTGTGCAAGGTTTCATCGTTGATTTCTCACTAAGCCGTGGATTGAACTCCTCACTGAAAAACTTGACTCTAGTTGTTCCAAAGTTTATCATAAAACCAAGAAGTGCTTTGATCAAGTGTTCAGGATCTGTTCTCTGTTAGAGTCTTGTGAATAAGACCTGAACAGACTGCACACTTGGAATATCTGCACTTTTGGTTTGACTGACAAACCTTAGTGTTCATCCTTTTGATTAATTTCCCTTTATCTGTCTAAAAATTGTATCTATCTCATAAGAGACTGGCATACAAGTTTCTACCCCTTATGTGTTTAGTGCATCTGTTGAAAGTGTAGTCACATAATCTGGTAGTCTGTATCAGTGTTGCTGCACCTTGTGAGAGATACAATCTGTTGATCTCAAATTGATCCTGCGTTTGTGAACTTGCTCATTAGCATTGCTGCAAGTCTGTTACTCCTTTGAACTATAAAGCTTCATGTGATCTGCGTTGAGCCCTGAACATTGTCTAATAGGCTTTTGGCTGCATCTTTAATAGTTCGATATATAGGACTTTTTTCTGAACCCCCCTTGTATTCAGTATTGAATTCTATTCTGACAAACTCACCAGTTTAATTGTGTCTATCAGCTTAACATTCAGCTGAGAGTTCAATTCTTTAGTTAAATTCACAAGGTGTTGAAAATTAAGCCTGTATCTGAGTATCATCTTGTAATCAGAACAGCCTATGTGTTGGGTAATCTGCTTTGTATTTGAATCTATATTGTGAACCTGAATTTGGATCTTTTTGTAATTCATTCTTTCAAGTAATCTGCAGGCCTATTCTCTTTATGACTGAATTAACATTTCCTTGCAATCAGTTGTTGGACCTGAATTTTGTATATTAATTGTATCAGCTATACAGTCTGTTTGATCATTGTTTTCTGCAATCTATTTAACATTTTTATCAAGAAATTCTTGGTTAACATCTAGTTTTGCAACGTGTTGGTTTGGTCTGAATTTGAAGACGGCATCTGTTATATAATATGCATTTAAGGAGTATCCTTTGATTTATAGTGTTTCCAATCTTGTTGTGTTTATTTTTGATACCATCTGATCTAATCTTAAAATGTTGGTTCAAAGCTTTTCACAAGTCGTTTATGACGCTTGTAAAACGTCACTGTAAGTACTGTTTTAACATCAGCCTGCTTGTGGTTTTGATTAATCTTATTATTTGACAAACCGTTATTAATTAATACACTCTTTATCAGTGTGCTTCATCCTTGTTTTTAGACTTTTATCACACCTGCTTTCCGGCCCTCATAACACCTTATTTTGTCATAACTTGACATAGTTAACCTGCCCTTCATAGGTTTTGTTTAGACTTGCAATTTGGTTGATCAATCTCAACTTACCTGCAACGTGTTATATATAATTTGATCACTCCTTATTTTATCACGTATCATTTGATCACTTAAGGTGTATAACACAAGCGAATAGTTAATTAAGTGAGCTTCCGCACTTAATTACTAGTACTTGTGTTTGTAATCCAAAAGAGTTTAAAAATCACCCACACTCTATTCAACCCCCCTCTTTTTCTAGAGTGTGTTTGCGCCTATATCGATCCAACATGGAGATCATACCTTGACTCCGCCTTTAGATAAATGAACCCAATTCGTTTGATTGTAATTCATAAGACTTTCTCGGCTTCGGCCTTTGGATTTTTCTTTTGTAATTTTCTTGATTTATGAATTGTGCTGGATTCGTGACCGTCTTTGTACTGATTTGTGGATGTTGTTTCTGGCCGTTGTTCAGCTTTTATTTTATTTTGCCTTTTTCTTGAAACGCCCGTTTTTAAAGTCTTTCTTCTCTGTTGAGGTATATATGTGCGGCCCCCTCGTTTTGGTGAGGTTGTGAGCCCTTTGCGCCGAGGTCGCCAAAATGGCCTGCTTGATCAAATTCATAAGTTAAAATTTTCCACTTTGCGGCCCCTTTTCTTCGAATGGGGTCGTATATGAGCTCGATCGAAGTAATAATGTCTAGTGATCTGTTTTGAATCGTTTGGTTGTTGGACCTTTAGTTAGTCCGGGTCAAAGAAATTCGGTGTGCCCCTGGTTTTAAGTGAGATCCGAGCCGTCGTTACGCGTGGATCTGAATTGAAACTATCAACTTCAAGTTAGCCACTGGCTTGAGGATCCCGCAGGCTTGCTTCAAAATTTCGGTGCGGCCCCTACTTTGTGTGTCCGACAACATCTATCGGTGGACACAGTTAAAGCAGCTTCGAGATTCGCCAGCCCTAGTCTGATGGTTGCCGGCTTTTTCTGACATGTTCTGAGGAAAAGCTTCCACTTCTGATCAGTCACTGTTCTTTGACCGTTTCAGGCATTTTCGGAGATCGTGCTGAAGGTGGTGGCGGTTCCGACAACTGTTCCACCATTAATGCTTATTCAAATTTCAAAATCCGAACCGGGTTTTCACTTTTGGCCGTCCGCTCAGCCTTATTTCCTCCGCTGGATCATTTTCCTCGCGCTATAAATGGAGGGATCTTTGCTTTCTTTTCGAACACCTATTATATCTACTTCTCCTTCTTCCTAGAATACTTCTTCTTTGGGCTTTTGTTTTCGCATAGCTATGGCAAACTTTGGTGATTCTCCCTTTTATCATACGGCCTCTCCCTTGGTCATTGCTAATTTTTTCTCTATTTTCAATCAACTTCCCAGGTTAGCAGAGAGGGGTTTGAACTTTCGGAAGATCAGTTATGCTGAGTGTGAGCATGTTGCTCATTTGAGGTGGGTTAGTTTCCAGAAAGCACCTCGGGGGCCATACAACACCATCATGGTGCGGGAGTTCTACTCTGCGTTGTCAATAGTAGTTTTAACCGTCAATGGTGTCACCGTTGTTCCCCTCCGGGAGGTCAATGTTGCCATTAGTCCTGCCATCATCAATGAGTTCTTCGAACTGCATGCCATCCTCTCGTACGTGCATTATGAGACAGTTTGGGGTCTCGGCAACGAGTTGAGGAGGTGCATTTATGGGGTCACTGTGCTCAGGCGTCTGATACCGGGTGATTGGGAACCTTTTCCAGAGGGTTATGCTTCAGAGATGCGCCGGGCTAACCGGGAGGGGGAGAGGTTTATCAACTCTCGGGTGTTGCCCTCGTTTGATGCTGAGGAGATAACAGAGGCCGAGTCACATCTCATTTATGCGATATTGCGGGCCGGTGATGATGTCAAAGTTGATTGGGGTCTGTTGATTTACCGGGCGATAATTACATTTGCTACCCAGACAGACCTTTATGGGCCCATTCCCTTTTCTAGGTTGATTTCTCACATGTGTGTCCACACTTATGGTATGCCAGTTTCTTATGACGACGTGGTGGTGCCGCCACGCGGAAATGTTGAGCATGCACTTGTCGTTTCGGACACGCCGACAGACGACTCTGATTTCGACTAGCTTTAGGCTTGCCTTTGTCTTTTCTTGTAAAAACCGGCCTTGGCGTCTTTTGTTTTATATAATGAAGTTATCTTTTCCCGTACTGTATTTGTTTTCTTGTTTTTGCGTTTCTAAATTTTGATTTTTAACATGTGGCCTCCGTTCCCTGGCGAGATGTGAGCGCCCCTGAAAACAGAACTCTCCCGTGTCCGATGCTGGCCCTCTAGTTTCGTTAGGGCCGCTGATTATGTTCGGATTCAGCTTTGACGGTTTGGTTTCTCAAGGATCGTGAAGCCTCATAACTCCATTCAACTGACGTCTTTATGACCCTTCATCCAACCGACGTATTTATGGTTGTTCTTTTCGAAGCGTTGGCTCGGTTACTGTAGATACTTGAATTCGAATTCGAACGTTTGTGACTTCTGGCCTTCCCGCCTTTTGGTTTTTTGGGTCTATAAAAGGAGGAGACCATCTCCTTCTTTCTCATATCTTTTCTGAAAATCTTCTCTCTCTTATGAAATTTCTTTCACTCTTTTTTGAATTTTTCCGAACTTCTACCATGTATTACTCTGATTCTTCCAGTCAAGGCTCCAATGCCGTCGAGCCCATAACGGGAGAGGAGCCCTCCATCTATTTCCGGGCTACTGCTTCTCCGGTGGCCATGGATAATTTCATGACCCTTTTTCTGCCATCAGGGTCATTTCGAGGAAAGAAGGCTTACTCTTCGTCGTGTTGTTCCAGGCCATCGGGCTATGATCAGTGCCAATGGTTGGATGCATTTCGTTACCACGCCGGCCGGAGCGTATCACCTGACCCTGGTGCGTGAGTTTTATGCCGCCTTATCTGAGGAGGGCCACGTTGATCGTACCACCATTGTTTATGTTCGTGGGGTGACTGTTGATGTTACCCCGGCCGCCATTAATGATTTTTATGGCCTTCCGAATCCAACTGAGGATTACGACACCTTTTTTGATCTTGAGGATAGGACTGGTTATTATGCCACTCGGTTCGAGGCCTTTCAGTTTATGCTTAGTAACAAGTGGGTTGAAGGCATTGATGTGACAGCCAGCATGCTAGATCGAAGGGAGAAGGAATGGAAACGCTTCCTCTATACTCAGGTTTTTTGCTTCCCCGACTTTCAAGAGGTCACTGATGTTGAGGCGTTCGTTCTTTACGCCCTCTCGGTCCCTGAGACGACCATCAATTGGGGTCGTAGGATCCATTTTGAGGCAATCAAGTATGCTACTTTGATGCATGGCAAGTTGCCTTTACCCTTTGCCTGGATGATTTCCACCATGTGTATCTCGACCCGAGGAATGCCGGTCTGCCCCACTACGGACCGGTACTTCTCCCATCCTGAGGCGGACACCTGAGGATCGGAGTGATTTTTTTTTGCTCCTCTGTAACATTTCTCGTCTTGCAATGAATTGCCTTTCCTCATTTTGTAATTAATTTTTTCTGCTTGTTGCGATTTCGGGTTGCCCCCTTCTGTGTCAGACAAGCTTTTCTTGTCGGAAACAGAATTTGTTTATGCTTGACGAAGTTTTTTCGAAAAATATTTCATTGATCAATGCCTTTGCAGAAAATGTTTCTAGAAACAAGTTGAGTTCATTGCCCTTACATGTAATATCGTTTCAAGTTGTCGGCGTTCCAGGGCCTGTTGAACTCACAGCCCTCTTTGTCTATGAGGATGTACGTCCCCCTCTTGACTATCCTTGATACTTGCCAGGGGCCTTCCCAACTTTCGGCCAGCTTTCCTTTATCGGTTTTCTGACCTGTTGCCTGCCTTTTGTGTAGTACAAAGTCTCCTACCGCAAAAGAATGATCGTGGATTCGCTTGTCGTGGTATCTCTTCGCGGCTTGCTTGTAGTTAACCAGCTGGGCGCGAACGCTCTTCTTCAGCCAGGTCCAACTAGACTTGGCGATTAGTTACATTATCGGCCTCGTCAAAGTGGGAAACCCTTATACTTGGCAATGCCATTTCTACGGGTCGCATCGCCTCTGACCCATAGGTTAACGCGAATTGCGTCTCCCCCTTTGTTACTTTCCGAGCTGTTCGGAGCGCCCAGAGGGCTTCGGGCAGGTAGTCTACTCACTTACCGGCCTTCTCATCCAGGCTCTTTTTCAACACTTTCAACACTTGTTTGTTAGCGTTTTCTGCCTGACTGTTTCCTTGGGGGTAACATACCGAGGATAGCCAGTGCTTGACGTTATGCTCTTTGCAAAATTCATCAAATTCGTCTCTGAACTGCGGGCCATGGTCGGATACAATGGCTCGTGGTACGCCAAACCGAGTCCAACCTTGGTCTAGTAAAAAGTATATTATGTCTCTGGCGTAGATTTTTACAAGCGCTTTTGCCTCGATCCACTTTGTGAAGTA
This sequence comes from Gentiana macrophylla, assembly GCA_026214975.1. Lineage (NCBI taxonomy): Eukaryota > Viridiplantae > Streptophyta > Magnoliopsida > Gentianales > Gentianaceae > Gentiana > Gentiana macrophylla. Next base: position 26,104,690 of record CM047807.1, read on the forward strand.
GTCCACGACAACAACCACGTATTTACAGTTCGATCGGCTTTTTTTAAGTGGACCGATCAGATCGATTACCCACATGTCGAAAGGTCATGCGATGACAACAATGCTCTGTTCGACCGAGGGCAGCCTAGGTATGTCGGCGAAGCAGGCATTTGTCACAACTCTTAGCATATCTTTCGGCGTCCTCATCCAGCTTTGCCCAGTAATACCCAGCAAATAATTCTTTTTGGGCTAAAGTATGGCTGGAGGGGTGGCCCTCGCACATGCCCTCGTGTAGCTTTGTGAGTAGGCCTCGTACCTCTTCGGGTCTGACGCAACGTTGCCGCGGCTTCGAAAAAGATCTTCTGTATAAAACTCCGTTCAGGATCGTGTAACACGCCGCTCTTTTCCTAATGGCCTGAGCTTTCTTGGCATCCTCCAGTAGCATCCCATTTTCTATGTACGCTTTGATTTCATCTATCCAACACGGAGCCGACGGTTGAATATCCATCATTTCAGCTCGGCAGACGGCGGGTTCTTCCAAGTATTCGAACATGACCGTTGGGTCGCTGAACTCGTCTTTAGAGATTAGCTTGGATAAGTAGTCTGCCCGCTCATTTTGCTCTCGCGGTATGTTCCGGAATTCATAGTATTGGAAGCTGGTCCTTAATTTTCTGACAAGATTAAGGTATTTTTTCAGCACCTCATGTCATGCTTCAAACACGCCGTCGATTTGGCAGACTACCACCTTTGAATCGCAAAACACTTCCAGGCTTTCGACGTTCATCGCCAGCTCCAGACCGGCTATGACCGCTTCATACTCGGCCTAGTTGTTGGAGGCGGTGAAATTAAATCTCAAGGCCTTCTCGATCTCTTCAGATGAACCTGGCTCCAAGAGTATTATCCCAGCTCCACAGCCATTTCGGCTCGCCGCCCCGTCAACATACATCTGCCAACAGTGGGACGGCATTTTCAGCTCGACCTCCGCTGGGGTGTTCAATTCATCAACGTTTGGCTAACTAAGCTGTCCGGCGGGTCCTTCCTCATTGAAGCTCGTCTCGACTATGAAGTATGCTAGAGCCCGTACCTTGATAGCTTTTCTGGGCTCGTATCGGATGTCGAACTCGGTCAGCTCGATGGCCTATCATTGCAAGTGTCCTGAGAGGTCCGGCTTATATAGCAGCTGTCGCAGAGGACTGTTTGTTAAGACCACAATCGTGTGTGAAGAAAAGTAAGCCCTTAGTTTTCGGGCGGCAATAACAAGCGAGTAAGCTAATTTCTCTGCATTAAGATAACGGCTCTCAATGGGACTGAGGGCCTTTGATACATAGTAGACGGGCTTTTGGAGGGTCCCATCCTCCTTGACAAGAACAGCTGCAACGGCCCGGTCCGAAGCCGCCAGATATAAATAGAGTTCATCTCCTAGGATCGGGCTGACCAGCACTGGTGGGCTCGCCAGGTAGGCCTTGATGGCTTTGAAATCTTGAGAGCACTCCTCAGTCCACTCGAACGTTGTGTTTCCTTTGACGATCTTGAAAAAAGGCAAACATTTTTCAACTGGCTTAGAGACGAATCTTCCTAAGGCGATGATTCTCCCATTCGGCCTCTAAACTTCCTTCACACATGTTGGCTCTTTCATGTTAGCTAAGGCTTGGATCTTTTCTGGGTTTGCCTCGATTCCTCTCTGAGTTAGGAACTTTCCAGCTCGGACTCCGAAAGTGCATTTCGCGGGGTTTAGCTTCATAGAATGCATTTTCACGTTGTTGAAGGCTTCTTGCAGATCTGCCAGGTGATTGGTTCGGGCGGACTTAACGACCATGTCATCGATATACGCCTCCATGTTTTTCCCAATGAGAGCCAAACACCTTGTTGACCATCCTCCTGTAAGTGGATCCGGTGTTCTTCAACCCGAAGGGCATCAATTCATAATAGTACATTCCACCTGCGGCTCTAAATGCGGTCATCTATTTTTCTTCCTCGGCCATCATCACTTGATGATACCCGGAGTAAGCATCGAGGAAACTTAACATTTCGAATCCAGCGATCTAGTCAACCATTCTATCTATCCTGGGCAGCTCATATGGGTATTTGGGACAGGCCTTGTTCAGGTCAGTGAAATCGACGCATATGCGCCACTTTCCGTTGTGTTTTTTGACCATTACTACATTGGCCAGCCAAGTCGGATACTGGAGCTCTCTGATTATTCCTGCTTCAACCAACTTGTTCACTTCGACTCTGATTGCTTCCTCTTTCTCTTTAGAGAACTGACGAGCTTTCTGTTGTACAGGTTTGAAGTGAGGATCCACATTCAGATGATGTAGTGCGATCTCAGGCTCCACCCCCTCATATTTGTGACTGTCCAAGTAAATGCGTCCAAGTTCTCTTTGAGAACTGACACCACCTTCCTTCTTTTCTCTTCTTCCATTTGTCCCTCGATCTTCACTTTTTGGTCGGGATATTTCTCGTTTATTGCAATCTCAATCAGCTCATCTTCAGTGATGAGATCCGATTCATCTCTTACTTGAAGGGTGTCACAGATGACCACCCTAGGTTCGATGATCTCCCTTTGGGTGATGTTCGATTATGGGTACGGCTCGTTTCGAGCTTTCGCTACCTCAATCGTATCCACACGGGCCCTTTGGGAAGCCGACTCAGATGTCTCGACCTGAGGCCTCTTGTATGTCCCTCTCACAGGATAATTGCTATGGATTTTTGTCACGTGGTTCAGCAGAGTTTGGGGTCGGCTGATGACCATCCCGATTCCTTCGTCTGTGTAGAATTTTGCTCTTTGATAGGGGGTCGAAACAACCATTTGAAACTTTCTTTGAGACGGGATCCCTAGGATCACCGTATAATGGGAATGTAGGTCGACTACTAGGAAGTCGATTTTTTCTTTCTGGTACGGGGGGTGGTCGCCTATTTCTACTTCCAAATCAATGACGCCCAAGACTGTTACTTTATCGTTGGAGAATCCCTCCAACATTCCTTGATAGGGCCTCAATCTTGAAATTCCTATCTTCAACTATTTCAAAGTCTCCAAGTAAATGATATCTCGAGCGGCTCCCGTGTCCAAGAGAACTCGATTAACGCCGAAATCATTTATTCCAACTTGCACCATAATCGGTAACTCCATTGCCCCAGGAGGGCCTGCTAGCTCGCTCCGTGTGAACCATATTGCTTGTTCATTTGGAGCCAAAACGATTGGCTTCTCCCTACCTCTGACGTTGATGGCATTGATTTGACTTTTGATCAGCTGATTGCTGGGGAACTCCTCTATAATCACTTTAATTTCTTTTTGATATCTGCGAGGTCCCCGATCGTTTCTATTTCCTCCACTGTGCTTCTTGTACTTATCTAATTCCCCGTTCCTGATCATTTTGTCAATGATTCTTCTAAAGGTGATGCATTCATCGGTGATGTGACCATGGTCTTCATGAAAGTCGCAATACCTCGTGTCATCTCTCGAGCTGGGGTCGGACCTCAAAGGCCTCGGCCTCTCGACCTTATCACATATCTCATACAATATTTCAGACAGGCTTGCATTGATGGGAATGAACTCAGATTCATTAAACTTGAACGGTTTTCTGACCTCCCTATCTCGATCCTTTCCTCTCTTTCGGTCATCTTTCCGTTCCTCCTTGTGATCTTCCCTCTTATCATCTCTCGAGGATCTGGATTCACTTCGATTTTTTCCTTTCCCCGAAGGCGACGGTGTCACTTTGGTTAACCCGAATTTGTGGGCTTGGTGGATGAGATCTCGCAAATTCTTAGGAGGGTTCATGGTGAAGTGTGTCTTCATCGCCCCTGTTGGACATACTTTAAGTTTTAGTGATAAGTGCCAGACTAGCTGTTATAGAGCAAAGGCAAAAAGATGTCTAGATTAAATGTATAGGCTTATTAGAGTTTGATCTCTGTATAGGTTTGATCAAACAAGCACTGTAAAAGGTCAGCTGACTTTCATCAACAGACCTGTCTAGGTCAGTAAAGTACCTAAGTCAGTAGACTAGTTTAGGATCCTGCTGAAGACTGAAGGCTGAGGGCTCAAACTCAGTTATTGAAGGCTAAGGGATCAATCTTAGTATTTAAAGTCAAGGATATGGAATCAGAATTTAGGGAAGTCTGTGATGACCTAAACTGATTACATATACCTTGTGTACAAGGTCTAAGTTCCACATGTCTAGTGGTGATTGGAACTTAGTTATGTTCAAATTGGTGTAATCTCACTTCACAATTAAAAGTTAGATAAAAGACAGTCAGCTGAAGTGTTTTAAACACAGCAAACTTTAGTCAGCTGACTGACAAGCACTTCAGTAGACTTACATACACAGGAATCTGCTGAATGCATATTTTGATTTAATCAAAGGTTACATTGGAAGATTGCAAGGATAAGGACAGATAACAACTCTTGATTTTGTCAACAAATCAATGGTTAAGATTAAAGGGACGTTGGAAAGATTCAGAGCTTTATCCAATGGATACAAGTCAAAGGGTGGCGATCTGAAAATCGTCAAAAGTGAATTGATGATTGTCGATTACTATGTACAGGGACAGAATGCAAGTCAAGATGGGGACAAATTTGAAACGTCTATGTTTTGAATTTCAAACATAAATCACAAGGATTCTCACCTATAAATATAAGACCCCTGATACAGAAACAAGTGATGAATTTTTATGAAAAACAACAATCAATCTTGAGCTATCAGATTATTATCAAGAAATCACCCAGCTGACGTTACTGAGCTTAAAGCTACTGATCTAGTAAATTCTTCAAGTGTAACCTACTATCAAGTTACATCAAGTATACACACTTGCAGATTCCAAGCTGCTGGTCATTTCATCCTAATCAAGCTGTAGAAAGTTGAATCACTTACTTGATTCAAACTTTCTTTTACAAGAAACCTACTGAAGACAGTGAAGCATCTTTGGGTGTCAAGGACTGTTGTTTGTGGTGTAGCTGGTGAAGAGGCAATCTTACCCTTCAAGAATCAGTGGAACAGCAATCCTACAAGTTTCAAGTGTTCAGTCTGTGAAGCCATAGTTATTGGTGAAGGACAGACAACTTAGGGATTTTTGTAACTGCAACCTCAAGGATCTCTAGTGAATTACCTTCAACATCACAGGAGAAGAGTGGACTGACAGGATTACATCACCTGGAACCACTATAAAAATTGCCTACTTACTTTCTGCATTTAGTATATTAAGCACATCAACCTACTGAAACTAGCAACTGAATCACATATTTACACTACAGAGTATCTAATACTTGGTATCATATTTTGACAAAAGTAATAAGGCTTAACTTGAGTATATTCCGGTGCAACAAATTCAGTAAAATCAACAGTCAGCAGATTACTGAGTGGTAAGACCAACAGCCCCTTGGCGATGCCATTCAAAATCCCAATCTGAACCTCATTCTCACAGTGGCGGATCCAGAAATATTATTCAATTGGTCGGTGAATTTTTTTCGTGAGTAAATTTTATTTTTCACGGTGACTGAAATATTTTTCTACACATAAAATATAGAATTTTCTTATAAATAACGGGGTCTGTGGACCCCCTTTACCCTTTACTAGATCCGTCTATGGATTCTCGCGGAGGTTCTTGGTCTATTCGTACACTTTCATGAATCGATTGTAGTAGCACTTACAGGATTCCCATCTCCCTGACGAACCTCGTACAAATCTTCGATGGACTTCTTGGGCCGTCCCGTTATTTCGAATTCTTTCAGAAATTTCGCCCTTAATTCGCCCAGCTTTTGATCTACCCGTGGGGAAAATTCCTCAACCAGGCTGCGGCACAGTCTTGCATGCTTCCCACGAACGCAACGCACCAAGAAGACTTTTTTTTCGTGGCTAACAATGTTCGGCTCTGAAAGGCGGCTATCCATTCCAAAGGGCAGGTGGTCCCTTTGTAGTAAACATATTGTGAGTACTGTACACCTTTAGATGGTAGCGACTCCAGTATTTTGTTCGAAAGAACATCGATTCCCTGAGTTGGCTCAGGCTTTCCATCTTGCTTAGCTTTTTTCAGCTCCGAAATTTCTCTTTTCATCCTCTCCAACCTGTCATTTTTCTCAGGTTCGGTGTTCCCGACAGGAATTAACTTCTTCTAGATGATGTCTTCCGATTCCGCATAGTAAACTGGCTCTCCGTCATGATCTGCCATTTTTTCGTTCAGAATTTGCCGTGAGTCACGAAGATCTCTGGCCTCATGACGTGGAATCACATTCCTTTCATGGTGAACAGGGCTTAGGCGCTGATGAAGAGCCCTCTTTTCGGGGTGGCGTAATTTGTTAAGGGTCGAGCCCATGTCCATGCTTTTCTCTGGTACGTTCTTCTCCTTTTGTCCTGCCGATGAGTATTCACTCCCTTATACCTCAACCCTTGTTGGTTCGCGTGCAGGAGCTGCCAGGTTCTTATGGGGAGCCGCGGCCTCACATCCTGATAGGACGGGGAGCTGCTCGTTGGCTGTCATGAGTGGAAGACCGCAAGCGGCCAGGCACCGATTCGCCAAATACACTTGCTTCACGTACTCGGCGTAGGCTAGTGCTGCTTTCGCCTCCAGAGTCATTGCCGCTGGGGCCTCCTCTACCCTTGGGGTTTTTTTCTGGAATGGCCTTTCTGCTTTCATATTGCTTCAATGTCCCCTTTATACCTTTTCCACATAAGGGTCCGGAGCGGTTCGGAGCCGAATTCCTTGTGTTGTCCCTAGAGATGGATCTTCTTTGATTTATTATAGTTCTTGCATCGACATTGAGTTTTGACCTATCGGGCTGGGTTGTCCCATCCTGCGGTGGGGTTCCAAGCGTGGTGTCTAAGTTATCTTGGCGAGGGAGATCTCGCGTGGTCCCCTTTTCCCGGGGTAGGTGGCACATGGACAGCGTCCTTCGTCCCTACCATGTTTCAAGCTCTGATTGGTGTCTGAAATAGATGCCAAAAAGTACTCTGGTTCTCAAGCGTTCTGACCCTCTCCAACCTTGTACTGTCTGGGCGTACAGCCGGTGTGTCAGGGATTTTGTCGAATGTGACTTATCCGATGGATCTGATGACAGAACCGACGTACGGATACCGTAATTCAGGGAACGACTGCGATTTCTCAAGCGTGAAGTCCTAAAAATCCCAATATCCCACATATTCCAACGTGCTCTTTTTCTAGATCCAAAGTAACAACACAATGCAGGAACACGAACTCTCTTTAATGCACTACCCAAAGACTCCGAACGTGTGAGACTAGGCCAGAATAACTGTATAACAGCTGCTAAAACAATGGGCGTGACTTTGGTTCTTTTCATTAACGTGACAATGCCGAGAGTGTCGATTTCTTAAGAGCATTGACAGATCCACATGTCCTTAGTCTCTTTTCGTAGATGAACAGCAGCAAACAACAAACCGAAAATTCTGAAGCGAAGTTTCCGGCCAGGAAACGTACAATGGCAACTTCGGTGAGTTTCTTTGAGCCAAAGTCACGAGAAAGGTGATGATTCAAACGCAAACTTGTGATTATATGCAAGAAATCGGGGAGGTTACCTTATTTTGAGACTATTTCAACGTTGAGTTTGAGAATCTGGACGCGGGCGAGTGAGAGCTGAAAGCTTTCCTGGAGAAGAAACCGTGGGTGTCCTGGAGAAGGTAAAACTTCCTGGAGCCGCTGTAAATCCTGCAAACTGCGAGTGAGCCGTACGCCGGGAGCAGGCTGAAAACCTTGGACTTTCCTGGTAACGGAGCCAACTGATAACGTCGAATTTATCTAGGGTGTTCAGCGGGTGATGGGTGGTGGATATCTTGCTGTGATTTTGTGTAAGAGTGGTGGCGTGAGGTGGAGCTAAAGAACTCCGGCGGTGGTGACTGGTGAAACAATGTGAGTAAAGAGAGAGCAACTAAAAATGGGCAGAGTTTTGCCTTGTTTTGCATTTATTTCCACTTGGTTTATGAATGTTACACAGACCCTATTTATAGGGTGAGAACCAACTTATACTCAACATAATTACAACTAAGGACATAGTACGACTAAATCTGTGGTGGCCAGTTGAGTCGCATCCGACTGGGGGCGATGCGGATCCTTTAGATGCCATCCCATATCCTTAGCGGGCTCGTTGAGTCATCAGTCTGCATTCTCCAAGTGTTGGGGGTGAGAGACCTCTGGCGGATCCCTCACCCTTACGCTTATCGCGGGCCTGCTGTCGAAGCCCCTTTCTAGAGTGATTATGTTTCGACGGCAGGGGCCAGGCTGCACTACCTTTCCCCGGCCCCCATCCGCCAATACTCGCCGATCAGCGGGCCGGAAGACGGTACCGCCCTATCATATTGTCAATATCTTATATTAACTATATTTATCTTATTACCATAAATCTATTTTTCTAAAATCAATTAATATCTAATATTAATATTATGGTAATCTTATTAATTAAATTGTAAAATCCAAATGTATCATATACACATGAAATTGGCGCCACCTTTAGCCAAGAATTTAGCATCCGGAATATTCTTTAATTAATATAATGCTATGATTAATTAATTTAAAAAATACATATATATCATATATATATATTTCGACCTACACATACATTATGTGTATATTTAATTAATCAACATAATTAATATCTTGTATTATATTTATTCATAATAAATAAATACCACCATATTAATTTACCACTATAACCTTTATAGTACGAGATAAATTATTTCCTTATTTGGTTAGCAACTATAACCACATTTTAATCCGGCTAGATGTTCTTACCGAATATGTTGGCCGTAGGCACAAGGTGCAAATTACGAAAATGCCCTTCATACCTAACGATCACGGGATATCGTCTAGCAACACACCATGACCCCCAATCATCAAAAGAGTCAAATGCAATGACTACTACCTTTCATGTGAAACAATTACCGTGTAAATAGAATCCTATCGCTGTAATAATATCCATACGGTCTTTTGTCGAGTGTCAAACATCAACGACCGTATCTTATAATCTAGACTCTCGAAGTAACTCATTTACTTCCACTTTGCAAAGATTCAAGAGAGTAAGACATTCCTTATAAAAAGGCCATTTCGAATATTCACCCCTACTGCTAGGGTACGCGATTTTCGGACGACCAAACATGTATAATCCGCATGCTTCAATGTCACACCCAATCACTACCGCATGATCGCCCCATGGCTAGGGGAAACCTCAATAGTGTCAAACCATGACAGTCCACACCGTGACGCCATGTAGACTCCGGTCCTAAGGATAATTACACAACTGTCACATAGTGTTACATTTAACAGTGTAAATGGGTCAGTCTAACGTACGCATTCTATAATACACGTCCACGTACAGTCCAAGTGTCTCTACACTTCGATAGACGAGATCTATCGTTGCCCTTAAAGACAGAAGACATCTAATACATGCTAGCATGTTTGTACTATTAATGCCCTGTTTAATAGTACATAAGCCTAGAGACATTTATGTATCAAACTTATTAAAGTGATTAGAGATCTCATCAACCATAATCGCCTATCATGGTTTCTCTATCACAGTTTAATACTAAGGACGTTATCATATAACAATTCATAATTGGTTCTTTAAAAGAACAAATATATGACAACAGAAAAGTCATTTAATATATGTACAATCATAAAGAAATAGTAGAAATGATCCGACCCGGTCGGATTCTGTCCAACACTATTGGATTTAGGACACTATTTCAACAACTGGGACATGATATCCACAAGTCAAAAATGCAGTTCTAGTAAAAGACAATAAACCAAGACAATCGAAGACCTTTTGATAAGGAGAACCGACAATCAAAACCTGCATGCACCGTATCAAAGGGCTCAACAATCAATATCCACTTGACCAGGGGCTTTAAGTCAAAAAAAAATGATACTCAACAATCAATATCTTACATGGAAATGTTTGTTTCAAACTTTGCCCATCACATCCTCTACTGGGTGGTTGGGAACTCCCATTTTACCAAGTGTGGCTCTCAAATTGTCCTCACTGACCAATAATCAGAAGACAATCTAGACAATTAAATGCAGAAAATAAAATGACAGTGAATATGTTACGCATATGTTACTCACCGTAGGCATGTCATGAACAGGAAAATTTAGACAAACCAAAGTAGGACATGCAACATTGAGTGACTATCACCCATAAATGGGTTATTTTCTGCAATATTTAACAATTAAAAGAAACATAGGATATACCAAAATGGAAGTTTGACCTGAAATGGCGATAAGGACGGCCGTGGTGATCTCCAACACCAGCGTTGATAATATATTTTATTGGCAAGAATATGGCTTGTAGTCCTGCATGTGACAAACAAATTTAGCCATCAGGTTATTTGCAGTAATGCTATGAGCAGTTTATTTCTAGAATTTCAAAATTGAACTCCGTAGTTTTGCTTTTTGCATAGGTTTATCGTATAGTTCAGAGAAACCTAGTCATCTGAGATCATGTCAGCATAAGGTCCATGAAATCAATGAAGCTTTAGCATATAAAATCGAGCATGTAGAGAATATGAAATCTAAAGTTTAAGGGGAAATTGTTCATATAGTATATTTTCCAAAGATTATTCTCTATATGGTACTCTACAAAGCGGAGTCCATAAAAAAAATGCACAAAGATTATTAATTGGAAAAAACAAAAATATCCTTCAGTAAACTTTTACAATTTTGAAAATTCAAACACGGGGCTACAGGAAAAAGGAGGGGATAATTGCATACACTGTTGTTAGTGAGACACATGTCGGCCACACAAGCAAAACCATGTAATATTATATGGTTTTGTGTGGCAAAAAATGAGCCACGTGACCTTACATGAGTGGCTCACACCCAGGACTATAAATTTCCTCCAAGCCTCCACAAAACCATGTAAGAATAGAAGTTGAAAAACCAAAAAATTTCCATCTCTACTTTCTCTCTTTTAAAAATATGCCTAGAAACCCAAATAATTTCCTGAAGGTAAATTATTAATTTAAACTGGGTTAACCCAAATAATAAAATATTAAATTTTATTGCTCCCGCCACCTCTTTTTTCAATTAACAATTAAATTTAATATTTTCATTAACGAAATGTTCTTCTGGAATTACTTCAGATATCATGGAACTATTTGAAAATATTAATTAATTAATTTAGAGTGTTGGATCTATGAATCTGGTACACGTTTATTAGAACGAGATAAAAGAAAAACTTATTAGAATTGAGAGTGAAATCTGTGAATAACCCTCCCTAAAACCCTGAATCTGCCTGTCAACCCTCCTTAACCATTAATTGCCTTAAAACATTAATCCTTGAATCATCCTTAACCATTAATTGCCTTAAAACATTAATCATTGAAAAATGATCAACTGGGTTTACGATAACATTTCCCATTAATGTTAATTTAACAAATATTAACATCATGAACTAAGGCTTGAATCTGAACCTGTAATCTGATTAATAACATTCAACAATGCAGGAGAATGCAATTTGTTGTATGGCCATTTATACATGAATTTATTAAATATCTTGTCTTAACAAAATGGCTTGTTTTTGTTTTTACGATATATGAGGCTATTTAGGGAATATTAATTTATTTTGGATAAGGTTGTGTTCACGATACTATCAGGGGCGGAATATATGGGGCTATTTCTTTTATGATAACTAACGACTTTAAAAGAATTTATGTTACTTATAGTAACATATATATTATATGTGTTTGTGTATATATGTGTAAATATATTGTATGTGTGATGTCTATCTCCTCGGTGTCAAATATTAGCCGTGAAAACATTTACTTAATAATTTAAGTCTCGACACAAGCATGACAAATCAAATGGATAAGTATCGATGTAAATATACGATGTAATCAATGGATGATTTTACGTTATAAAGCCACATGTAATATGTCGTGTCTTTATTAAACGGTTCCGCGATTGGATAAACATCATACATGGGGATTGGGATAGCCTTATGGCCCACGTATAATAATTTGTTGGCATTACCATGGCTGTGATTGGTGGCACTTAACTTACATCTAGCCACGTTATCAATTTGCTGATTCACCATCATATTATTTTGACTATAAAAGCCGTTGCATGCATGTATATAATATATATGTATATTATAAATTATATAATAAAAATTATGTTATTCTGGAAAAAATGATTATAAACCTGAGGTGTTGTAGAAGAGCAATAGTGTTTATTTAATAGCATTGCGAGGGATGCTAATGTCAAATCGGTGTCAGCAGAGTCTACCAGTATCAGCTCAATACCACTGTGAGGTTCCTTATTTGTTATATTTAGTAATGTTTATTCTTTTAATTGATTACATCGCTATGTCCCCGTAACGTTCTTTTGACTGTTTATATCGTTTTGACACGGTGAAAACACTATTTAACGAATATATTGTTTTGTCTTTGAACCAGTTATATTGATCTGGCATCCTAAGGTTCTGTCAACTGTTTTAAACTGTTTTATCTCCGTTAAATTCTATTTAACTGAGATCTATATTTGTATCTCTGGTTCTTTTGTTAAATCCACTAACTCACTGTGTTCTCGGATTGCGATAAAGCTTCATTTGAACACCGCCACTTGATTGTGTGGGTTTTCTTAGCCACTATCTTTATTTCCAAAGTACCACACAAGTAACCACCGAAGATATTCTTTATTATCTTCTTTGAAATCGCAAACGAAACACAGTCATACCATAGACACTTACATCGACCTAGTCGATTCCTTTATCACTGATTCTATTCATCGAATAGACTCCGATCACCAAACTTTCATCATCAGTTGTTTTCTTACGTCTCGTGTGATACTGGTTATTTGCTACAGTTTAACTTACGTTTTCTCGATGATACGTTTATATATCCTGCCAGTTTGGCCCTGTTTACTTGGTTTGGCTAAGCCACAAATGCCTTTGTTATCCTTTCTCTTTACTTCAAGGCTAAGCCATGATTATCGAGATGAACTTGAGATATTCTGATCTCTCAAGGAATCAACATCATTTGTGAGAGCTCTTCTGGCTTCATCACCACTTGGTGATTGAAGTCTTCCACTGATTAGTCACTTATCAGAACTTTCCATCTGTAACACCCATCTGTCCTCTTTTATTGAATCCTAAAAGCACCTAACATCTCTGATGTGGATATCTTTCTAGAGTCACCGTGAGACTCGTTACCCTTATACACTGTTTTGATTCATGTCATACGAGTGTGGATCTCTAAGATCTACATATTTATGTTAATTGTTCATTGATAATACATGTAACACATGCATAGGTATTTGTGCCACATGTGAAATGTGTAGTCTTACTATGTGATATATGTAATATCACTTATGTGCTACTTGAATTATTGTTTCTGTGTTACTGTTATTGTTATTGTGCCTTTTTGGCTACTGATTGTTATCGTGATGCCTTTATGGCTACTAAATAAATAGTGATACGGTGTGCCAATTTGGTTGACCGTTACTGGGGCCCGCAGGCGGGGACTTGGTCGGTTGGGAAAGCTTTGGGCTGACAACTCAGTCATTTCCTAATCCTGTTTCGCCTTGGTCAAGCGTGGTTAGGAGGTTTAGCCACGTGAGACTGAAGGCTCTGGCGGATGTTCCGAACATCTGCAATTCTGACCGGCCGTTTATTTCGGCATTGGAGTGTGAGGTAGCGTCATCTGATTCTGAGGGGTTACAAGGTTGGTATCTGGTTATATCTGCTGTCTGGTATGATCACTGACCCTTGTGTGGCCATGACTGCTTATATACATATTATTGTATATATAAATGTGCTTATCCGATCTGTGTAGTTTCAACTGTGGTTGTTTGTGAAAGCTACACAATATACACGCACTGAACCTCACTGAGTTTAAAAGCTCACACCTCCTGCGAAACCTTTTTCAGTGTTACAGGTACAACCAGTTACCTCGAGTGGATTCTAGGTGGATGACTAGAAGATAGAAATGATGATGAGAGTGATGTCATTATTTGGGATCCAGATGGTGTTGTGCCTACGTGTTAGATAGAAGGTTGTAATTAATCATTTATAGTCTGATGATGGAATTATTTATGAAATGGTTGTAAAACATTTATGGAGTGTATGAATTACATTAATGGATTTATTTATTGGGATTCTAGTTATGTTCTGAAGTCGCGGCGAGAGCTTCGCAGGCCGCTCCCACACCGACCCTAAGTGGTAGGGAGCCGGGCCGTGACAAACATACTTATCACTTTTTTAACATCCGTAAATACAAAAGTCAATTTATTGATAGCCGCAAAACATGCCTACAAAATAGTCGTTTCTAGCATATTTATAAACAAAAACCAAATTCATAAGGTCGCGGTGGGTCGAGGGGGTAGAGCATCTTCGCAGGGGTCGAGGGGGCAGCGCCAACTCGTGGGGGTTCGGGGGCAACGCCCCCGAAACCTAAACCAATACATGCATCAATTCATGAAGGGATATGCATATTCGGATTTTCAGATACATGCATTTTCGAACTGATATGTACTTACCCTTTTGTGTAAGTGTTGCATGCTTTCATCCGATGAACAGTGACAACCCTACCCTTTCGTGCAAGGAGTACCTCCATTCATTTATGGGGTACTTGCAGCCTATAAAAGACACAAATATGCAGACGAAAATTCATAAGTTTGGCAGCATCATCAGAAAAACTTTGAATGTCCTCGGGTTTGATTCATACAAGTCACTGTTTGAATGAAACACCTCCATTGTATCCTGAGAGAGATTTCCGTTTGATCCCTTAGTGACAAATCGTGTGGGACGAAATATCTCTTAAAAGACAACCTTATTAATGTGCTTTGGAGTTTCTACTTCTCTGTCAAATCCTAAGTACTATATTTATTTCAACAAATAATATATTATTTTTAATTTCTATAGTTTTTCAAACAAAAAATTAATTATATAATATAGATATATAATAATATAAAATAATATATTCTTTTAATTTCTATTGTTTCCAAACAAAAAATTAATAAAACTTGTTTGTATATCTTTTATTTTTTTTGGCCAAGTAAATTTTTTTATTGAGACCTTTATTGATTGGAGTAAAAAAAAAAATTGGGCCTTTATCAAAAAAGAAAATTAACATATTAGCACTTTTAATGATAAACTGCTTCTTGCTGCATATTCCTTCATATCAGCACTTTTAATGATAAACTTCTTCCCGTCGGCAATTTTAGTTGCCTGACCATTGGAGAACTTCCAATCGTCGGAATGAGGCTTCGATAACACAGCTCTTCCGCCGCCGCCTACCATTCACTTAGAATCTTTGCTCATTTGCTTCAAGCAGCTTCGATTCCGGGAGAATCCAGCCAAACAACAACGTCGATTAAAGAGTAAAGGAAGTAGTGCTGCCATATTTGCTGATGCTTGAAAAATGTGGTGTTTAATGGCTCCTTCAGCAATTCCCATAATTTAGTTGTTAATGCTTGATGTATGTCCATTCCGGCAAACTGTGGAACGGAATTAGTCCAAGCAAAAAGCGGAACAAATAAGTCGGAAAAAACGTGTGTTATATTAGGGGTAATTTAGTTCTAGAAAAATATTTTTGTTCTTATTACAACTAAAAAAATTTGTGTGGATTAGAACTAAATAAAGACCCAAAAGGTGAATTTATACCTAATTTTTTCTATAATAATTCATTAAAATTTTTCTCACCAATTATTTTTTGAGATGGGATCCTCTGTCAAATTAGCATGTCAAAGTTTCTTGTCCGAGGTAAAACCGTTTTCCCTAATTATTATTATTTTTAGGGTCAAGGGTCCAAAAAGACACAAAACAGACTTAATTAAATAAATAAGACATGCTAAACATTTTATTATTTATAAGGACATAAATTAGATAGATGGACAAACTTACCCTCAATATAAGAATTTAAAAAGAAAAAAACAACAACAGTGTTCAGCGTTCCTATTTCCGTATTATGTTTAGCATTCAGCGTTTTCTTTCTTTCTTTTTTTAAATTTTTTTTAGGGGGAATGAGGGAGAAGGACAGAAATATTTCATCAATTGAGTAGAATGACAGTTTTTTGAAACTTTTGCATAAAGGACAAAACTATTTATTCACTGTCGAAATTCACTTGTGTTTGAAATTCAATGTTTAAATTCACTGCCGAAATTCACTGTCGAAATTCACTAATTTTCAAAATTCATTATCGAGATTCACTGATTTTCGGGATTCACTGTCAAAATTCACTGTCGAAATTCACTTATTTTGGGATTATTGGGAAGATTCACCGATTTTCGGGATTCACCGCTTGTCCTTCTTGCTATAAAATTATGTAGTTGTCCTTCTCCCTATAAAAAATATGTAGTTGTCCTGTTACTTAAAAATATTCCAGATTGTGTCCTTATCCCTAATTTTCCATTTTTTTTATTTTTTGGCGCTGAAAATTTGTCAAATTAAAAAAATTGTTTCAAATTTTTTTTTTAAAATTCTCTTTACTCAATATTTTATATCTTTTGATATAAAACTCCGATAATTGTAATTCTTTCACCATAATTCATATTTTTCGTCATCTATATTCTGATATTTCAGTTGATATTTTTCGACTTAATTTCTAAAAATCAAAATTTTCTTCATCGGGGTGCAGCGACCACCCCGATGCATTGACCACCGCGATGTAATGACCATCGAGATGAAGTGACCATCGCGATGCATTGACCACAGCGATGCAGTGGCATTTGATGAAATGACACCGTGATGAAGGGACACCGGGATGTAGTGACACAACAAAGAAGCGACATCGCGATGAAAGAACACCGGGATGCAGTGACCACCCTGATGCATTGACCACCGCGTTGCAGTGACCATCGCGATGCATTCACCACTACGATGCAATGACTACTGTGATGCATTGACCACCGTAATGCAGTGACCACCGCGATGTAGTGACCACCCCGATGCAGTGACCTCCGTGATGCATTGACCACCCGATGCAGTGACCATCAGGATGCAGTGACCACCCTGATATATTGACCACCACGATCCATTGACCACGGCGATGCAGTGACCTTCGCGATGGAATGACCACCCCGATACATTGACCTCCGTGATCCAGTGGCCACCCTGATGCAGTGACATTTGGTGATGCGACACCGCGATGACATTTCATATTTTTCTGACTTAATTTTTAGAAAACCGATTTCTTTTCTTCATAAAATCAACTTCAAACGGCTATATCTTTTGATATAATTCTACGATCAACATGATTCTTTCATCCTAGTTCATATTTTTTTCATCCTCTTTATTCTGATATCTCATTTTTTGAAGTGACACCTTATGCAGTGACACTCATATGGTTGCCGCAATCCATTGACCATCGCAATGCAGTGACAAGAACATTTGCAACAATTTATGCTGTGACATTTTATTTTTGCTCATACAACATTAGTTCTGAAAATCGAAATTTTCTTCATAAAATTGACGCGATGCAGTGACATGTGAAATGAAGTGACATGTGACGATGCAGTGACATTTGACGACGCAGTGACATTTCATGATGAAGTGACATGTGAATTAGGGTTGTAAGTGAGCCATGCTACTCGTGAGCTACTCATACTCGACTCGCAAGAGAGTTTGACTTGATTCGGTTTTTTTCGAGTTCAAGCTCGAGTCGAGCTTCTCGAATAATTAACTGAGCCGATCTCGAGTTGTAAAATATAGTAATCGAGTACCTCGCGAGCAAATCGGGCTTTATTAAATAATTAATTATTTAAATAAATATATTTATTAAATTTATTATAAAATATTTTTTTATAAATCAAAAAGTATTATTCGAGTCGAGTATTAGACGAGTCGAGCTGGATCTTGTTATATTTTATTAAAAATTAAATGAATTCTAAGAAAATAATCGAGCTTACGAGCCAAGTCGAGCTATATCGAGAACTTAGCGAGTCGAGTTCGATCTAGCCCTTTTATGGCTTGATCGAGCCTAAAATTTTTTAGTCAAATCGAGCTCTAGGGAGTATCAACTCGACTCGGCTTGATTATACCCTTAATGTGGATGACACTACACTTAGTTTACAAAGTTACCAAATTTGTGAATCAAATTGTATATGCAGTGACATCAATGTCACTGCATCAATTCTCTAATTGTAAATGCAGTGACTTCGATGTCACCGCATCAATTTTATTCCAAATCATACTCAAACACATCATCAAATTCATGTCACTGCACCAATCTGGATGCCCATTCCTCCCAATCAGACCATCACTTTAAGATAAGAAACAAGTTAATAGACCATCAGCTACAAGAAAATCATGAAAACAAAAATAACATTTAGCTTGAAACTAACTCTATACATAAAAAACCAGGATTGTCATGATATTATATAAAGAAAAAGACTCCTAGATTGGATACACTAGACCATGGTATGATAAGAAATTCTACACATTACATGATGTCGTTGAATTTCAAGAATATATACTCTATAAAGTGATTATACCTAAAATCAATTTGGAAATGACTTGCAAAGATGAGGAAGGATGTTCATCAAAAGAAAGATTTAAATAACATGACAGTAGCAAATCAATTGAGACAAACAAAACACGTATAGACCAACCTCGAAAACTTTCTACATTTGTTTGTGCAGAGTATTTATTACAACAGCTAAGTAAGTTGAACTCATGAGCTTAAGGATATCCATGGATTCCGCGGTTTTACGAGCTGAGATCAAACCTAATGAGTTGACATCTTGGTTGTCTTGCTCAGCAATTTGAACATGGTTGGTTACTGGATTGGATAAGAATTGTAGCTGTTAAGGGTGATTTTGTACGTTTTATAAGGATATGTTTTATATCAATTTCCCCCATATCTGGATGTTTTTCATAGAAATCGAGCTTTATATTGAAATATTGAGCAAGTGATGTTTTTAATGGGTTAGTTGCAAAATCGTATGATTTATGTGTAAAATTGATGGTTTTATATTGATTTGGAAGATACTACATTTTGCAATGTTTTGATGTGTTGTAGGTACATGTTTGATGCTCGAATGAAGATCAAAAAGAGATAAGAGTCGGATTTAATTGATGAAAAAGAGATAAGGAAGAAATTGGATAGAAGAAAATAGATAGAGATGAGAAGATCGAAGTTTGATCCAGCTGAACTGGCGTCCAAGTCCCGTCCAGAGTGGACGGGCGTCGAAATATTGAATCAAGCGCCCAGGAGAGGAAATTTGATACGAGAGAGTTTGACGCCGAGTGGGCGGGCGCCTGAAGCGATCAAGGCACCTTGACAAAGCGTCCCGTAAAGTCGGACGGGCGTCCTTAAACCGACTTAGCGGCCGACCTAGTTTTCTATAAATAGCGGCGCATTCTCAACCCTAAACACATCATATTTCGACTGCGACCACAGTAAAACCCTAAATTTCGAGAAGCGAGCGAGGCTCGGTCGGCAGAGCCTTGTGCTCTGTCGACCGAGGGTTAGATTAGTTTTTTTTATTTTATTTCTTTCTTCTTGTTCGATCTTGATGATGGCTTGAAGCTGTGCGACCTTGAGCAAGCATGAGAAACTTTTCAGCAGCGTTTTATTTCTTCCTTTGGATATTTTGTGAGTTTAATTTAAAGCTTGTTTCTTTCCTTTGATTATTTGTTATGCAACGTATATCGAGAGATTGTTGTTATTGATGTTTACCAGATGATGGAGAGTCGGTGTAAACCTTAGATCACCATAGGAAAGATAGATCTTTTAACCTATAAGTAACGCAGAGTTGATTAGGTTGAATATCTAGATTGTTAGATCTAATAAATCTTGCACCTCGGTTTGAAAATGTTAATCTTTAAGATCGAGAGATAAAAGATTGATAGGCGAATTATCTACGAGAGTAGGAATTCATACTTTTGATAGGTGAACCACAACTTGAATTAAATCATCACAAGATACTTTAGAGAGGAAATAGAGGGTTGCGGGAACGGTGGATTATTGTTTGTTCATTGTTTAATCACCATGATCATCGTTTTTATTGTTTTTTCTCGTTTATAGTTTTATTTATTTATTATCACTTTTATCCTTCCTGGCTTTGGACTGACAATCCTCTGTCCAGTTTATCTTATCGTTTTTAGTTTTAGGTTTAGAAATAATTGGTATCAATCTTAGGAAAATTAATGAACTAGATACCCCGATTCCCTGTGATCGACTCCGGTATTAATCGCTATGCTACGATCCCTACACTTGGGGAATACCGGATTTATAAATTTATTACTTGTTTGTTTTGTTAGATAAAATCCGTGACAGTAGCTCTGGGCATTAGGCTACCATCACGATTTCCGCACCTTTAAACCCGTAATCCAACCTCGGGTTTCGGCCTCCTGATAAGTTTAAAGGTAATCCAGTGTTGTAGAAATCATTAACAAGCTCAAAAAACTATGCAAACATGAGTTTCCCAATTCACCGATCGCCAAACGAGTATTATCCATAGATACACCAGTTGGGGTGCCTTGGAAATTCCTCCATGTAAAGCTTGTTTCTTGAAACATAAATCAGTGGATTATCATTAATAGAGTTCATCTCTCTTTCAATTGTTTTTGTTGATGCTTTAATCACTTCAATAAGAGGACCTAACCATTATGGAGAAGTTCGAAGCGCGTAACGATCTTATTTAGGCTTTTGCAATGGATCCATTTCATGTATCTTTTGAGCTTCTTTGATAATAGAACTTTCATCAAGAATGTGTTCCATAATAGTTGCAGCTTCTATCTGTCAAGAATGATGCTTCAACTTATGAGTTAAATGATCCGTAAACTCGGTTTTCCGATCTTATGTTTTTTTACAAAAGAAACAAGAACATTAACTTGCAGATCTTCAAATAAAACAACTCAATATATTACTTACACACTAACTAATACTCCATCCAATTATTCCTGAATCAAGGCAGTGGTAACATGGGAGGGGGAAGAGGAGAATGTTGATACATTCAGCACCTAATTCAATCAGCATCTCCAACACTAACTACCCATTACTCTTTTCATCACCTTCTAACAAATATTCAATCAACCAATCACACCACAAGCACCTTTCCTCTTCATACCTGACGGAATTGTATCATCCATAATCTTTGGACTGTTGAAGCTAAACTGAGAAACATTCACATCTCCCAATGGAGGATTCTTCTGCAAATACGAAGCAACTTCATAAATGAACCTCAGGTTCTTACTAGTAAATGCTTGATAGTAGACATCAATCTTTGAAAATTCTTTACGCATTACCAAACGCCTACAGAATCCAGCCGTAGGCTTTGGGAGATTAGGTTTGTCAACAACCCATGTTCGAGTCGAATCATACTCGATATCAACAGGATCCTCACATGAAATGTTAGTGTTCTGTTGCAGTAAAAAGGATCATCCTTGAATTTGCTTCGTATCTCCTCAAATTCTTTTTGGCCAACTACTTTTCTTCATTTCGTACACTTGCAGCACTGCACCGCCCATATATCAATTGTCCGACTCGGTGCCGCTTTGAATCACTACGATGATGGGGTTACGATTTCTTCCTTACCCATGTCGATGGCGCTCCGGCAGTATCGGTTGTGTGTACTCCGACTTCAGGTTTATGCTTTCTGAGGGGGCCGAAATTATCTTTTTATACACATAACATATATATTTTTATTTTTTAGGACGGACAAAATAATATATATATTTTTATACACATAACGTATATTTATAATTATCTATTTTCTTACCCAAAATAAGATAGTAATTCACAAAAAAATTAACAAATAACTACTAAGCAATTACATAGTAGTACCAGCACTTTTGCATACCTAAGAATCACTTGCAAATTTACGTAAAAAGTAAATCTGTATTCTATTTTTTTGACGAAATCTATACTCTTAAGCGGACTAAAAAAATGAAAGGTTAAAGTTTGTGAATGACAGTTTTAATCTAAAATGGTTAAGAAGAACACAAATGTAGTAACACATGTACAAAAATATAGTAACACATGTAGTAATTGTCCTTCTCAACCATTTTGTATCTTATCTTGTCCCTATGGACTCTGACCCCAAAAATGAATATCATATTATAGGTCACTACAATTGACGGTAGATGAATTCCATCAACTCAGGCAAAATACCACAGTAAATGAATATCTATAGGAGTTTGACGAATTAAGAAGCTTGGTGCAATTAAAAAATCATATGTTGACAAAGACAAACATACTTCATCAAATGTTTTATAAGAAACCTTAAGACTGAAATTAAATGTACAATGAGATTGATGAAGCATGAGGTCATGTTTGTGGCCATTAATGTCGTCATATAGTAGGAATATGTTATAATGGCATTGACTGATAGGTTGTGCAGAAAAATTACTTTAACTCTGGCCAGTCTAGGTTCTCTCTATTCACCACTAAGGTGACAGATAAAATACCCCGCATTGAGGATAGCAAAATGCACATGCTTTGCACATGTTCGGTTAAATTATTATTTTTAAATATTTTTCAAAATTAAATCTATATTGTTGACTATGCGCTTAATTTATAAATTAAATATATGTTAATTATTGACATTTGTCATATAATGATTTTATGTTTGGTAAAATTATTTTACTTTTCTTATTCATAGGCAATGAATCAAACTTGTCATGTTACATTTTCATTTTTAAAATACAATAAGCTTTTTTAGTTACATGTATTTTATTGGTAGCAAACGAATATTTGTCTCAAGTATATGGTATATCTTTAGATACCCTCGAAGTTCTTTCTAACCTAATAAACATCATCAAAATATAAAGTGTCGAAAAAATTGTGTAATGTTTTAATTGCATACATTTTATACAAAATTCTATTACAACTGCAATACTCTTTGTTAAATAATTTACAATCAATCAAATTTAATAATCATAAAGACAGAAAATCATTAATTGTGTCACATGAGTATTAATGAGTTATATTTATCTTAAGATAAAACTAATCGTCCAAGAAAAATGAAACGCATACGAATTAATTTGAATGATATTTATTTTGTTCGTTTAAATATTATTCATGCTTTATTCCACGTTTTTATGCTACTATTTGCCTCTTGTTTGCAAGTAGAATACAGTGGGTGAACTTGGTCAACATGTCAACTACCACCATGATGAATTCCTTTCTTTCAGACTTTGGCAATCCTTCTATAAAATTCATGCCGAGTTAGGACCATGCATGTGAGGGATTAGTAACGGGTGGAGCAATCCTTAAGGTTTATCATGTTGACTTTTGCACTGCTGACAAGTAATACACTTTTTCATAATTTCTTGAACATCCTTCTTAAGTTGGGGCCAGTAAAATAGTCTCTTAATCTTGCTATAACATGCCATGATCCCTGAATGACCTCATATTGGACTTGAATGCAACTTCTCTATCAATTTGGATCTCAAACCTCTGTGGGTTCCTATATATATCCTTCATTTGTACTTAAGAATCTTCTAGTGCATAGTGTAGTGGGGAATTAAGACTACACAAATCATCAGTGCCCTAAATTTTTCCTTAAAAGCTAGGTCATCCTTGTAGTTAAAAGTTACTTCTTGCATTCAAGAAGTGGATATTATGCTCACAACAAATAGTTGTCACTGAACAATCCCGTCTTCTTAAAGTTGAAGGCCTTGCTTAGATAAGCCACAAGTTTCTTGTTTTGCTATAAAAGAACTCCTAAGCCTTTGTCACATGCATATGTTTCAATGCAAAATAGATTTCCAAAATATGGCAGACAAGTATTAGTGATTCGCACATGGCCTCTTTAAGCTTATAGAATGATTTTGAGGCACAATGTGACCAGGAAAACCTATATTACTTGAGTATGTCATTCAAGGGTTTAGCAATAATCCCATAATGGGGCACAAATATCATATAGAAACCTGTTTGGCCAAAAAACTCTCTTAGTTCAGTCACATTATGTTGTTGAGGCCAATCTGAAATGGCTTATATCTCTCTTGGGTCGTCATGCACTTCATCCTCCTGTATGATATGGCCTAAGTATTCCACCTTGGTTTGTCCAAAAAGGCATTTGGAAATTTAGCATGGTATTGGGTCTTTTTCAAAACTTCTAGAACCACTTTAAGATGTTGTATGTGGGAAGCATGTCAGGGTTGAAGATTACGATGTCATGAAAAAATACCAACACAAACATCCTCAAATATGGTATCATCATCTCATTCATTTTTCTCTAAAATGTGGTTGGGGCATTTGTGAGCCCAAATGGCATCACTTTGAACTCAAATCAGCCATGGTGAATTACGTAGGCAGTCTTCTGGACACCATCTTCAGTCATCAAAATCAGATAGAATCCAGAACTCAAGTCTACTTTTGAAAATGCCCTAGCACTCTTCGACTCATCCAACAATTCATTAATTAGAGGAATATGGTAGTTATCAATGACAGTCAAGTCATTCAACCTTCTGTAATTCACATAGCATCTCCAAGTTTCAATTTTCTTTTTCACAAGGAGCAATGGTGATGCAAATGGACGATTATTGGGTTGTATAATCCTCGTTGTAGCATTTGATCCACCAACTACTATGTTTTATCCTTCTGACAATGAGCATACCTATGAAGTTTTAGTTTCACAAGTTCAACACATTCTTTTAAAGTTATTGGATGCTCATCGCCCCTCGTTGATGACAATCCTTGGGAATTTGCAAACACACTATGATATTCTTCTAGTTCATGAATCAGCTCAATAGGCAAATATAATAATAATATTAATTGATATTAATGATAATGAGGATAAACAAAAACTAACGAAAAAATTTCTGATGTAAAAACACTAACGAAAAAAATTAAAAATAAACAATCAGAAAAAGTAAACGGAAAAATAAAAGGGGGAATGATGGAAAATGACAGAAATATTTCATCGAGTAGAAGGACAGTCTTTTGAAATTTTTGCATAAAAGACAAAACTATTTATCCACTGTCGAAATTCACTTGTGTTCGAAATTCACTTTATTTAAATTCATGCCAAATTCATTTGTTGAAATTCACTAATTTTCAAAATTCATTGTTAAATTCAACGATTTTTGGGATTCATTTGTCGAAATTCATCGATTTGGGATTCAGCTGAGGAGATTCACCGATTTTCGGGATTCTTTGTTTGTCATTCTCTCACTATAAAAATTATGCGGTTCTCCTTCTCCCTATAAAAAATATGTAGTTGTCTCCGTTACTTAAAATAGGGAAGAGAGGAGAATACGTAAATATTTCATCAATTGAGTAGACGGACAGTCTTTTAAAACTTTTGCATAAAGGAGAAAATTATGTATCCACTGTTGAAATTCACTTGTGTTCGAAATTTACTGTTTAAATTCACTGCCGAAATTCACTGTCGAAATTCACTAATTTTCAATTCATTGTCGAAATTCACTGATTTTCGGGATTCACTATCGAAATTCACTGATTTCGGGATTTACTGGGGATATTCACTGATTTTCGGGATTCACTGTTTGTCTTTCTCGCTATAAAAATTATGCAGATGTCCTTATCCCTATAAAAAATATATAGCTGTCCTGTTATTTAAAAAAATTTCAGATTGTGTCATTATCCCTAATTTCTCAAAAATAAAAAACCAACAATCCATATCCATAATTAATGAAGTAACGGAAAAATAAAAAACCAACAACCATAACCATAATTAATGAGTATTAACAAAAACTATAGTGAAAAAAAAAAAAAAAAAAAAAAAAAAAAAAAAACAATCATTAGAGAAAAAAAATCCATACATATCCATAATTAATGAGGATAAACAAATACTACGGATAACAATGATCTTTAGAAGAGTCAAAAACTGATGACATCGGAACGTTTCCGGGGTCACATCCATTTTGAATTTGATAAATGCATCGCTTGTGAAGTATGTGTTCGTGTATGTCCTATTGATCTACCCGTTGTAGATTGGAAATTGGAAAGTAATATTCAAAAGAAACCGCTGTTTAATTACAGTATTGATTTTGGAATCTGCATATTTTGTGAAAATTGTGTGGAGTAAGGGGTAATTTAGGAAAGTTAAATAAAATGTGTCCTTATAAACAATGATCTTTTTTAGGTTAAGTCTTCAAATCGGTCATTATAAACAAAAATCCATTATTATTATTATTATTTTCATGTCTCTTCGTACCAACCGCCTCCCATTCCCAAATTTCTTCCCTCTAATTGTCTTACAAAACCTTTTTCCTTCTCAACCCTTCAACTTTGCGGGCCTCATTCCCAAATTTCTTCCCGGTAATTTGCAGGCCTCGTTATCTTTCATGTTGTTGTAACAGAAGGAAAAGGATGAGATCAATTTTTATAACCCAAAACAATGAAAAACTTGCAATTTGAATGACAAATCTAGGTTGTTAACGAATTTGCGGTATCTGCAGAGTTTTTAATGAAGAAGGATGATGGTTAAATTTATATATTTTTAATTTTAATTTTAATTTTAATTTTTGTCAATATAGCAAGAATAATGATGAGTACCTCAAAAAAAAATATACTGATGATGCGTGCATTTCTGAATTTTTGTTTGTATTACCTCAATCCTCCCATGGAGTTTTTTTTTTTTTTTTTTTTTTGTGGGGATCCCATGGAGTTTTGCATACAAGAACAAGAGAGGAAGAAGGAAATATACCAAGGGAGAGGAAAGGACAGTCACGTGCGTGCAATTGAAGTAAAAACTATTATTATTATAATAGAGTAAAACGACTGCATTTTTAGTTGGACATAACAATGAGACAGCTTGCCTTGTCTGCGTAATTATAATCTCCCGAAAATTCAAGAAGGGTAAAGATGTAAAAAGAAATTTAACTATCTATATTTCTATTTTATATTAACCTAAAGGAAAATAATTAAAAGGTATTAATTATTTAATTAAAGGATTTTGACTAATGAATAATTAATGGGTATAATAG
This sequence comes from Gentiana macrophylla, assembly GCA_026214975.1. Taxonomy (NCBI): domain Eukaryota; kingdom Viridiplantae; phylum Streptophyta; class Magnoliopsida; order Gentianales; family Gentianaceae; genus Gentiana; species Gentiana macrophylla. The sequence goes on from CM047807.1 coordinate 26,131,503, forward strand.
GGGTATAATTACCTAATTTACTCATTAGTCAGGTTTTTTTTTTTCGAAAAAAACAAACAACGGCGGCATGTTGTTCAAAGGAAAAATAAGTTCGGACGCTGTTTTTCAAATTCGGAATTTAAGGGTTGATTTTCGATGCAGACCATATTTGAAGAAATTGATCACCGCGAGAAGACGATCATTTCGATACTAGCTGTTCTTTTTTTCGGTAAGTTTTCATTCCTAGCACTAATTATAGATCCGTTTGTTCTTGAGAAAATCTGAAATTTTGGCGAATTAGAGGATTGGCTAATCGTAGCTTGTCGTTTAATTATCGTAGGATCAATATTCGTAAAAGTGGTTGAAATCGAGGATTGAAACTTTTTACAACTCGTTTTGCTTTAAATTTCATTTTTGAGATTGCAAAGGTAAGGGATGTTCTTAAACTGATGATTAATTTTATATTATGCGGTTGATATAGCTTTGTGCTGCTTCAATTGATGAATTTCCCAATTGATTAAAATATATATACGTACATGGTGTAAAGTACTAGCAGGATGAACTCGTAAATATACTTTGATATAGTTGTATATGTTTTATTTAAGTTTGGTTTCTACCGGTACTAAATTCCCAGGTGGCTGCCGGGTGAAAACAAAAGAGCAGGGATATAAATGTGTAATTCGTTTTATTTTCTTTCATTCTCACAGAAAAAAAAAAAAAAAAAAAAAAAAAAAAAAAAAAAAAAAACAAAACAGCCAGCCTTTGTTCCTTCTTATTTTGTTTTCATCCGGATAATAATAATAATAATAATAATAATAATAATAATAATAGTAACATGCAACGGTGGTATTTATGTTCCTAATTATTATACGACAGGATAATATTCGTCCTGTTTAGATATGACTTGTGTACAATGTATAATGAATTGGTATGTATGCCTTTGAAGGCATTATATGTTAATTCAGAATGCCTAACTACGACACAGTAGTCTTGCAGCAAGACTACAACCGAGACCTCTGCGGGGAGAAGGTGGGAGCACCGGAAGGCGTTCTTTGGGCCTTGTGGGACATTGCCTTAGTAGTCAATTATCCTTTTACAACGTGCTAGATAGTGTAACTAGATGTCCAGGACTATAAGTCCTTAGGGAGCCTTTATGTGAATGAATCAGGTGGTTAGATCTAAACTCGTAAATACATATGTGGATGTCTAAAAGCTAAAACGCCAATATCATTGGTGAGGCACATTTTTGATATCGAAGCATGGGACACTTACTACTCCTACAGGACAACGTGTAACTCCCACATGGAACACGAGTCCATACCCCCAGAGCGGTGCAAACTATGTTGTGGTGCATTTTCACCATGCGTAGTGTCCTTTGGTATTGATGTAACAAGCTTACTTGTGCAAGGATGTACTATGTGATCTAGTAAAGGGTGAGTGTGATCTCAATGCAACCTATGTGGTAGAGATTGTAGAACGTAACTTGTTATATATGATATGCTATTTATTGTAGCCGTTTCTTCTACCCCTTACTAAGTACGTTTGTACTTACCCCCTCTTCTTTATTGTCCCCACCCCGAGAAGGTGGTGTATTTGTAGGTTGTTTTCGAGGCCACAGAGGAGTGACCCGGAGATGATGCAGATGAAGTTTACTGTTCTAAATTTTCTGTTGTAATTTGGTATAGATTCTCTTAATCTCTGTAATGATAGAAATCAGTGAGTTGACTTTGTGGATACCAATATGTACAGGTTAATTGTATTTGATGGTTATAGTAAAGCCTTTTGATGTTGTACTAAATGCAACATGTGTTACCTTTGGTCGTTTAGTAGTGTTTTAACTACCCGAGTCAGTCGTTTTACCTTCCGCTTGTTCTCTGATGTTTGACTACGTAAGGCTTATGTATATTATTAGATTAAATTTTAATTATATGCGTGCCGAGCTTTCTTTTCTGGATAAGGAATCGGTATCCGGGACAGGGGCGTCACAGTTGGTATCAAAGCGGCAAGTAACACCGCTGCATAGGACTTAAACTCTTAAGATGTTGTCTAGTTCTGTTTAGAATCTTAATATGAGAATCTTGCAGTTAGATCTTTTAAGTGTAGACCCTCTTAAGTTAGTCCGCTATGCAAGGAACCCGATAAGGTTGAAGCCGTTACACCAAACCATGTTAATCTAGAATCAAGTGAAACCCTTTAAGTAAAGCTTTGGGATCGGAGTCTTATGTCTACACCTTCAAGGTGAGGTTCTCTTGGTTGATTTTTCCTTACACTTCCTATCGTGATCTTTCCACTTTCATTTACACATCAATATCAAAGTCTACTTTTGACTTGGCCAACCTTTGTAGAGTACGATATCTGTTTCGACTCTACAAATCCTCCAATTTCTCCTTTCACTTTTACTTGCTTTGTTGTTTATCAAAATCTTTGACCCTGCTTTACTCGATATGGGTTCCACTCGAACTCCATATACAATTCTAACTTTTCCAGGTGCTTCTTTATTCAATTCAACCACCGGTGTTAAAGGTTTGTTGCTTTAATACACTTCATCGTCTTTGGAGTTGACTTTATCCAACAAGGGCAAATACTTTTGTTCCTGTGTTTGCCTTTCATGTAAAACCGTTTCCCTTGTTCCAAAAATTCTGAAAATTTTCAGAATAGTAGATCATTGTTTTTTCTACAATTTCTATTTTTGCCTCAACTCAATAATCATGGTGGATGGTTCAGAAAATCCATGTTGATGCCGGACACTCTGTCCAGAAAATCTGCAGCAGCACTTTCACTTATTCTTCTGTTTTGAACAGGTTAAATGCCTTCAATTGACCTGAATTTTTGATATGTTTCAGATAACACCTTTATCTATAACTTTCCTTTTGGAATCAAGTCCAAGTTCCTTTTCGTTTGATCACAAACTGCAATCTGAGTCAGTGTTTAATAATCTGGAAATTCTGACAGCTTCTGCACTCGGCGACAATAATTGTTTTTGACCAACTTCTTGACATTCAAAAATTCTAAACCCTTGCTATCATCTGGGAAACCCCAGTACCTAAATATTTTCTCTTTTGATCGTGCTTAAATTCTTTTTCTTTTGGGCTGCACGAGTCGATAAAGACAGATCCGGAGTAAATATCAACTCCAACCGCCTAAAAAGAACCTTCACCTCCTGACTTAAGGCCAAGGCTAAGAGAGTGATAAGTTATGACTGTTGTGTTCTAGAAGTTGATCCCTGGAGTTGATCTCCTCCTAAGTTAAGTCTTTTAGAAGGATGTTTGTGAGGCTAACGTTATGGTTTCTTTTGCAGGTATAAACAAGCACCATGATGTTACATTCCGGTATGCCACGCTTGAAGTTCAAATTCTTTTATGCCTTTCTTCAACCATGCGTTTTCTAGTAAATAACTTCCATTAGATTCCTCACTTGAGGTATTTGAGTTCAATAACTTCTCGCCATCTTCTATCATGAATTATCTCAGAAACATATCTCCTGAAGCCTTCCTTTGTGAACAAGTTCACTCCTTCTTACTTTTCAAAATCAAAGAAACAAGTTCTATCTAATGTTGCATTGTTGTACTTTCATTCTTCCTTTTAAATCCAAAATTGATTAAATCTCCTAATGACAGAACATTCTTCCTACTAGTGTTCATTCCCAGCTTCCCTCCTAAGGGTAGTGTTGATATATATTGTAAGCTTTTCATCTAATGTTGTCTGCTCTTTCAAGGTATGCATCTCACCATTTTGCCAGTCAGGTCTTTAAATCCTACTATGTCATACATTTTCAATTACTTACCCTTAAACTTTTGGCAATCTACACTAAAACAGTGCAAGCAAAATGTAGTCTCTGCCAAGATGCCTTCCGAACCTATCTAGCCAACCAACATTTGAACTCCCAAAATTTTATTAATTTCAATTCAAGGGAATGCACCTTGTATCTTTCAGTTTTAAATCTCGTTCAGGCCATTTAGAGCCATGAACCACCAGACACACCTTTTGACATTCCATCTTCAGCCTTGGTGTTTCTATAACAATTTTGTTACACCGGTTGAAATGTCTATTTTGTTTTGGCCCTTTTCGTATCCCCATAAGGGATAACTCTGAGCATTCATTCTTTGACACTGTACTATTTCGCTCGAGTAGTGCAACCTTGAACCCCTAAATTAGATCATCAATGATCTTTTACACCTCTTATTGAAAGTATGAAATAATTTCTTGAAATCAAGCTTTATTTAAGCGTCTATTTTTTTTTTCCCTTCACTTAAAAAAAAACTTGTTTATCGCAGACCTTTAAAAAGATAAATAAAAGAAAAAAACTTTTGATTTTCCTTTACATTACTTTGAGAAATTTCTATTCCGTTTCAATCTTGAATAACCTCTCTTTGATGTAAACTTGGACACTTCTTGACAAGTTTTATTCCTTCCTATGACATTTGGGCATGCTCGTTTTGGCACCATAACTTCTTCATTGTAACGCCCCGTTTCCGGACACCGAGTCCTTATCCGGAAAGAGCGCTCGGCACATATATTATCAAATAAAAACTCAATAATACATGCAAGCCTTACGTCATCCATCAAAAATCAAACGACGCGGAAGATAAAACAACTCAACAACTCGGGAAAACCAAACGATCGAAACATACGGTAATCAATGCTGTGAAGAAAAACTAAATCCAATAAAAGATCTAAACATCCAGAATTCAATCCAAAAGGTCTCAAAGGTAACTAATCCAAAAGGAAGAACAACATTATTCAAAACTTGAAACAACTGTTTTAAAAGAAACAAACTAAAAGATCTAAGTCTTCAAACTCCAACTCAAACGTCCTCGTCACCAAAGAACTCATCAGCGGTAACTACCTGTTCATCTTCTTTGGGGAAAGGGAAAGACAAAGACAACGTAACGGGGTAAGTACAAAAGTACTTAGTAACGTGTAGAAGATCGTACAACCATGCCCTCATAAAGAAATAAAAGCAATACCGTCTTTTATTAATTCATTTCCGTTATTAGCCCTAGCTAACTATCATATTATGTTCATCGCATAACATGAGGTTCCAAGGGTATCTATCTTAGCTCAAGTTTGTTACATCACGAATAACAAGGGCACTACGCCTAGTAATAGGATGTACTAGGACAACTGGGTGCAACCTACTTAGAGACTCGCTCTAGTAGCCCGGGAATATCGAGTCCCGATAGTGTGATGACGGCGAGTGCACGGGACGCTTTATCCGCCAATCGATTGACCGGCGTGGGTACAAGCTACTTTGTGCAGTCGGAGGACACATCGCGATATTGTACTATGCCTTACCAAGCATTGCATGATGTTTAAGATTTTAATCTAACACATACGTTTGATTAGATGTTTAACTAGCCACTTAAGAGTTTCAGGTAAGCTCCCTCACACTTCCTACCTCGTACTTAGACCTCTAGCCACGGACAAGCCCTAGCAATTACACTGAGACATCGATAAACCCTAGCTTATCGAAGCACAAGGCAAATCCGAAGCTTTCGGTGGTCCCACACTTCATCTTTTAGGAATCCATGTGGTGCGGAACTAAACGCACGAAGCTAGTTTGAGCTTTGTCACGTAAGGTTATGCGGTAAAGATCATGTTATAAAGCCACGAGAAGCAAAGCGACATCACAAGACAATAGAAAACTAGAGACCGAGACCAACGCCCGACCAACGGATCAACGCCGCCCGTCCGAAGACCGAGCGCCCGTCCACGCTTCAAGCCGCCACATCTCCGTATGAAAAACTACTCGCTTGGGCGCCCGCCCGAGAAAGTCAACGCCCGTCCAATTTGCGGAGGAAGCAGGCGCCCGTCCATTAGGCCAGGCGCCCGTTCATCCAAACTCAATTCAATCTCAGTATCAAAATTTCACCTGAACGCTCGTCCAAAGGAGGCGGGCGTTCGTCCACTTTGAAGGAACCGGACGCCCGTCGAATCCCTGGGCGCCCGTCCACGGGAATTTCCGAGTGCGCAACCTAACCCTGCGATTTCCATCGCACATGCACCCCAAAAACTTCGATTTTTAACGGATAAAAGCAGCAGAAAACAGTACAAAAAGATTGCCTACAACCTTACGAGAACTTAGCCATACGATAAGAAAACCACGTTACCTCGATTCTTGCGAGCTACTATGATCCAAGCAACCACACTTGAAAAAGATAAACCTTTTTAACACCGAGCCTAAAAGCGATTGAACCACGGGATTACTACGATGCTTAAACACGTAAAAACGCGGGTTGAACGCTAAACGAACCACTAAACAAGAACGATGATTAGAACTTACGTTAACGGCTCTAAGGATGGTTGATATCCAAACGATCCTCTTGTCGCGGTGATTCTTTTTCCCTTGAGATGTCTGTCCAAAAGATCAACGGATTAAGCACTGGGATCGAAAGTTCTTCTCTCTTTTTTTTAAAACTTGCGTGCCTCCTCTCAAAATACGCGGCTCCCTTTTTTTTTTGACAAAAGTGATTAGGTTAATTAGGATTTGTTTCCTTTTATAAATCCCAATTTTCCTAATTACTTAAAATTCTTAATTATCCCCTTTTCTTTTATAAAACCTTTAAAACAAGAGAACATAATATTCCGATTTATCAAAGACCGAAATGCCCTTTATCCAAAAATCGGGATATTACATTCCTCCCCTTAAGAGGAGTTTAGGTCCTCGAAAACTAAAACATACTGGAAGATGGGGAACTCGGGAACTCGTCCAACATATACGCTTCCACTTCCCAGGTGGCTTCCGTCGGTGCATGGTTGCTCCATTGCACTAACACTAACGGAATCATTCGCCTCTTGATCATCCTTTCCTTTCTAACCAAAATCTTGATCGGCTTTTCCACGTATGATAGGTTGTCTTGTAACACCTACGGATCAATTTTGATTCCACATCCACTTTTGATAAACACTTCTTAAGCATCGATCGTGGAAGACATTGTGGACTCTAGACATCGATTCCGGCAACTGTAGTTTATAAGCCAACTTCCCAACTCTTTCGATGATATCAAAAGGTCCTACGTATCTTGGACTTAGCTTTCCTTTCTGACCAAACCTCTTGACACCCTTCATTGGAGACGCTCGAAGGTAAACTCGTCCCCGACATCGAACTCTAGCGGTCTCCTTCTAACATCGGCCCAACTCTTTTGGCGATCTTGTGCGGCTTTTGATTCTTCCTTATCATCTCGATCTTCTCCTTGGCTTCTTTGAACCATCTCCGGCCCTGTGATGTGTTTCTCTCCTACTTCATCCCAATAAAGTGGAGTCCTGCACTTCCTACCATACAAGGCCTCAAAAGGTGGCATTCCCAAACTTGCGTGGTAACTGTTATTGTAAGCGAACTCCGCCAAGTTGAGGTAATCTATCCATGAACCTCGGCATCCAAAACACAAGCTCTAAGCATATCCTCAAGAGTGCGAATCGTTCTCTCGGGTTGCCCGTCCGTCGAGGATGAACAGTTTGTGCTCAAATCGGTCTTCATTCAAAAGCTTTCTGAGACCTTTCCAAAGCGTCGATGAATCTACTATCACATCGGATACAATAGATAAAGGCACACCATGAAGCTTCACTATATTGTCGATGTACATAGTAGCGAACTTCTTTATAGGCATGTCTACCTTACACGGCAAGAAATGGGCTGATTTGGTAAGTCTATCCACAATCACCCAAATCATGTCATGACCCCGCTCTTCGTCTTAGGCAAACCGGTGATGAAATCCATCGTGATATTCTCCCATTTCCATTCCGGTATCTCAAAGGTTTCAAAGACAAACCTCCTGGCCTCTTATGTTCTGCTTTCACCCTCGACATGTATCGCATCTAGCGCCACGAACTCTGCGATCCCTAACTTCATACCAGGCCACCAGTATCTTTCCTTGAGATCTCTATACATCTTAGTGGCTCCGGGATGAACCGCAAAAGCAATCTTGTGAGCCTCATCCATAACCTTCTCTCTTAGACCATCCACATCCGGTACACACAAGCGGTCTCCATACCAAAGATAACCACTCTTGTCAAGCGATAGCCCATTGTAGGTTTTTCTCGGGCCACACGCTTCAAATTAACCATCTTTGGGTCCTTATCTTGTTTAAACCGTATTTCATCTAGCAGATTTGACCTCGCCATCAATGGCGCCATAAAGCTGGTCTTCATCCTTACGCTCAACCACTTCAATCTGCATTCTATCCAAGCGATCCACAACTTCTTGTAAGGTGGTGATAGCATTAACCGCGCTCTCGGCTAAGTGCATCACCACGACATTCGCCTTACCGGGTGGTATTGAATGTCCAAGTCGTAGTCCTTCACAAACTCTAACCATCTTCTTTGTCTCATGTTGATTCTCACGAGTAAAGAAGAACTTAAGGCTCTTATGATCCGTGAAGATCCTTGTCTTGACACCATACAAATAGTGTCTCCAAAGCTTGAGCAAACACCACTGCCGCCAAACTCCAAGCCGTGTGTAGGGTAATTCTTCTCATGCACCTTTAGTTGCCTAGGCATAAGCAATCACCTTTCCGATCGTGCATCAAAACACAACCCAAACCTTGACCCGATGCATCTGTATAAGCGTCATAATTATCAAAACCTCCGTAACGCCAACACAGAGCTGTGGTCAACTTTTCTTTCAAAGTCCGAAGGCTTCCTCACATTCATCAGTCCACTCATACTTGGCGTTCTTACGAGTAAGTCTCGTAAGAGGTGTAGCTATCTTCGAGAAATCCTTTACAAACTTCCGGTAATACCTGCGGACCCAAGAAACTTCTTATCTCTACATCGATGTCGGGTCAGGCCACTTAGAGACGACTTTTTCTATCTTTCTTTGGATCCACTTTAATACCTTCTCCGAAACTATATGTCCAAGAAAGCCGACTTGATCCAACCAAAACTCGCACTTGGAAAACTTGGCATACGACTTGTTCTCTTTTAAGGTTTGTAGTACTACCCCTAGATGTTCTTCATGCTCTTTCTCGTCTTTAGAGTATACCAAAATGTCGTCTATGAAGACAATCACAAACTTGTCGAGATAAGGCATGAAAACTCTTTGCATCAAATCCATGAATTTCGATGGAGCATTAGTGAGTCAAACGGCATGACCAAAAACTCATAATGTCCATACCTAAATCTTGAAGGTTGTCTTAGTATATATCGACACCTTGATTTTTAACTGATGGTAACCGGACCTAAGATCAATCTTAGAGAACACCTTCTTACCTTGCAACTGGCTGAACAGATCGTCAATCCTTGGTAAAGGATACTTATTCTTGATTGTCAGTTTATTCAACTCTCTGTAGTCGATGCACAAGCGCATACTCCCATCTTTCTTCTTCACAAACAAGACCGGTGCTCCCCACGGTGATGTACTTGGTTGGATGATGTTTTTCTCTAACATGTCCTTAAGCTGAATCTTCAACTCTTTCAACTCAGCTGGTGCCATCCTGTATGGCGCTTTAGCTACTGGTGAAGCTCCTGCGATCAACTCGATCTCAAACTCTATGGCCCTATCAGGCATATGTCCTGGCAAATCTTCTGGGAAGACTTCAGGAAATTCTCTAACCACACGAGTCTCTCCTAACTCGGGTTTGAGCTTTTCCTTATCTAGCGCGTACACCACAAAACCTTGGCAGCCACCGCCTCAAGGCTTTTAAAGCTTTAGCTTCTTTGAGATGATCGGATCTTTGTTTCTTGCTAGGCTTGTATACGATACCTGGAAAGTCTTAGTGATTTTTCTGGAACTTTAAAGATTACTCTCTTGCCTTTGCAATCCAAATAGACATGGTTCTTAGATAACCAGGTCCATGCCTAGGATAACATCAAAGTCGAGAAATCCAACACCGTCAAAGCATCTTGGCTTTGGTAAGTCCCAACTCTAATGTCGATGAGGGTGTGACTTGAGCACATCTAGTAACTCGGCCCAACGGGTGGTTATACTCAAAGGTCTCTCCAACTCCTTAAGGGGTAGGTTTAACTTCTTAACTATCCTTGGAGAAACAAAAGTTCTGAAGCTCCGGTATCAAGCAGATGAAAAGCGCTAGATTATCTATGATTATGGTACCTAACAAGTGAATCAATTTACATACAAATATGTAATATCATATATGCGCTATATCATATTAAATATTTATAAGAAACACAAACACTGAAAAGTACCTGTCACCACAAAGTCATCTAACTCCTCTGGCTCCGCATCAGTTGCAAAAACACGGCTGGTGCGCTACTGTAGGCGATTGCCTCTTTGGTTACCTCGATCCTCTGTCTGATTCCCTTGAGAGATCTTCTTAGGACACGCCTCGAGTAATGTCCCACTTCCCCACAGTGGAAACAACTCGTGCTACCTGCCATGCAATCTCCTGAATGTGCCTTGTTACACTTAGCACAAACCGGTGGTGTTCCACTTGTCGAACTCCTCGTTGCTGAACTCCCTGTCTTCTTAACATTCTCTTTGTGGCGCCCTCTACTACCTCCTTGAAAATTTGCGAATGGCCTCTTGTCCCCAACTACAAGCTGTCGGCTGTTGGCAAACCTTTCATTGTCAATGCTCTATCCATGACGCTTGCCATACTCGTCGGTCTATCTCCAAGCATACCTTTTGCCACCTCGTGTGACAACCCTTCCATAAACTTGTCTATCTTCTTTTCTTCACTCTTCATAATCTCGGGTAGAACACCTTGCCCTCGTGAAACTTCTGCGAGTCTTGTGTCCTTCGTAGTATTTCTTCCCCTGTTTTAAACTCGAAACTCGTTGGCCTTTGCATTTTGTGCCGTTCTAGGAAGTATTCTGATAGAACAACTCCTTGAATACCGCCCATATCTGTGATTCTAGGATTAGCTTGCTCATAAGACTCCATCCAACTCTGCATTACACCGCCAACAAGGATATCGCCAACCGAGCCCATTCGGATTCGGGGCCCTCGTGTTTTGCATGCCTTTTCAAAGCAGCGAAGCCACAAGTCTGCTGCTGCTTTGGCTCAACATTACCGAAAAACTCGGTACTGTGCTAGCCTTCACCTTCTCATACCAGTCTATTGGTCTATCAGACCCCCCGGCTAGCTGCTTTGTATCGGGTGGGGCATTCGATAACTCTGCTGCGGTGGGTGTAGCCAGTGCTCTGAAAAAGAACTCGATCTAGGTGGTGGTGGTGGTAGAAGCTGTCGGTGAGGAGTGAAACTCAATGGTGTAGAGCGGAAACATGGATGCTGTGGATAAGCGAAGAAGCGGCGGCCGGTGGGTTAGAAAGTCCCAACCCGGTCCAAGTGGTGGTCCTTGGGGTGATGTAAAGCGTGCACAGCGAGTGCTAAACCTTGAAGGACCCGCTTGTTCCACTCGACCTCTAACAGAATTGCTTGGTCCTTGATTCCCACCATGACTGGGGTTGTTCACTTGAGTGACCGGAGGAATCTGAGTAGCTGGTCCACTCCTCCTCCTTCTCGGAACCACAACCTCAGTAAAATCCGTCTCTGCATTACTTGTGCAGGTATTATACGCCTCGGCGTTATACGAACTAGTTCCTCCTCTAGTAAGCACCATCCTGTAGCCAAGAAAGAGAGGGGTTACTAAAGCTCTAACCTTATCTTAAAGAAAAATCAAGTCCTACACAGCAAGGAAAACCTTTCTCTCTGATACCAACTGTAACGTCCCGTTTCCGGACACCGAGTCCTTATCGGAAAGAAGCGCTCGGCACATATATTATCAAATAAAAACTCAATAATACATGCAAGCCTTACGTCATCCATCAAAAATCAAGCGACGCGGAAGATAAAACAACTCAACAACTCGGGAAAACCAAGCGATCGAAACATACGGTAATCAATCTTTGTGAAGAAAAACTAAATCCAATAAAAGATCTAAACATCCGTAATTCAATCCAAAAGGTCTCAAAGGTAACTAATCCAAAAGGAAGAACAACATTATTCAAAACTTGAAACAACTGTTTTAAAAGAAACAAACTAAAAGATCTAAGTCTTCAAACTCCAACTCAAACGTCCTCGTCACCAAAGAACTCATCAGCGGTAACTACCTGTTCATCTTCTTTGGGGAAAGGAAAAGACAAAGACAACGTAACGGGTAAGTACAAAAGTACTTAGTAACGTAGAAGATCGTACAACCATGCCCTCGTAAAGAAATAAAAGCAATACCGTCTTTTATTAATTCATTTCCGTTATTAGCCCTAGCTAACTATCATATTATGTTCATCGCATAACATGAGGTTCCAAGGGTATCTATCTTAGCTCAAGTTTGTTACATCACGAATAACAAGGGCACTACGCCTAGTAATAGGATGTACTAGGACAACTGGGTGCAACCTACTTAGAGACTCGCTCAGTAGCCCGGGAATATCGAGTCCCGATAGTGTGATGACCGGCAGAGTGCACCAGACGCTTTATCTGGCCAATCGATTGACCGGCGTGGGTACAAGCTACTTTGTCTGGTCAGAGGACACATCGCGATATTGTACTATGCCTTACCAAGCATTGCATGATGTTTAAGATTTTAATCTAACACATACGTTTGATTAGATGTTTAACTAGCCACTTAAGTGTTTCGGAGTAAGCTCCTCACACTTCCTACCTCGTACTTAGACCTCACAGCCACGGACAAGCCCTAACAATTACACGGACATCGATAAACCCTAGCTTATCGAAGCACAAGGCAAATCCGAAGCTTTCGGTGGTCCCACACTTCATCTTTTTAGGGAATCCATGTGGTGCCGGAACTAAACGCACCAGAAGCTAGTTCAGAGCTTTGTCACGTAAGGTTATGCAGTAAAGATCATGTTATAAAGGCGAGAAGCAAGGCGACATCACAAGACAATAGAAAACTAGAAGACAGACCAACGCCCGACCAGCGGTGAACGCCCGTCCGAGAAGACCGAACGCCCGTCCACCTTCAAGCCGTCACATCCTGTATGAAAAACTACTCCTTGGACGCCCGTCCAGAAAGTCCGAACGCCCGTCCAATTTGCAGAGGAAGCAGACGCCCGTCCATTAGGCCAGACGCCCGTTCATCCAAACTCAATTCAATCCTATATCAAAATTTCACCCTGAACGCTTGTCCAAGGGAACTGGACGTTCGTCCACTTTGCAGAGGAACCGGACGCCCGTCCGAATCCCTGGGCGCCCGCCCACCGGGAATTTCCCGAGTGCGCAACCTAACCCTGCGATTTCCATCGCACATGCACCCCAAAACTCGATTTTTAACAGATAAAACAGCGAACGCAGATACAAAAGATTGCCTACAACCTTACGAGAACTTAGCCATACGATAAGAAAACCACGTTACCTCGATTCTTGCGAGCTACTACGATCCAAGCAACCACACTTGAAAAAGATAAACCTTTTTAACACCGAGCCTAAAAACGATTGAACCACAGGATTACTACGATGCTTAAACACAGAAAAACGCAGGTTGAACGCTGAAACGAACCCTAAACAAGAACGATGATGAGAACTTACGTTAACGGCTCTAAGGATGGTTGATATCCAAACGATCCTCTTGTCGCGGTGATTCTTTTTCCTTGAGATGTCATCCAAAAGATCAACGGATTAAGCCTGGGGATCGAAAGTTCTTCCTCTCTCTTTTTTAAAACTTGCGTGCCTCCTCTCAAAATATGCGGCTCCCTTCTTTTTTTTTTGACAAAAGTGATTAGGTTAATTAGGATTTGTTTCCTTTTTATAAATCCCAATTTTCCTAATTACTTAAAATTCCTTAATTATCCCCTTTTCTTTTATAAAACCTTTAAAACAAGAGAACATAATATTCCGATTTATCAAAGACCGAAATGCCCTTTATCCAAAAATCGGGATATTATTGGGACCTTTACTCTCTTCTTGAATTCTCAATCGCTTAGTCCTTCAGGTGCTCGACCTTGCACATTTGCTTTGCCTGTTTACTATTGTGGGATGATTCTTCTACGACATTCATGAGAGCTAGGAACTCTCTTAGTTCGCCAACAACCACCTTACTTATCAAATCATTAATGAATAAGGTCACTTGCCAAACGTTTTCAAGTCCATTATTCTTTTCCTCTTGTATTATTTTTTTTAAGTCTAACATGCGATGTTTTCCGTAACGTCCCAACTCTTTAGGGCTTAAGTAAAAGCTCATTATCTTTCTTTAAATGGTCTGAGTTTCTTTGCACACCACCGTAACTTGCAGGATTTCACTTTCTAAAAAGAACTTCATCTACAGGAAGTCCTTTTGTTTCCTTCCTTTTGGTAATTCTTTTATACTATGGTACAATGCTCATCCTTCAATCTTGTACCGACTTCAAACTTCCCTTAACCTGGAATCACCATGTTTTGTTTGTAACCCCTACAACCTCTCTTGTTTTGAGAACTTATTGCCTCTTCTTCGGCTTACCAAGTTGACTTACCACCCTGGTGCTCAACTTGCCACTTCTCAATTTTTTCGGCTTTTCAAGAAAACCCTTACCAGAGAAAAATCTAACCGGTAATGGTTAAATCTAAACCAATTGTTTTTTTATTTTTACTCAAACATTTATCTCTCCTTGCATTGTTGTACCGCTTTTCAGCTTTTGTTGTTTTCCACATCGGTTCCGTCCTCAGAACTTTTGCCAGATATTTTATATCTCAATTTTTTCCCAGCATAAGTTCCCTTGGTATAATCGAAATATCCAAAGGTCGCCATCTTGGAGACCCTTCTTGCAACACTTCTTACAGAAGTGTTGTGTTTTCTTTAACCTCACCACAAGCATTGGATCAGACTAATAGAGAGAAAGTATGGAAGATACGTGTTTCTCCCTTCCTGAGAAATCTCAGAAACCCTTCAGCCAGAATCCTTGCAGTTTTACAGCAAGCTTGTGTTAGATGTAATATCGTCGGATCAATCATAGATTGACCCGATTACGCAGCGGAATGCATCAGATCTAGATCTAAATGAAACAAAGAACATAAATTAAAGATCTAACTACAAGGGGGTTTAGGAGCCTACCTTTTTGTGGTGCTTAACTCCAAGAACAAAAAGGCTCCTTGAACACGTGTATGAGCAGCCACAGCCTTCCAACGTGTGTCTCCCAGCAACACCAGGTGGATGGTGTTTCCCGCCGCTGGACCTCCTTAATATGCTACCGGAATAATCCCGAAGATTATTCCAACTAGAAACCCTAAAAACTATAGCCGAAAATTCCAAGCTATATTCTTATGAATAATGGCGTGTTTATTGTGTGTCAAAAGGCTTGGGAGAACTCTCTTTATATAGGAGAGTAATCCTTGTCCTCCAGGGATTTAATAATTAAGAGATAATTATTAGATTAATCTTTTTTCCAAATAAAAGATAAATAAAATAATTATCCCAAACAAATTAGGATAAATCATATTATTATCTAATATTCCATGAATTATCATTTAACAAATAAAAGATAAATCACATATTAAATAATTATCCAAGAAAACTAATTTTTTAATAATATTTAATATTAAATATGCGCCCCACCCCTTAAAAATTAAGGTCACACGCACATTTCTATATTTGACCAATTAGGTCAAAAAGTCAACACACAAATTTAGGCCGAGTCCACGAAAAATGTCTTTTCCATGTATTTAATTATTTAGTCCAACTAAACAATTAATCCACATATCAAATTAAATAGTCTAATTCACTATTTAATTATAATTGAGGTGAAGCGAAGAGAAAACTAATTATGCTATTTTGGGAGCCACGTCGGGGACCATGGACCCATATTCAGTAGCTACAATAAATCGAATAAAATTATTCATCAGACAGAATAATTATATCCAACCTATTAATTCGGGATTACACCACCATAAACCCGGCCCGAACTCTATCGAATATAGATAACTTACACTCAATTTATGAGTGAAAGCGTCCATCGATATAATCATTACATACGGATAAATCCTCCATAGATTGCTCACTTCGATTCGGGATATTTCCGTAAACCCTTCTATAAAACATATTCTCTTTTTTACCATTAACCTACAGTGATCAATTAGTTCATATACAATATAATATGAACTCGGCCGATCGATCGATTTTAGGGTTAACAAATAAAGAAGCTGTCCGTATACTTCCCGAGGAAGAAATGGATTCCATATCTCGTGATAGATACGGACTACTCACTCATCCCGAGAATAGAGCCAACGAGAAGTGTTGGACCACATCTTTGAAGTGATCCTTACTTACACATCAAACCCTACTCTAGTCTAAGCGGTTGTGCGTGATCACCTCAGATTGAGATTAATCCATATATGATCATCTTGTGATTCGATAAGACTTCTTCGATTACGGAATTATATCGAGAACTCAAATCAAATCGGTTCATATTTATATGATTATCATCATATATAAATGCCCACTAGTACCTACCTATTACCGATAGTCCGGATAAGACTATCACACCGTAAAGTGTTCTGGGCGCATTATTAGCATATTAATCATGAGACCCGTACTCGGATTAATCAACGCTACGGACTAAGTTAATTTTAAGTACATCTCACTAACTCAATCCTCTTGTGTATAGCCATACACTGAGTTATGTGATTACATAAACGAGGTACTTAGGGTTTTCAGTAGTGTCTTAATTATAAGCACACATGCATATAATAAGATGAATTATTAATTCTGCCCTAAAACAATTACATAATTGTCTTTCGGGCACTACACCTAACAACTTGTGCCGCAATGAGGGGTCGATAGTGCCAAGAGTTGCGGACCAGTTGAAAGTTAAAACAACTCTGATTCAGTCAGCAAACGGAAGTAAAGTGTGTTGTACCGTTGATTGCAAGATGCGAGGCAGTTAATGAGATCGTGAAGGAACAAGATGAAGGTCTATTTGTTTCCGTTTACAAGTGAGTGGCCGTAACCAAACCTGCCAGTGGTCGCGAGTTAGATGAAGATTGCAACCGTTGGCATCAAAACCGGCTTTGTGCTCCGAGTGTGGGAAATTTGAGGAAGAAAGTGAGAGATAAAGCCCACAAGATAGCATTTGTAGTCCATGCCAGGGCAACCATGTATGTAGAGAGTCGAATCAACAACGTTGGAGGCCTTTAATGAACATAGAGATAGTATAGCTGCTTAAAACACAGGTTACCACGACAATTACCAGATGCCACATTTTGAAGCTCTGCATGGAAGAATGTGTAGAATGTCAGTTTTCTGGGATGAAGAGGAACAGTGACAGAATGCAAGACCAGAGTTGAGACAGCAAGTCAACGAGAAGATCGAGGAGAACCGTCACAACCTTGGCTCAAGACAGGTAGGAGAGTTAGGAAGATGGAAGAAGAAGACTGTTAGAGTTTGAAGTTGAAGATAAAGTGAATCTTAAGACGTCCCCAATTAAATGAGTAAGACGGCTTAGGGCGACATGCAACTAAGCCCCAATTATGAAGGCCTTACGTGATATTGGCTAAAGTCAGAATTTTAGCTTATCCGTTTGTTGTTACCATAATCCCTTTTCACGAGTGCGCGACGTCCTTCATGTGTTAATGATAAGGGAATGCTTAACCGATAATGATGTGGAAGCAAGCATTGACCTTGAAATGTTTGAAGAGATCTTGACCTACGCGGAAGAATCAAATGCACTTTAAAACGGAAGATGAAAAAAGTTAAGAAGAAAGACGTACAACTAGTCTTGGTTCAATTGAGCAATCACACACCGGCAGAAACGACATGAGAGTTAGAAGACGAGACGTTTTGTGAAGTTCCAGAGTTCATGCACCTCGAGTTATGAACAGTTTCGAGGATGAAACTTGTCATAAGGGGGGAGGGATGTAACACCCCAAAAATTCAAGAAGGGTAAAGATGTAAAAGGGGAACTTAACTATCTATATTTCTATTTTATATTTAACCTAAAGGAAAATAATTATAGATTTTTGTCCAGAAGGACAAAATTATCAAAAAATCGGGATAGAAAAAGCGTAATTTAATAAGGACAAAAAGAATAATTATGAAGTAATAAATATGAAGTAACAAATGTGGAATAGAATAAATATGAAAGAATAATTGTGAAACACAAAGAACATTAACACGCGTGAAGTAACAATTTTAAAGTAATAATTGTGATTTTTATCTATTTATAATCATGAAAATATTCTTTTATTATTCAGCACTCCATTTATTAATTTTTTTGTCCTTGTGGCCCATTCCCCCAAATAATTAAAAGGTATTAATTATTTAATTAAAAGATTTTGACTAATGAATAATTAATGGGTATAAAAGGGGTATAATTACCTAATTTACTCATTAGTCATTCATGTTTTTTTTTCCAGAAAAAAACAAACAACGGCGGCATGTTGTTCAAAGGAAAAATAAGTTCGGACGCTGTTTTCCAAATTCGGGATTTAACGGTTGATTTTTGGTGCAGACCATAGTAGAAGAAATTGATCACCGCGAGAAGGCGATCGTTTCGATACTAGCTGTTCTTTTTTTCGGTAAGTTTTTATTCCTAGCCCTAATTATAGATCCGTTCGTTCTTGAAAAAATCTGAGATTTTGGTGAATTAGAGGATTTCCAAACCGTAGCTTGTCATTTAATTATCGTAGGATATTTATAGAAGTGGATGAAATCGAAGATTGAAGCTTTTTACAACTCGTTTTGCTTTCATTTTCACTTATGAGATTGCAAAGATAAATGTGTGTTTTTAAACGGATGATTAATTTTATATTATGCGGTTGATATAGCTTTGTGCTGCTTCAATTGATGAATTTCCCAATTGATTAAAATATATATACGTACATGGTGTAAAGTACTAGCAGGATGAACTCGTAAATATACTTTGATATAGTTGTATATGTTTTATTTAAGTTTTGTTTCTACCGGTACTAAATTGCCAGGTGGCTGCCGGGTGAAAACAAAAGAGCAGGGATATAAATATGTTATTCGTTGTTATAAATATACTCGTATTATGTGGATGTCCATTAGATATAATATCTATCTCCTCGGTGTAAAACAGCTAGCTGCAATTAGTTTCTTAATAACCAAGTCTCAAAGCAAACACGACAAAACTGGATAAGTATCAACGTAAATATATGTTGTAATCGACGGATGTATTTACACCACTTAAACCACGCGTGTAATATATCGTATCTTTATTAAGCAGATGCAGCGTTAGATAATTATCCGGAATATAATTATCCAGCCGCCTTTATGATGTGGTAACATGTGGGTAACCTCACAACATCACGTGGGCTTTGGCAGAGTCATTTTGTGTGTATATATATATACTTTGTATATATCTCAAAGATATAAGAAAAAAGTAGAACTACAACTTTCCTTTGAGTACAATCCTTTTACTTTGAGTACAGTAACAAGAATCTTTCGAAATGTTTTCTGCTTAATTTAGTTCCTTGTTCAGGTTATATATTTTATAACACGTTATCAGCACGAGTCTCTACCAATTGAGTGATGTTTCGGATGTACTTATGCTTTAATCTTCGAAGTTCGGCCTTCTCTCCTTATATCCTTTATCCTTTGATTCATCACGAGAAGAAAAAGCTGACTGTGGGCTATTCTTTTGCTTGGATAAAATATCCAGACATATGCTATTGTAATTATTTCAAAAGGTTCAAAGCTATCTTTTATTGCTGTAAATGAAAGAAGATGGAAGGCTGACGAAGATTCATGTTCAGATATGCGATACTATAATATCGACTTTGAAAAAGAGTAATAACATGGCTGCTCGAGTCACGACTAAAGCTACTACTCAATTTGTGCCGGTAATCGTGTTACTGAAAGACGACCGACAATAAGACGACACAAGATGATGAACTTTGAAGTTCATATCTCTCTCCGCTGGTTGATATATGATATCTTAACGGATGATTATGCTATTGGTTATTATCGGGTATTCTAGATTTATATTATTTAATCATCAATCGATGATTATCTTTTATCGACGGTGATCGATTATTTGGATATATTGGATCCATCTGGATATTTTATGGATTAATCTTACGCATTTATATGGATATACATTATTAGCCAAGCGAAGTCAATAAATTATGATGTTGATCACCATTATAAATCATTGACTTTGATCGATCAATAATGGTGATCATATTCTATACCGAGGTAAACTATGGAGGTAAAATTTATTCTATTCAATTTATGTATTATGATTAATATATCATACGGTGATATTATTATATATTGTAATATATAAATTATTGATAAAAACGATGATGCAAAACCATTCCTTGGAGTGAATGTGTATAAGCGGTTTAAATGCATCAAATTATATAGATCCGTTTCCGAAGTGAGCGTGATTAAATTATATATTTAAGATGTGTCGGTTGACACAAATTCATTCCTAGAAGTGAATGAGATGAAATGAAATATTCGAGGTGTGCATCGAATTCCGAATCCATTCCAGAAGTGAATAGGACAACCTAATGAAATATATAAGTTATATCAGATTTTATAGGTTCATTCAAGAAGTGAATGTATTTAAATCATATATTTAAGATATATGAAACTACACGAGTCGGTTCTCTGAAATGAACGTGGCCAACCTATAAATATTAACGATACATCAAATTATGTAGTGTCATTCCCGGAAGTGAATGTGAGTAAATTAAATATTTACGATGTATTGGATTACACTTTTCCATCACCATAAGTGGATGTGACTAAACTCGAAATTTATGATATATCATATACGACATATCCGATCTTAGAAGTGAACATGCATAATTAAATATTCTAGATGTGTTGAGATACACAAGTCAGTTCCCTGAAGTGAACGTGAATCTAGATAATGTATACCGTTATTTAAAGATGTATCGAATCACGTCAGTCAGTTCCCTGTAGTGAGCGTGACATAGATAAGACTGTGATTTTAAAATCGTCATAATAAATCTCATCAGAAGTGAGTTGATGACGCTAAGGGAAAACGATACATCAGTAGAACCCGGTATACTATGAGTTCGTTTTATAATTTATTATATATTAGATATATACATACATATTTATTTATGCATTTATTTATTTATGTATTTACTTTTGCATCTCTTAGATTGAGTCCTGAAGACCGAGTCTAAGATAAAAGATCATTTTGTCTTGTAGACAAATTTGATTAGGAGATTTGATCACCTGAAGATGATCATTCATATAAAGTATATATAAATGGACTTGGAGTTCATCAAAAGCACTTGTATGCTCATAAAAGTGAATTTGGAATTCACATAAATAGATACGGACTCGAAGTCCATATGAAATGGAATGATGTTCCAATAAATGACCTGAAGTCTAAAGATAAGAAAATTCAATTAGAACATCGTGACACTTCTTTAATCCTCGTAAAGGATTGTATTTATCTTTGCGATAATATGCTCCCGTAGTAGCAATATTGAAAGAAGTGATTTATATTCAACAAAATGATTATCATAGAATAATCATGAAACCCGATCTTTTTGGTCCGGTCCATTCCCTGAAGTGAATGATATATAGTATAAATTACTTATGCCTTTTATTTATTATAGGATATAAATAGCATACGAGTAGTAATTTTACCTTTATTATTTAATTTAGTTCATAAACGTATCTGCATTCATAAACAAAACCATGGTCAATATATCCCTGATGGATATCACAAACATTTGTCTCCTTAGAGGGGAAGATTTTGTCCACCAGAAGTGGAACAAAACGATATTAAATTCCAGAAGAATATTGAAAATCGATTTTCACTAAGTGGCATTGAAAGGTCACTAGTTGCGTACTTGTAAATGCGCGAAATATCCGGATGAGAATAATGAAGCTTCAACATCATTGTAAAGACAATGTCATGACACAAATACTATATGTTACGGTCATCCCGCAGATGATCTAGAAATGATAAATTTTGTTTATCATTTTTCAAAGTCTCAAGCGCAGTAAATTGTGCGGATATCCCCTGATGTGGATATTAAATTGTGACATCGGAAGAATTAAAAAGATATAAATCTCTTGAAGAGATAATATAGTTCTTCCTGATTGAGTTGATATCTCGTATGTTTGTTGATACTCATATAAATGGATACACATCGACATGTAGAATCCCACATAGGGATATCACATCGAAATGCTGAATCCCACAAAGGGTTATTGTAAACTTACGTAGATATGACTTATAATGAAATGTTTTCCCGAGATTAGGGGGAGGATAGTAAACTTGAAGTTTATAAATCTCGTGGAAGAACATTATATTAATGCACATTTTATCACGAGATGCATTTAATTACTCTTGAAGAGTGAGCTTGTTTGCAAATGCTTTGGTTGGATTAAATGTCGCAGAAAAGTTTGTCCTAGAAGAATAATATTTGTCCCAAAAGGAAAAGTCCCAGTAGGACAAGGGAAGGAAAAGTCCCAGTAGGACATGAGATGATACGTATCAAATTAATGAAAATAACGCTATAAGATTTAAAGACCAATTGGCTTAATAAATAAAATTCCTCAAAAGAGGTTATGGCTATATTATTTATGAGAACTCTAGAAGAGTTAGACAGTTAGAAAATGCTCGAGCAGAAAATAATATAGTCTATGAAGCTCCGGAAGAGCAATGAAATACTCTCGATGAGTAATGTAATCATAAACCCTTGACGAGGTCAAGGATAGAAAATGTCAAACAAGTGTTGATAAATAATACGTGTGGAACAATTAATATGCATTTGTCATACATACATAAGGGGGAGAAATGAACCTGGAGTTCATTCCCTCGTGTAATATTCTTACAACCCCCGAAGAAAATGTAATGATTCCTGAAGAATCGAGAAATTTCATAGTGTTATATTGTTAGTAATGTTCAACGCTATAAACATGAGAAACATATTAGTTCCAACATATATAAATCTCATAGTGTTGAGATAATAAATTAATGTTATCGTCATTTGAATAATGAGATACGATAATGAATACAAACACTTGATTTATGCATAAAAGAGGCAAACATGTTTAGAAATGTTGAAATCGCTTTGAAGCGAATATAGTGAGGCAAGCATGTTTTGAAATGTCGTAATCGCCTTTAAGCGAATATAGTGCTGAAGCACATAAGACGCTAGACAGCGTGCTTGAAGCATATAAAACGCTAGAAGCACATAATACGTTAGAAGCGTGTGCAGAAGCATATAAGACGCTAAGCGTGCTCGAAGCATATAAAATGCTAGAAGCGTGTGCGAAGCTTATAAGGCATTGGAAGCATTAAATGCTGAAGCATACAAAGTGTGTGAAATGCACAATATATGTTGCATAAAGTATTACTATAAGGGAATAGATAGTTTTGATCTCGAGAAAGTTTGGATCGTAATTAAGCTCCAAGTAGAGTTACAATGATGATAAAGTATGAGTATTTGACTTATACTATTAAGATCCAATACTTGCACATGCAAGATGTCATTTGGCCATGAAGACCAATGATTGTACTTTTTCCTTTTAATGAGTTTTTCCCACTGGGTTTTCTTAATTAAAGGTTTTTAACGAGGCAATCGATTGCACGAGAGCACATATGTCATGAATCTTTTTCCCTTGGCTGGATTTTTTCCCACTTTGGTTTTTCAAGCAAGGTTTTTGGTACATGCCATATATGTTATACAACTCGGATCAAGCAGAAAGCAAGTCGAGGACTTGTTTGTTACACGTATGATATCAAAATCCGACAAAAGGCAAAGCCTCGAATTGGTTGCCCTTCACTGTGATGGTACATTGATTTCATGGTCTTTGAACATAGCAAGATCTGGTCGTGATATCTTCTAATCATGGCAAAATAAGTAGCTACTCATGAAGCAAATGGTTTTCGAAAGAAAAGCCAAATTGATGTTCAGCGAATCAGATCAAGCAACAATCCAGAAGATTTATTCACTAAAGTATTAACTACCGCTATGTTCAAGAGTTTGATCTAGAAGATCGGGATGCACCAACTTGAAGACACGGAGAGATGTTCAAATCGGGAGTATATACTTGAATGAAAATTTGTCTTTTTTTTTCCTTCATTATGAGTTTTTTTAGGTTTTTTTTCATAATGAAGGTTTTAACGGAGCAGATTCTTTGTGGATGGACATCAGGGAGTGTTATAAATATCTGCGTATTATGTGGATGTCCATTAGATATAATATCTATCTCCTCGGTGTAAAACACTAGCCTGCAGCTAGTTTACTTAATAACTAAGTCTCAAAGCAAACACGACAAACTGGATAAGTATCAACGTAAATATATGTTGTAATCGACGGATGTATTTACACCATGAAACCACGTGTAATATATCGTGTCTTTATTAAACGGTACCGCGTTAGATAATTATCCGGAATATAATTATCCAGCCGCCTTTATGATGTGGTAACATGTGGGTAACCTCACAACATCACGTGGGCTTTGGCAGAGTCATTTTGTGTGTATATATATATACTTTGTATATATCTCAAAGATATAAGAAAAAAAGTAGAACTACAACTTTCCTTTGAGTACAATCCTTTTACTTTGAGTACAGTAACAAGAATCTTTCGAAATGTTTTCTGCTTAATTTAGTTCCTTGTTCAGGTTATATATTTTATAACATTCGTTTTATTTTCTTTCATTCTCACAGGAAAAAAAAAGGGCCAGCCTTTGTTCCTTCTTCTTTTGTTTTCATCCAGATAATAATAATAATAATAATAATAATTGTAATAGTAACATGCAACGATGGTATTTATGTTCTTAAATATTATACGACATGATAATATTCGCATTGTTTAGGTATGACTTGTGTACAATGTATTATGAATTGGTATGTATGCCTTTGAGAACATTATATGTTAATTTGCAATGTCTAACTACGACTTCTGGTAGCCTTGGCTAAGCACCACAACTGAGACCCTCTGCGGGGAGAAGGTGGGAGCACCGGAATGCGTTGTTTGGGTCTTGTGGGACATTGCCTTAGTAGTCAATGATCCTTTTACAACGTGCTAGGTAGTGTAACTAGATGTCTAGGACTATAAGTCCTCAGGGAGCCTTTATGTGAATGAATCAGGTAGTTAGATCTAAACTCGTAAATACATATGTGGATGTCTAAAAGCTAAAACATCAATATCATTGGTGATACACATTTTTGATATCGAAGCATGTGACACTTACTACTCCTACGGGACAACGTGTAACTCCCACATGGAACACGAGTCCATGCCCCCAGAGCGGTGCAAACCATGTTCTGGTGCATTTTCACCATGCGTAGTGTCTTTTGGTATTGATGTAACAAACTTACTTGTGCAAGGATGTACTATGTGATCTAGTAGAGGGCGAGTGTGATCTCAATGCAACCTGTGTGGTAGAGATTGTAGAACGTAACTTGTTATATATGATATGCTATTTATTGTAGCCGTTTCTTCGGCCCCTTACTAAGTACGTTTGTACTTACCCCATCTTCTTTATTGTCCCCACCTCGAGAATGAGGTGTATTTGTAGGTCGTTTTCGAGGCCACAGAGAAGTGACCCGGAGTTGATGCAGATGAAGTTTACTGTTCTTTATTTTCTGTTGTAATTTGGTATAGATTCTCTTAATCTCTGTAATGATAGAAATCAGTGAGTTGACTTTATGGATACCAATATGTACGGGTTAATTGTATTTGATGGTTATAGTAAAGCCTTTTGATGTTGTACTAAATGCAGCCTGTGTTACCTTTGGTCGTTTAGTAGTGTTTTAATTAACCGAGTCAGTCGTTTTACCTTCCGCTTGTTCTCTAACGTTTGACTACGTAAGTCTTACGTATATAATTATATTAAATTTTAATTATATGTGCATCTGGATTTTTTTTAGAATAGCGACTTCAGTATATCAGGCGAGGCCTCACGCGTGTAGTAATACATAGGTGATAGTTCTATATTTATGTCTCCAAACAACAGCACTTGGCTAGGAATCTTCTTTCAGATTATCGATGCTGACATCAACCATTTCTTATAATTGAAATACTTTAATGACAGAATGTAAAAAAAAGTAATATTGTGACACTTTAAAATTATGACATCACACATTCTAACAATTTAAAAGTTGATCATATAGTTTATAACCCGCTTTTCGAAAGGAAAAAAAACACGATTATATTGACTAAAATCGACTTTTAAAAAGATCAAATGTGTGATATGATAACAATATCTTTATCACATCTTTAATTTTTGCAGTGACCGCAACAGTGACCGATGACCGTACGGGACGGTGCTAGCTACTCCTTCTCATCTCAAGGAGGAGGAGCCGTGCAACGATATCTTTTATAATATGGTTGACAAAATCCACAATCTTCATCGTAACAAATACTGTGATCCAGCCCTGGGCAAGGTATTCCAGTGCATCGCGGTTCATGAGGACCATAAGTGCACCCCAAATTACCATCATCATCTATTATTGCACAAGGGCCGCAACGGGCCGCTCTACATTCTTCAACATCATCCACCTCAAAGCAGATCTCATCAGCGCAACCGGATACCATAGCTCGATCAATGAAGCCCCACTTGTAATGCATTTGTTTGCCTCCCCTTGCATTGCCTTCAACTATAAATGCATAAAACTTACGAGAAGCTGTTATCAAATTGCAAAGATATATATATAGGTAACGAGGGAGAATGACACAAACCTTTTATCAATTAGGGAGAATGAGGGAGAATGACGGTTTTTTGAAATTTTTGATAAAAGACAAAATTATTTTATTTTATTTTATAACTTTCTGGACGTATTTTCTTATCTTAAAAGAAATTAAAAAATCAACATATTTCGCTTTCTCTCATCCATCTTTTAAACACTCATATCTATCAATCCCAGAACTCCAAATTTGAAAATACTTTCACCAAATTTTTATTTTTTCATTCTCTTTATTTTGATCTGCATTCAACATATTTTCGACGTGATTTGAGAAAATCATTTGTCGAAATTCATTGTTGTTCGAAATTTTCGAAAATTCACTGAGTGATCGACAGTGTATCTCACGAAAACGATGTAATTATGTCGAACCAAGTCTCAAAACGAAGAGTATCAAAAAATAAAAAATTCAATGGAATTTTTATCACGTTTGGAGATCTAGATCAAAAGATACGAGGGTTTGAAAATGAGGGAGGAAAGAGGAAAAAAAATGAAACAGCGTCCAGGAGCGTCGGATTTTTCTTATTTTTTAATTTTTAATTATTTTTTGGTTCTGTCGCTTTTATTTATAAAAATTATAAGAGTTGTTATTTCTCTATTAAAAGAAGTTATTACATTGTCGTATTCTTTAAAATACTCCAAATTGTGTATATGTGTATATATATATATATAAATGTTAGGGAATGAGTAAGAAGAGAATACCGGAGAAAATTAGCATCATGAAGAGAACCAGGCAAGCATGCTTTGAAAAAAAATGCAGTTTAGGTTCCTGAGCACCCTGACAGTTTCTGAGTTTCATTGTTCCAAAGAGAAGTTGCACATTCATTTTGGCGGAAAAAGAAGAAGTAGTATTATTTCTTGTAACTGAGAGCTAGCTAGCTTTTAGGATACCAAGTTGATGATACAATTGAATTTTATATATAGGCAACAAAACACAAATATTTTTACTCATTATAATATGGGAATTTTAATAAAAGGATTAAGATTTGGCAGTAAGTATTTGTTTAATATGCTCTTGGTTTAAGGTAAGGTAACGTGGCTAAGACAAATGGCAAAGTAAAGGTTTTGTTGTAGTATATAATATGCTAACTATCTACCTTCCCATGAAATTACGCCTTCAAAAAGATGGTGATTCAATATGATATCAAAGCAAAATGTCTTTTACAAACTTGTGAAAAGTGTAGAACAAAAGGAAAAACTAATGGAGAATGATCAAACTCCAAGAACATGACATAGGAAACTGAATTTTCATTGAGAACTTGAAATGAATGAGTTTGACTCATTATACAATCGAGTGTATTCTTTTTTTCATAACATAAAAAGAGCTTCAAGTTTAATTATATAATAATGAGAATGCTTAAACTACTCTAACCTCTAACAACCTCTTAACCGCACTTAACTAGTATAGACCATAATGTGTTTGGTGTGTGCTTGTAAGAGATTAAAAATTCACACTTCCTCTGAGCTGCTTATCAGAGACTGTAAAATGCTTGAGACCTCAATCTGTGCAAGAAGCATCTGAAAAGTTGGTATAACCATAAATTTTGTTAATTCATACGTCAGCCAGTTGTGGCTGAGTGTGAACTGGCATAAGCCTCGGCATCCCACTGGAATGCGTGGTTGAATCCTAAAATCAAAACCCTCACTCTCCGATTCGGACTCAGATGTAAACAATTTCTCTATATACGGAGCTAGGTAGGGGTCGATGCCCTCATCAACAAAATAAAGAAAAAACTAATAGAGGGAACATATGCTTACTTGTGATAATGAAGATTGAGAAGAAGAAGGACAATCGGCAGAGTAACTCTAAATCTTCGGTTTAATAGCAGGAGACGGCAAACCGTGTGAGAGGACATGTGATACGACAGGGGTTATAAGCCCAAGCACCATCTTGGGACACGAGCCCACTATGAAAGCATAGACAGAAATACCTCGTTTCTCAGAACGTTATGCCTAGGGGTGTACACGGTTCGGTTCGGATCGGTTAATGGCCGTAACCGAAAACGAACCGAAATTTTCGGTTAATTGAAAATCCGAACAGAAACCGAACCGTTTGTTAAAGAAAACCGAACCGAAATAACCGGTTCGGTTCAGTCGGTTAACCGAAAAACCGAAATAAATCAAAAGTAAATAATTAGAGATAACCGAATTGAACCGAACCGAAATAACCGGTTGATAAACCGAAATAACCAAATTTCATCCAAATTATACAATCACAACAGATTGATTCACTATATGGTTATAAACGGTTTGATTTTTCTATTTGGTTTCTGTTCGGTTTATGTTCGGTTTCTGTTCGGATATAAACAGTTTGGTTTTCGGTGCGGTTTCAGTTCGGTTTTCGGTTCGGTTTCTGTTCGGATAATTTACAGCACCAACCGTTACCGAAAATTTCGGTTCTTCCATTTTGAAAACCGAAAACCGAACCGTAGCACTTATTAACCGAACCTAACCGAACCGAACCGAACCGAATTACCCCGGTTCGGTTCGATTTTCGAATTATCCGTATCCGTGTGCACTAGCGTCATAACGGAAACTCTGCCACCTGGTAGAGCCAGTCCTTGAGAAATTTCAGAGTTTAGCTCCACCCAGATCAAAGAACAATGATCAAGAAAGTGTTTCAGCAACAGTACGTCGGCCTTGAACGTATATTTTTCAAGTTTAAGACGGTTTCTTCACCCCCTAAGTCGGTTTTTGTTCAAAGCGTTAATCAAGATATGAGTTGGATTTGACATTGTTTCTACCGATTGAGCCTTGTAATGAGAATAATGTAGTTGCCGGGTCGGGTAAAAGTTAATAACAAGTGGCGGATGTTGTCTCCAAAAAAAAAAAACATTACAAAAATGTAGCATTCATTACCGAATGAAAATTTTCAAATGCAATTTGATTGCTTAGTGCCATTCCAACTTTACGATAAAACACCTTTTGTATCGGTGAAAATGCAAATGAATGATGCACCGTTTGATTTGTTCGATCTTTCTATATAATATGTAAATTATATATTGTATCAATGGGTGGTATTGAAGAAAAATGTGAGAATCAATCATCCTTATCTCTACCTTCGTGAAGATTTATATTGTCGATGTTTATAAATATGTAAATTATACCATTTCCGTATTTTTAAGTAATTAGGCGCAATAAGAGCCCTCCCCATTCAAGGTAAAGGTTGCTTAGGTTGGGTTGGTTGTATAGGTGAGTTAGGGTGAGGTTGAGGTCAAGGTGTTTAGGTTGTTAAGTTGAGGTGGATAGTACGATTATGGAGGTAAATAAGTAGAGGGTTGGGATTGTCATTGTGGTTAAGGTGGTAGTGGTTGGGTCGATTAATTTTGAGTATGTGAAGGTAAGGTGGTGGTGATTTAAGGGTGTAAGGATGGTGAGGTTGAGGGGTTTTGGTCAAGGGTGGTAACAAGGTTTTGGTCACTCGATTGAGGGCCAAGATTTTTTCTTGGACTAAGAATAAGGCTACGACTAGGACTCGTATGGGTGGTGAGGTTGAGGGGTTTTGGTCAAGGGTGGTAACAAGGTTTTGGTCACTCGATTGAGGGCCAAGATTTTTTCTTGGACTAAGAATAAGGCTACGACTGGGACTCGTATGTTGCTCTTCTAAATACTTGATTTCACTTTTTGTGTATGTTCCATAAAATTTTAGGGCTCTTTAAGTCCTTGAATCATGACTTTGCCTTGGGGAAAATTGATGTGATCCATGGTGGGCGTCAAATGGAAGGAAAATAGAAATCCATGGTGATGCAAAAGAGGCGCAATTATTTATGTTATTGGTTAGATAGTCATTGTTATCCCACATTGGTTATATTGTCTTTTATTTTTGTTATTATTTTTATTTATTGTTATTTTGTCCCACATTCCTAAATTAGCAATTGGACTTGGAGTCTGTAGCCTATATAAGACACATAAGTTGTTCTTTTACAAGACAGTTCAATTTTGAGTGAAAATTTGATTAAGTCTTTTGACTTGTTATCACTTGCGAGTGATGATCTCTTCGTTGTAGAGTTCCACCCTTTAAGAACTTATCAGCGCCTTGAGCAAGCGTTGTGGCGTTCTTGCCAACGTTCTTAGATTGGATTATCTAAGTTCGTTGTTTCGAGCTCGTCTATTGATTCCCTTTAGAAGGCCCTAGGGCAAATCCCGTTCTTGAATCGTATCATTTGGTATCAGAGCCTTCGGTTGACTAAAGGTAATCAAATATCCCTATTTTTAATTTTCTTGTTTAATTTTCGTTCTTATTCCAATTTTTTTTTTATATTATTTGTTAACTATTTTCCTTTAATTTCGTCCCCTCCCCAGCCAAAATCTTCAAATCTTCATCCATCCTACCCAGAAAACTTGAAGATCTTCAAATCTTTGAACTTCATCCCAAGAACCCTAAATTATTTTCAGACCCGTTTTTGTATCAGGCCGTTCCTTAACCAAACCACCTCCACAAATACTGAAATTTTTACCACATCTCAAACACATCTCGATATAAAATTTTCTTCTTTATACCCAATCCAAATTCAAAGCGTATCTGGCCTAAAAGAACCGATTAATCCAAAATAATCTGTCCAGAAAAACTGCAGCCGTAACTCATTGTTTGAATTCGATTTCGGTGGTTTATATGATTCTGAATCACCTGAAAATTTGTGAGATTATAGAAAATTCTCGGATCTACAACTTTTATCTTTTGAGTTTTTCCAAATTCTTTGTAGATTAGTAAGAAGCGGCACCTTAAAGCACTGCTATCTATCTGATTTTTTTTGACAGATTGCACCAGTTTCTGAAAAACGATTGGTTGAGCAACTTGCATATCTCCAAAAAATCTGACATTTTGACATCCTTTATAAAACTCTCTTTTATACAACTTTTGTCTTTTGAATTTTTCCAGAATCGTTGTAGTTTGGTCCTTAAATACGTCGGTTTCACACCCAGGGTGTTAAAAGTTTTCACACCTGTGAAATTTCGCTGTCAACCAATTTCCTTGCTTTTTCCTTGTTCCTCTTTTCTTGATTTTAGTTCTTGCACCTATTGTCTCTTCACACAAATTTCCACACACTTCCATACCTTTTTACCCAATCCCCAAACCTACTTCTTAGTTGTCTAGTCTAGATCGTCGGTTTCGATTGTTATACATTGCTCGAATCTATGATTTGTTTGAAAAAAGGGCTACTTTACAACTTAGAGAGAGGGTGAGCGTAAACACGAGAGTCGTGAGGTCGAATCCTGCATAATGTCGAAAGAGATAGCATTGTGCAAAATCTTTGTTGAAAGAGATTTTTTCAGTACACGTTGTTTAATTGGTGAGGCGATGTTCTATGATTATTGAGCCGGACTGTTGTGCTAACTTAGTTAGTACGTATGTGATCAGTAAGTTATCGATTCCCACTATTCCTCATCCCCACCCTTATGAGTTGCAGAGGATTAATGATAGGGGTACGACACGAGTTACCCAACAGGCATTGATTGCGTTCAAATTTAGTTTATATGAAGATGAGGTGTTGTGTGATGTAGTTCCGATGCCCGAGAGCCACATTCTACTTGGGAAACCATGGAAAACTTATAGGAATATGGCATATAATGACCCCATGGATGATACACAAGATGCCGAAAGGGTAAATGTTTAAACTTCTTCCGTTATCCCGAAGAGGCTCACAAAGATAAGGTTGAATTATTAAAACTTTTGAGGAGCATGTAATGGAAAACAAAGCTTGTTTGAAACTTGAAACCGAAAAACAAAAAGAATTGGTGGAACAGAAAAATGAAGAGATTGTTCACATTCGAGAGGAGGAGTTGAAAAACGATAAAGATACGAGTGTAGTGGAGATGAATATTGAGAATGATCCAACGTTTGCAGAGATTGTGGACAAGAAAGAGGAGGAGGAAAATGCAGCTTCTATATTAATAAATACTTGTTCGAGTTCTTCCATGTTGTCTATGCAGGTACATGAAGATTACCCCATTGAGGAGAGCTCGTTTCCTACGGTGGTTCTTGATCGTGACTTCATTGGTGGCAAACCAGAGCACACTTTTCATGATCCTTTTGTTGCGCGTGTTGCTGATTATCCGGCATTGAGTTGTTATAAATATGTTGTTGCCACTCCGAGCTTCATCGGCATTTATATGAGGACGAGAGATTGTTCTTATGTTCCATTGGTGAAGCCAGAATCGTCGTTTCAACATTCCATTGATTTGGAGTTGTATATTCGCTTTATATTTGATCCTGGTATATCTTTGAAGATTTTTGTGGTTTGTTCAAGATTGGTTCAAGATGATGAACCATACGACATCCTTTTGATTCGAGGATGAATCCTTTCCAACCGGGAGGGAATGATGTGATCCATGGTGGGCGTCAAAAGGAAGGAAAATAGAAATCCATGGTGATGCAAAAGAGGCGCAATTATTTATGTTATTGGTTAGATAGTCTTTGTTATCCCACATTGGTTATATTTTCTTTTATTTTTGTTATTATTTTTATTTATTGTTATTTTGTCCCACATTGCTAAATTAGCAATTGGACTTGGAGTCTATAGCCTATATAAGACACATAGGTTGTTCTTTTACAAGACAGTTCAATTTTGAGTGAAATTTGATTAAGTCTTTTGACTTGTTATCACTTGCGAGTGAGGATCTCTTCGTTGTAGAGTTCCAACCCTTAGAGAACTTATCAGCGCCTTGAGCAAGCGTTGTGGCGTTCTTGCCAACGTTGTTAGATTGGATTATCTAAGATCGTTGTTTCGAGCTCTCCATTGATTCCTTTAGAAGGTCCTAGGTAAATCTTCATTCCGGATAATTTGATTAAGTCTTTTGACTTGTTATCACTTGCGAGTGAGGATCTCTTCGTTGTAGAGTTCCACCCCTTAGAGAACTTATTAGCGCTTTGAGCAAGCGTTTTGGCGTTCTTGCCAACGTTCTTAGATTGGATTATCTAAGATCATTGTTTCGAGCTCTCCATTGATTCCTTCTAAAGGTCCTAGGTAAATCTTCATTCCGGATTCATATAAAAAATGCTTTAGTTTTTTTGGAAAAACCAGAATCAATGCTTTCTCTGTACTTCATGTACATTGAATAATCTATAAAAAAAAATAAAAAAATCAAACAACGCGATCCTAACAACCCAATAATCACCCCTACTACCGAAGAGGTGGTGTGACTAAGCTCAAATTCTAAACAAATAAGGCTAAATCTATAAGTAGCTACTACCCAAGTGTTGTCTGTACCGATAAAAATGACATTTTTCTTGAAGCCTCAAACTGGATATTAGATATTTGATGATTGTTTTTTCGAGCTATACGGACTATTAGCAAGATTACTAGGTCATGTCGCAGTAAGTACGAAAGTATAAGGTCGTATCCCACAGGGGGATCAAGATGATTACCAAAGTTACTATTTCCCTTAGTTTAGGCAAACACAAAGATGGTGATTGAAAAATGGTTTCTAAATTTAATTATGGATTAAGCTAGTTGATGACACCATATTTGGTGGGATTTTCTTTGCTTATTGTATATTATTTTGTAGTGAGATGCTATTTTTCCGGTATATTTTGGAAGATTTTCTGGTTTTGAAAGCTTAGAAGTGATGATGGAAGATTTCTGGACTGATAGAGAAATTTTTGGAAATGTTGTGGAATATTGGAGACAAGGACGGACCCAGCCAGGATGGGCTAAGCCCACCCAACAAATTTTTTTGTATATAGCTCAAAATCTAAACTCAGCAAGACCCAACAATTAACTCACCCACCAATAATCATCTTTAAGAGTCAGCCCATCACTCTAAGTGTCCAACAAATCTTATGCTGAATGTTTGCTGAGATTTAATTTTGTTCTAACTGTTTTGATTGGCATTTCATTTGTTAAATCTTCTATTATTTTGTTAGAATGTGTCTT
Organism: Gentiana macrophylla; assembly: GCA_026214975.1. Lineage (NCBI taxonomy): Eukaryota > Viridiplantae > Streptophyta > Magnoliopsida > Gentianales > Gentianaceae > Gentiana > Gentiana macrophylla. Next base: position 26,165,893 of record CM047807.1, read on the forward strand.
TTGTCAATAAATGAATTGTGTAATAGTAGACACGTGCTTAGCGAGTCATCCGAATAATGTTTTTTTATTAACTGTTTGTATGGTTGGGTTTTCGTGTCTGGATTTCCGCGCTGATTTGTTTTTGTAATAATTATGTAATTTTCTATTTTTGCCAATTGGGCGGCGGATAATATACATGTTTTTAAGTATATTATGACAGATATTAATTTAGATGAGAAGTTGGCGGAGAGTCAAAGTCCCAATGGATGAGGACTGAAGAATTTGGACCAAGATTGAACCTCGAAATCTTATAGGTGAATTTGTAATGAAATTTCAAGGATTGAAGTTCTAATTTGGCCTAAACTCCTTTGGTAAAGTTGTGGAGCTTCGAATACGGTCTCCAACACATTTGGAATGACACAAATTGAAGTTGTAAAAGTGAATATAATCAAAATACTTAAAAGACCCAAGATCAGTGAACGTCCCAAGTGAGGCGGTGGAAGCCAACGTTGTAGCAGCAGTACATCGGCCTTGAACGTATATTTTTCACCGCTAAGTCGGTTCAAACTGTTAATCAAGATTCTTCAACACCAATGTATGAGTTGGATTTGACCTGGTCATGAGAAGAATGTAGTTGCCGGCTGGGCAAAAGTTAATAAGAAGTAGCAGATGTTGTCTACCCAAAAGAAATATTACAAAAATGTAGCATTCATCGCCGAATGAATATTCTCAAATGCAATTTGGTCACTTAGAGCTATTTCAACTTTATGATAAAATATCTTTTGTATTGGTGAAAATTGCAAATGAATGATGCACCACTTCGGTGCACCGATCTTTCTATATAATATATAAATATGTATATTATATAAACTTTATCAATAGATGAAGCTTTTGGAATAGTTCACCATGGTATTAAAGAAAAATGTCAGAACCAATCATCTTTATCTCTACCTTCAGGATATTTATATTGTCGGTGTTTAAATATGTAAATTATACCCTTCCCTATTTTTAAGTAAGGCACGATCAATGATGGGAGTCAACTTTACACCATTTCGGTGTGCTTTTACCCTGTTTATCACTCAATTAGCATGTTTTGGGTATTTTAGGCCTTTTGTAGAGGTTTATCGTGAGAATAATGCACGGGAGTGAAAGCGACAAATGGTCGGAAAATCCTCTTTTATCGATAATTTTGCAATATTCGGACACTTTTACCCCGGGATGTCGTTTGGTATGTTCTATGCATAATATTTCAGGGTTTAGGTGATCCGGAGACCGGAAGGTGATATTTTTGGTGAGAAAGATCAGGGGAAGGAGAAAAGGGAGAAAAGAGAAAAAGTGTAAAATCTCAACCCCTCTGTTCTGTTCATCGGCAATTTAACCTATGATGGAGGCATTTTCAGGACCTGACTTCTTGATGGAAGTTGTAGAAAATTCAAAGAGCTTTCCAAGCGCATCTTGAATCACTCCAATCGAGCTCGGATGAAGAAGTTATGAAGGATTTCTGCAGCCCGGAAAAGCGAGGCATATGTCCGTGCACGGACAAGAGTTTCTGTCCATCACGGACAACTCTCTGGTTGCGAAAAACTCAAAAAATGAAGAACTGTCCGTCACGGACAACCTTCCTATCCGTGCAGGACGGAGGTAGTTCAAAGCAGATTGATGGCGAGTTCGATTTTCACCATCCCGGTCCTTTGAGCTACATTTTGACCCATCGACGAAGCATTTTCTGGTCAAGTCGTCTTCATGAAAGTTGTAGGGAATTGAACGAGCTTTCCGGCGCATCTTGAATCGTTCAATTCGGAGCTACACACAGGGAGATTTTAATGATTTACTGAAGGCAGGTCAAGCGAGCCGAGTTGGTCGGCCCACCGGCTCAAACTCGCGATTTTTGCACTATATAAGGGGCTCTCTAGTTGAGAGAGCCAAATACCCTCATTTCTTTCGGCATGGACTGAGCTCGAGGCGGCTTAGGTGCTCAACCGGCCGCTCCCGGCGGTCATTATGCGAGTTGACATCTAAATAGTCGGATCAATGCTTGGGCCCGTGCTTTTAGTTTAGATCTTTAGTTTTGTTATGATAGTCGAACGCGGTATTCGATCGTTTTCTTGTGGATTTCGCGTCGCGGGTCACGGTTGGGATTAAAGACTGGATCTTTTGTCGATTTGGGACATGGGCTTTCAGATCTAATGTATGTCGATGTCGATCTTGTGAGTTTCCTTTGTCGATTTGCTTTCTCTCGATTTTGCTTTGATTGTTTCGATCTTTTGTCGATGGGATTGCTTGTTGTTGTTGGTTCATGCTTTAAATCCCTTTTTCGTGCCGTAGTTTAGTATGGGCTTCGATCGTTTATCCCGTTGGTGTGCTCTTTGTTCATCGATTTTAACACAGGTTTCGTTTTCGACCCAATTTCCTCGTGGGATCGACCCCGTACTCTTTGCCATTCTACTACGATCGACCCGGTGTTTGGCCGGTTAGAGAGTGGTTTCACGGTATATGAGTTTCGTGGATTATAAATATTGTTTGGTTTTTGGATCGTGAAAAATCCTCTCATCAAAATGGCGCCGTTGCCGGGGAAATTGTTTAAAAGTCGAATTTGTGTTTGGTCGTGAAAAAAAAAAAAAAAGAAAAATATGAAAACATGTTGATAATGTTGTGCTTAGACTAGGTTTGAATGCAATTTTGGTACTTAGCTTCTTCGGAGGTTGATATCTTGTAGGTTGTCCTAGAACTTGGGCCTAAGTGTTTATCATCTTGTTTTATTTAGATTTCGATAGGAGCCATGGGATGTTGAAGTGATGTTGTCTTGAACTCGGATTGAATACGACTTTGGTACTTAGTCTCTTCGGAGGTTGATATCGTCTAAGTCGGGCTAGGCGGGGCTCGGGACCTTCGACTATCATGACTTTTTGAGGGGTTTAAAATATCGTGTGTGTGTGTTGTGGAAAAAAAAAATCGAAAAAAAAAAAAAATTGTTTTGGGTGATGTGTTAGTTCTTTGACGTGGATAATTGCTTGTGTGCCTCTGTGGCTTTATTCTATACGTGGATGATTTGTCTTTACCCTGTTTGGTTATCTTTACATCCATTGCAATCCATGTTGAGTACTACCAATCTGCTTTGAGTCCGTTTGTGGCATGGCTTCTATATGTGTATATCTCGTATCTATCACCATCTTTTGGCACGTGGACTTCTCCCGTGCATGTGTTTGCCTTGTTTTCGGTCTATATGGTTTTAGGTACTCGAGATGGATTCACTAGAAGATCTCACGTGAGCTTAAGTGCACCTTTTCTGCGGGTTCTACAAAGCAGCTAAGTCTTTCTTTCCATCTCATTCACACACCGAGGGCGAGTGCTTCAATCAAGTGGGGGTGGGGAACTTAGCCGTTTGTAGTTGTGCTTTGATCGTTAAATGTGCCAATTTGTGTGGTATGCTTAGTCTTTGACCGTTTTCTAGTCGATTTTGGGCTATTTTTAAAAATTTTCAGCGGTTTTAACACCGCAGGTTGTGTTGTCCTCACATTCGATTGGTAAAAGTCTTAGTAGTTCATTGAATATATGCAATGCGATTCGATCTTATCTTGAAAGCGGAACCTTATATGCGATTTGCTTGGTTACACACAATTTGGTTGTTACACACTCATATCTCTAACCGAGGCGAAATAGAAAGGTTACCTAAACCGGATACGGGATGATGAAAAGGCGCTTCTTTGACCCGACTGAGAGCCAAATAAGCTTGAGCCGAATGTTTGACCTTCAGTAGCCCTCTCGGCCTTGATAGAATGGTCCGACCACCATTCGCTTTATAGCCATTTCGTTACTTAGTCGAAACCTACCCTTGAGCCTTATTTTGGTCACATTCCCTTCATTTGACCTACGAGTGGACTTAGTCTCTTGTTAAACCACACTTGCCAAGGCAAGTGTGGGGTGGGAAGAGTGACATGTTTTGGTTGGAGTTGGTGTTTTAATTTGTGTAAAGAAAGGAGGAGCTCGAGTGATCTTTTATAAGGCCTTTGGTTCAAAGAAGAAAAGAAAGAAAAGTTGAAAAAGAAAAAGAATGCAAACGAAAAATGAAAAAAAAAAGTGAAAAGAAAAGAAAAAGAAGTGAAATAAAAGTTTGAATAAAGTGAATAAGTGTTGAGTCAAAGAAAGCCTTGTGTGGGCGTGTATTGTTTGTCCATATAATGTTGAGTTCGGAAGTTGTTTTGATTTGTTTGATGATCGGAGGAGTTTGGTGTTGATTTGTATGGTTGCAAGGAGGAGATACACTTGTTGATTTGGTTCACTCGTATTTTCTCTTCTCCGGGTTCCCAAATTATCCTTTCGGTTAGCCCCTCCCGAGCCTAACGTCATAACCTTCAAAGTCCTACTTGACCGTATCTAGTCCCGGTAGCCTCGATTAGTGGAGATGTTATGTGGTATGATATCGTGTGTAAATGTTTGACCGGTATTCAAGGCCGGTGACCATTTTGGATGTGATTCTTGCTTCTTTCTACACACGTGCACTCCGTTTTGTTTATAACACTGTCTCGAGTTGTCTACATTCACTTTACTACTTGTCGTTTGCCATGAGAATGTCTTTGGCTACACCGATGTTGCAAAGTTGATCCCATTGGTTTATTTTAAAGCGCCCATTTTACTCGAGGACGAGCAAATGCTAAGTGTGGGGTGGTTGATGGGAGTCAACTTTACACCATTCGGTGTGCTTTTACCCACATTTATCACTCAATTAGCATGTTTTTGGGTATTTTAGGCCTTTTGTAGAGGTTTATCGTGAGAATAATGCACGGGGAGTGAAAACGACAAATGGTCGGAAAACCCCTCTTTTATCGATAATTTTGCAATATTCCGGACACTTTTACCCCCGGGATGTCGTTTGGTATGTTCTATGTATAATATTTCAGGTTTTAGGTGATCCGGAGACCCGGAAGGTGATATTTTTGGTGAGAAAGATCGGGGAAGGAGAAAAGGGGAGAAAAGAGAAAAAGTGTAAAATCTAAACCCCTCTGTTCTGTTCATCGGCAATTTAACCTATGATGGAGGCATTTTCAGGACCTGACTTCTTGATGGAAGTTGTAGACAATTCAAAGAGCTTTCCAACGCATCTTGAATCACTCCAATCAGATCTCGGATGAAGAAGTTATGAAGGATTTACTGCAGCCCAGAAAAAGCAGAGCATATGTCCGTACGGACAAGAGTTTCGTCGTCACGGACAACTCTCTGGTTGCGAAAAACTCAAAAAATGAAGAACTGTCCGTACGGACAACCTTCCTATCCGTACGGACAGAGGTAGTTTCAGCAGATTGACAGCAGGTTCAGTTTTCACCATCCCGGTCCTTTGAGCTACATTTTGACCCATCGAGGAAGCATTTTCTGGTCAAGTCGTCTTCATGAAAGTTGTAGGGAATTGAACGAGCTTTCCGACGCATCTTGAATCGTTCAATTCGGAGCTACACACAGGGAGATTTTAATGATTTACTGAAAGACAGTCAAAGCGAGCCGAGTTGGTCGGCCCACCGGCTCAAACTCGCGATTTTTGCACTATATAAGGGGCTCTCTAGTTGAGAGAGCCAAATACCCTCATTTCTTTCGGCATGGACTGAGCTCGAGGCCGGCTTAGGTGCTCAACCCGGCCCGCTCCGGCGGTGTTATGCTGAGTTGACATCTAAATAGTCGGATCAATGCTTGGGCCCGTGCTTTTAGTTTAGATCTTTAGTTTTGTTATGATAGTCGAACGCGGTATTCGATCGTTTGCTTGTGGATTTCGGCGTCATGGTCACGGTTGGGATTAAAGCCCGGATCTTTTGTCGATTTGGGACATGAGCTTTTGGATCTAATGTATGTCGATGTCGATCTTGTGAGTTTCCTTTGTCGATTTGCTTTCTCTCGATTTTGCTTTGATTGTTTCGATCTTTTGTCGATGGGATTGCTTGTTGTTGTTGGTTCATGCTTTAAATCCTTTTTTCGTGCCGTAGTTTAGTATGGGCTTCGATCGTTTATCCCGTTGGTGTGCTCTTTGTTCATCGATTTTAACACAGTTTCGTTTTACGACCCAATTTCCTCGTGGGATCGACCCGTACTCTTTGCCATTCTACTACGATCGACCGGTGTTTGGCGGTTAGAGAGTGGTTTCACGGTATATGAGTTTCGTGGATTATAAATATTGTTTGGTTTTTGGATCGTGAAAAATCCTCTCATCAAAATGGCGCCGTTGCCGGGGAAATTGTTTAAAAGTCGAATTTGTGTTTGGTCGTGAAAAAAAAAATATGAAAAATATGAAAACATGTTGATAATGTTGTGCTTAGACTAGGTTTGAATGCAATTTTGGTACTTAGCTTCTTCGGAGGTTGATATCTTGTAGGTTGTCCTAGAACTTGGGCCTAAGTGTTTATCATCTTGTTTTATTTAGATTTCGATAGGAGCCATGGGATGTTGAAGTGATGTTGTCTTGAACTCGGATTGAATACGACTTTGGTACTTAGTCTCTTCGGAGGTTGATATCGTCTAAGTCGGGCTAGAACTGGGGCTCAGGACCTTCGACTATCATGACTTTTTGAGGGGTTTAAAATATCGTGTGTGTGTGTTGTGGAAAAAAAAAATCGAAAAAAAAAAATTGTTTTGGGTGATGTGTTAGTTCTTTGACGTGGATAATTGCTTGTGTGCCTCTGTGGCTTTATTCTATACGTGGATGATTTGTCTTTACCCTGTTTGGTTATCTTTACATCCATTGCAATCCATGTTGAGTACTACCGATCTGCTTTGAGTCCGTTTGTGGCATGGCTTCTATATGTGTATATCTCGTATCTATCACCATCTTTTGGCACGTGGACTTCTCCCGTGCATGTGTTTGCCTTGTTTTCGGTCTATATGGTTTTAGGTACTCGAGATGGATTCACTAGAAGATCTCACGTGAGCTTAAGTGCACCTTTCTGCCGGGTTCTACAAAACAGCTAAGTCTTTCTTTCCATCTCATTCACACACTGAGGACAGTGCTTCAATCAAGTGGGGGGTGGGGAACTTAGCCGTTTTGTAGTTGTGATTTGATCGTTAAATGTGCCAATTTGTGTGGTATGCTTAGTCTTTGACCGTTTTCTAGTCGATTTTGGGCTATTTTTAAAAAATTTCAACGGTTTTAACACCGCAGGGTTGTGTAGTCCTCACATTCGATTGGTAAAAGTCTTAGTAGTTCATTGAATATATGCAATGCGATTGATCTTATCTTGAAAGCGGAACCTTATATGCGATTTGCTTCGGTTACACACAATTTGGTTGTTACACACACTCATATCTCTAACTTCGAGGCGAAATAGAAAGGTTACCTAAACCGGATACAGATGATGAGAAAGGCGCGCTTTTGACCCGACAGAGCCAAATAAGTTTGAGCCGAATGTTTGACCTTCGTAGCCCCTCTCAGCCTTGATAGAATGGTCCGACCACCATTCGCTTTATAGCCATTTCGTTACTTAGTCAGAAACCTACCCTTGAGCCTTATTTTGGTCACATTCCCTTCATTTGACCCTACGAGTGGACTTAGTCTCTTGTTAAACCACACTTGCCAAGGCAAGTGTGTGGTGGGGGGAGATGTTTTTTGTTAAGTCGGGGTGTTGTTTTTTTTCAGTTTTAGAGCTATAAGGAGAGGATGAGCTCATTGGGCCTGGATGCTTGGGTTTCATTTCAAAAAAAAAAAATCAAATAATTGTGCTGTATATAGAAATAAAGGGTTGAAAAAGCAATGAGCTTAAAGCAATGATGATGTTAGGGTTGGGATAGTCAGATAGGTACTAAGTATGCGAGCTCATCTCACGACCCTTGAAACATAGTCGAGTTTGGTAATGAGTTCGGGTATTTTAGTGTCCTATAGTTCCCAAAGTGTTGAAAATGATCAAAAAGGAGTTTGGATGGTTTGTTTGGTAAAGAAGACGTGGTACGTGTTTGGATTTTGTTCACTCGTATTTCTTTTCTCCAGTTTCCCAAATTACCCTTTTTCGATTAACCGAATTTACCCTAGCCTAACGTTATAACCATTCAAGTCCTGCTGGACCGTGTTTAACCTTGGTTAGTCCCGATTAGTGGAGATTCTAGGAAGGGCAGGATTGTGTAAAGTCAATTGCCCGGTATTCCAAGCCCGAAATCGATAGCATAAGTCGTCGTCATTCAACACACACTCACTCCGTGTCATGATCCAAGAGAGTCAAAGTAATGCATTCACTTAACTAAGTTCTTTTCACCTCGAGATTTTGAAATGCATGCATGTACCGTAAAGTTGATTCCTTGGTATTGTTTGAACGCCTAATTTACTCGAGGACGAGTAAAGGCTAAGTGTGGGGTGGTGATAGGAACCAACTTTACAAGATATTTCTACATGCCTGATTCATTACGATTACCATATTTCTGGCATGTTTCGGGTGAGTTTAGACCCTATCTTGAGTATTAAATGGGGATTTATTGCACGGGGAGTGACTGTCGGATTTCCGTAAACTCGACCTTATTTTAGCATTTTATACTCGTTTTCCCCGAGCACCCGTAGTTTGCGGGGTTATGCGTTTTCGTGTTGTTTTCATATGGTTGCAGGACTAGGGTGTCTCGAGAGCCTGAAAGACGAGAAGTATGAGTTTGGACGTGTCCAGGTAAACACGGAGGTTGGAGGTGAAAAAGTGAAGATTTGGGCTGCAAAATAGCTGTCCGGACGGACAAGTTGTTGTGTCGGACGGCTAACTCACTAGTTTTGGAAGATTATTTGATGAAGAACCCGTCCGGAGCGAGAATAAATATCCGGACGGGATGATCATCATCCGGACGGACAAGAGCATCTCATCCGACGGACACTTATGCATCCGTCCGGACACGGGAAATCAAAACGATCCGTCCGGACGGTGTGGACATCCGCACGACGAGCTTACTTTCTATATAAAGCTGCTCATTTTCTCACAGCAGCCAAGTAGAAAAAGAGGGGGCGATAATATTAGATAGTTTTGGAGATTGTGGGCGATTTTCTTCATCTTTTAGAGTTAGATCAAGTGTTATATATCATTAGAATCCTCTTTCAATCCTCTCTTTGATCTACTAACTTTTAGCTTCGATCCGTAACTTTTCACTTGGCAAAAATTCGATCTTTTGTAAGCACATTTGGTACTTTCTCCAAGTTGAATAAAGTAAGTATGTTCTTTTGTTATTCTATTGTTGTTGTGATGTTTTTCTTCCGTTTGTATTGTTTAGATTCGATTATGAGTAGCTAGATTTGTCGTATGGTCGAACCACGTGAATGCGGGTGAAACACCATTAGAGAGATGAACCGGGAGGTAGTGTAGCGTGTAATTTAACGTTCTAATCGATAATCCACATCACGAAACTTGTTTTGATTGTTTTAATAGCTTTGAATGAGATTGACAACCTTGTTCATTGTTGCACACACGTAGCTTATAAATGTATGTTGCGCGTGTGGGAGCGGGTGTCGGGACCGTAGAAGTTTTGGGCTTGAAAGGTAGTCGACACTACCCGTGAACTAGATTGACGCCCTAGTCATCAAGTCCGGTTCAATCACGGGTTTGTCCTATGAGTTATCGTTAGATGGCAAGGTAGAGTAAGGCACACTTCCGGGGCAATCTTTACGAGGGTAAAGTAATCATTTGAAACGTAGTTCGGCCATACCTCTTTAATTGTTTAGAATTCGAGTAGTGTAATCTTTCTTTTATGCGATGAGTATAATTTCATATCTATCTGTTTGACTCCGAATCGAAGTGCTAAGTCAACTGTGGTACTCAAAACCAATCTCTGTGGGTTCGACCTCGGACTCCTAAAGCACCATCCTACAATCGACCCGGTCCACTGCCGGTTAGAAAGTAGATTTTGCTAAGGTTTCGAGTTTTTACTTGTTCGACCGGACCTAGAAAATCCGCTTATCAATCAATAAGAGCCCTTCATATTTGAGGTAAGTGTTCAGGCTGAGGTTGAAATGTTTAGGTCGTTAAATTGAGGTTGGTAAGGAATGTGGTATTGATAATAAAGGGGTGGATAGTACGATTAAGAAGGTAAATAAGTAGAGGGTTGGGATTGTCATTGTGGTTGAGGTGGTAGTGGTTGGGTGGAATTTTGAGTATGTGAAGGTAAGGTGGTGGTGATTTGAGGGTTTAAGGATGGTGAGGTTGAGGGGTTTTGGTTTCGGGTGGGGGTTAAGGGTGGTAACAAGAATTTGGTCACTCGATTGAGGGCCAAGACTTGTTCTTGGACTAAGAATTAGGTGTTGTTAAATTTAGCTTCGAGTGATGTCACGAACACGTAATAGCCTCTGCAATGGCCCATCGAACAAGTAACGATCTTGACAACAAACACTCGAACAAGTAACGGTCTTTATAATAATCACCGGGACACGAACAATTTCCATTGCAAGGCACGAACTAGTACCGATCCTTCTCAACCGATCAAAAGAGAAAATCAATCCAACACAAAACAGTGAGCCGTGTCAACAGACATTGTCCTAAAGGACTTATTTCGGGTGAATCGAAATGTTCCAATAGGATAAAACACAGTCTTCCTTTTCAACCAAAGGGAACCAGGAATCAATGATACGTTTTTTTATGTAGTAAACCCAGCAAAGTATTTTATACAAAGAAAATGATCCAAAATTTGTAAAACTCATTTATTCTCTTTCTTTTCTCTACATCCATCCCCTCATTACCATAGTATGAATATATATATTCCAACAATTCCCAATCAGTGCAAATTCCCCCAAAAAAATAGGGAGTTTCAACTTCTCCCAAAAATGATGGCGCACTGCTCCTGTAAATCTTGGTTAGGAGATAACAAAGTTGTTATCTTATTAAACTCCATGTTTAAGAGAAAGAGATCAAGTCAAAATGGATATCATTAAAAGAATTACAATTAATATATTTATAATATATAATATTGAGAAAATATCACCCACTAATTATATTCTTTATAAATATATATCACATTATAAACTTTTGAAATAATGTAATATTTCCAACAATCCCCACATATTTCAAAGGTTTAAAAAATAAACATATTTTTCTTTTTGGGCTTACATACATGAGTGTAATGTATCGAAAAATTTGGTGTCTTTTGGACTATGAACAGATCCTAGGAAATAAAACTTAACTTACTTGAAACAATGGTGAAGCAAGCTTCTATGAACCAATGAATCATTATTGTAAGCTAGTGATTTTACCAATCAAATTACACTCCTCTATTATATAATTGTTCAACGGTTTTTGCATTTAGGCCGTCTGCGCGCCTAGTTATTCATGAGTGCTCTAGAGATTTAGCCAAGATCATCTCATGGGAGCAGCCCACTCCACACTCATATAGGTGAATTTATCAAGTGTATGCTTCTTTTAATACACACACCATCCAAAAAGGACTATAAATTCATTAAGAGTTTTACTCATCCCTCTTAGTTTATTTGCAGCTATTAGCACTAAACACACACCGTAGGATAGACAATCTTTATTTAGTGCTTCCCAAGTCTAATGAAGATTTGGTTATTACCCATATGAACCTAATTCATGGGATCTCCAATCACATAGGTTGGGTTTCCATCTTTATTGACATATAATTGGCATCATAGTCTCATCCCCTCTATCGTAAAGTGAAAAGCCTCAAATATTTTTCATTGATTGTGAGAATAGATACACCCGGTATATATAACCCGACTGAGGCTTAGCTTTACAAGTTATAATGATAAATACAAAATAATAAAAGATAAATGAAATATTATTAACTAGTATTAACCATATCCACAACACGCCCCCGCAATCCCGTGGGAAGGGAGTGCACACGGAGATTGGTCTTCAAAACATCAAACCGTGGGCGTGCAAGGGGCTTTGTAAGCAAGTCCGCAAGTTGAGCTTTCGTGCTCAAGAAGGAGATCGTAATACGCTTTGAGGCGACGAGTTCACGAACATGATGGAAGTCAATTTCAATATGTTTTGTACGCGCATGAAAAACCGGATTATGAGCTAAGTATGTTGCACCAAGATTATCGCACCATAATGTAGGAGGGGAGGATAAGGAGACACATAATTCATTGAGAAGACTGCCGAGCCATTGTAATTCCGTAGCGGTATTCGAAAGAGTTTTATACTCGGCTTCCGTACTACTTTTAGATACCGTCAGATGCTGTTTGGAGCGCCAGCTAATAAGATTCTGACCGAAAAAGATCTGAAGAGGCACCAATCTGCGGCGATCGTGAGTCGGCGCCCGATCGAGTCCGAGTAAGCAGACAAAGTGAGAGACGACTGGCGGCTAAAAAATAGCCCTTCAGAAATGGTGTGTTTAAGATACCGAAGAATACGCTTGACAGCTAGCCAGTGATCGTCGGTGGGAGAATGCATAAACTTGCACACACGGTGAACAGCAAAGGCTATGTCTGGGCGGGTAAAACTGAGATACTGAAGTCCGCCAACAATGGTCCGGTATAGAGACGGATCAGTAAAAGGAGAGACAGTGGCTTGCAGCCGAGAAGAAGTAGCCATGGGAGTAGGGCACGGTTTAGCCTTGTCCATACCAGCACGCTGCAGAAGGTGAAGGATATATTTCCGCTGAGTTAAATAGAGACCGTCAGGCGTAGATAATGCCTCAACCCCCAGGAAATTGGACAACGAGCCAAGGTCCTTGACCGGGAAATGGGAGCCCAGATAAGCAATAACCTGTGATATAAGAGCATCGGAAGGGCCAGTGATAATTACATCATCAACATAAATAAGAATATATAAATGAGCACTACCCTGAGTATAAATATACAAGGACGTATCAGCCTTGGAACCAATGAACCCATCTTGTTGAAGAACCTCGGTGATACTGGGCAAACCACGCCACAGGAGCCCTGCTTGAGGCCATGGAGACTACGTTTGAGGCGACAAACATGTGTAGGAAAATCCGGATGCACAAAGCCTGGGTTTCTTGCATATAAAGCGGGCTCAACAAGAAACCCATGTAAAAGGCATTTTGTACATCAACTGTCGAATAGACCACCCACGTGAAAGCAATGCAGGAGATAAAAGTAAGCGGATGGTTACCGGTTTTACTACCGGACTAAAAGTGTATGTGTAATCAAGACCCTGAGACTGATGATAACCCTTGGCCACGAGGCGAGCCTTGTGGCGCTCAACACGACCATCCGCATGGTGCTTGGTGCGAAAGACCCATTTGTTGCCTACAATATTCATACAAGAATCAAAAGGGACAAGATCCCATGTATTAGTACGCAGCAAAGCATTAATCTCCTCACGCATGGCATTGCGCCAGACAGGGGACTTGGACGCAACCGTGTAGGAAGTAGGATCAGCGTTGCCAGTAGTGGCTAGGAGGGCCGAGGTAAAGGATGTTTGATAAAGTCATTAAAGCGCTTGGGTTTGAGATTATTAGTCTTAGTGCGGGTGAGCATATGGTGGTGTGGTTGAGGGAGGCTCGGCGGATGTGGGAGGTGGGTGGGAGGCCGTGGAGATGGGCGCGAGGAGGGCGAGGTGGAGTCGGGCTTGGAGGAGAGGAGGAGGGGTGGGTCGGATGGCTGGTGTGTGGGCGGCGGAGCATATATAGGACCAGTGGCGACGGCAAGGGACGATAAGAGCATCGAGGTTTCGGGAGAGGCTCGGTAGAGATGTAAGGAAGAGGATTCATCAAAAGCGACGTGACGGGAAATGTACACGACCGACGGAAGAAAGATCTAGGCATTTATATCCATGGTGAGATGGACTATAGCCAAGAAAATATACCGACCGAGAGCGAAAGTCCATTTTGTGAGAATTGTAGGGGCCTTAGTAAGGCCATGCGAGCACGACCAAAGACACGAAGAAAGCAGTAGTCGGGAGGCGACCATGAGCGAGTTCATAGGGGATTTATTTTGAAGGGTGCGGCTAGGCAAGCGATTTATAAGATAGAGTTCTTTGTGATAAAGCGCATCTTCCCAATAAGGAGCGGAAGGTGAGATTGGGCGAGCAGGGATAGGCCAACTTCAACAATTTGCCGGTGACGCCGTTCAACGGCACCGGCTTGTTCATGGGTGTGAGGACAGGATTTTTGGTGGATGATGCCGAGAGAGGTAAGATAGTGTGTGAGGTGACGATATTCACCACCCCAATCCGTTTGCAAGGCTTTTAAATTTTTAGTAAATTGTCGTTCAGCCATGGTTAGGAAGGTCTTTGAAAGTGCTTCGACGACATCGATTTGCGTTTTAAGGGATACAACCAAATATATTTTGTATAATCATCAACGAAGCTAAGATAGTATTGAGAACCATAAATAGAGGACACATACCATGGACCCCAAACGTCAGAATAAACCAAATCCAAAGGAGCAGAAGAAGTAAACGGAGAAACATAAAGATGTGTTCGATGGCTTTTGGCCATTTGACACGGAGCACAAACACTAACAGGTGCTTTATTACAAAACGGAATGGAAGAACGACCTAAAGCTAAACGCAAAACAGGAAAAGAGCTGTGCCCAAGTCTTTGGTGCCAAGTGGTGGAGGAGACAGAAGTCGCAGTGAGAGCATGGACAGGAGTGTTTGACGGAGAGAAGTGGTATAGGCCGTCTGGACAAAACCTCTATGATGGATCGCGGCCCAAGTAATCCTTCACAAAAAACATGATTTGTGAAATTCAAAGAAGAGCGAGTTATCTTTGGTAAATTGATAGACAGACAATAAATTATGAGTGAGGAGCAGGAGACACCAAAGCGTTATTGAGAACATGAGAACTAGTGGGGGAAGGAGCGAAGATGAACAGTGAGAAATTTGTAAAACTGTGCCTTCGCTTAGCGTGTACTTTGTCCGGACCGTCATACGGTTCATAGGAGAGGTTAAGGTTGTTTAAGTCATTGGTGATGTGATGAGAAGCACTTTGTATCATCTATCCAATTGGAAGAGGGGGGTAGTATCTGGTGGGTATAAAGAGCATGGGGAGGGGAGGGTCGGGGGTTGTGTGGGGGATAGGGACGGGTTTATGGATAATAGGGGAGGGGATATGGGTTATTATACTGTAGTAGCAATGGGAGGTGAATGGCGAGGCGGTTCTGATTTGGCGAGATAAGCGTTAGGATCACGGAAGGTTGACCACCACGACCACCACGGCCACGGCCTCGCCCCCGGCCTCGATAATTATTGTTTCAGCGTCCACGTGAAGAAAGCTACATTGTTGGTGTGGGTGTCTGAAGAGGTAAGTGCATTGGCTTGAGAGAAGTCCCGGACGGTGGAGAGTCGGCATGGCAGTCGGTGACGGAGAAGTCGTGCCTCAACCGTGAGTAGGTGGGAGTATAGTTCATCAATGGTGAGTGTGTCACGGTGCCCAAAGTAGTCACGAGAGAGTCATAATCGGATGGAAGCCCGGCCAAAATATATGCAATCGGATCATGTTTGTCAATGGATGGCGGCGAGCAAGTTCGTCGGCAATTTTCTTGGTTTTAAAATAATATTCAGCTTGAGATAATTCAAGTTTGCGAGTCGATGCCAATTCGATTAAGTAGTTAAATGAGTCGGGAACGACTTACGAGAGGCAAAAAGAGTTTGCAATGCGATCCACATCTCAAATGGGCGGAGGTGGTCAGTATAAACCTGCATGAACATCTTCATGGAGAGAGGAAGTGATAGCCGATAGGATTAGATTATCACCGCTTGCTCCGGTCGGCATACTCGGGATTAGGAGATCGTGTACCGTCGGTGTTGGTGATCATATTTGCCGGTGGTTTGATGGTACGATCCACATACCCAAAACTCCTTGTCCACCAAGATATGGGATGATTTGGGGAGCGCCAAAGATGGTAGTTCTGCGCGCGTGAGTTTGAGAATAGAGATCGAAGAAGGCGGTTGAAACGTCGGATACTGTGAAGAAGAAGAGTCGCCGGTGGTGGTAGAGTCCGACATGGCTGACGGAGAAGAAGACTGTATGTGCGGCTAGGGCACAGCCGCCGAAGAAGAAAGCCTGTGATGTTGTTTTTGTTTTTTTTTTGTTTGAAAAAGAAAGGAACTACCAAGCAGAACGAGACTAGGAAATTGGCGTGAGGAGAAACGCCTGTTGTCTACGATACCATATCGTAAAGTGAAAAGCCTCAAATATTTTTCATTGATTGTGAGAATAGATACACCCGGTATATATAACCGACACAAGGCTTAGCCTACAAGTTATAATGATAAATACAAAATAATAAAAGATAAATGAAATATTATTAACTAGTATTAACCATATCCTCAACACCCTCGATGTTTAGAATATATCATATTCATAAGTTTGATAAGAACTTATGACTTTATATGTTGAATGAAATTATCATTTTCAACAATGGCTTGTATGTTGTCATCTCACTACAAGAAAATTGGCTTTTAATGAGGAGAATTCACCTCATAATTTGTCCATTTCTTCTCATTAAAGACTTTTAATGAGGAGAACTCAATCCTCATTACAGCCTCCGCCGCTAAAGATATATAATGTGGAGAAGCGGATCTCCTCATTAATTAAATCATACATTTAATGAGAATATTTGCTCCTCATTAAAATTATTTTCAATGATGACTAATCTCCTCACTATCTGGTCATTTACTCCTCATTAAAATACATTTACTCCTCATTAAAATAAAAATTCAATACAACACAACTCCTCGTTAAAAGGCTATTTGCTCCTCATTAAACATGAAATATTTATGATACATCTCCTCATTATAAGGCAATTGAGCCGTCACTAAATTGTAACAACATTGTTGTACTTTTTTGTAAACACAAAAGATTTACATCTTCATAAGCTTTATACTAATTAAATACATCAATATACACAACGATTGTTTATTTCCAAAAGATAAGTTACATCCCAAAAGAAACATGTTGCTTTGGTCATTACTACAAAATACCTACTTCCAAAATATTCGTACATACTACAACATCCTAGGATATGATATGATAACACACAATCTCTCAACCATATAGATTAACAGCAGTAAATTGTCTGATCCATATAAGGGGGTATACACTTGATTCCTGTCCCAGTAGTGGAAAAATAGATATTTTGCCGCTTCTATACATCATCATCCTCATCTTCATCGGATTCTTCCTCATATGGTTCCCACAAGAAGTAGATGACATTTCTAAACACATACACGAGAAAGACCATAAATCAGCTTAGAAAGAACCGATAAAATGTTACACTATTGAGATATTTCAGGGGATTAGGCCATAAATCCTCCTTCATAGCCTGCTGATCCTCATGGTTCAATAACTCCCCAAGGTTCAATAACTCCCCATGAGGATAAAACTAAATTCAAAGGACAGCATTCTATTGTGTCTCAAAAAACCAAGTAAAGAAATTGCATGAATAAAAATGGGAGTGAGTGCAAGATATGAAAGTTAAATTAAATTCAAAAGACAGGGTGGTTAAATAACTCCCCAAGTGTATACGTAGGGTGTGTCCAGAACTAAAAACATAAAATTAAAAAGACTAACTACCTTTTCTCGGACAAATCAAGACAGAGCAACTGAAGCCAAGCTGCGAAAGAAGAGAGTGTAACCTATAACATTGCCTGCACCAGCCATATTAACAAAACAATAAAAACTTGTGTGAAAACAGAAGGATGTTGGGACAGGCTGGAAAAGGACGGATGTCGGGACGGGTCAAGAAAAACAGGTTAAATGGAAGGATATGATGCATGTCATTTAGTACAACCTTTCTATTGTTAGATGTATATCACCGAAAGATAATTTATGTAATTGTTTTTATGACATGATTTTATTTTTCATCTTATTATTTGCTATGTGCTTATAAAGTATACACTCATCAAACCCTAAGTATATCGGTATGTAACCACTTAACTCGGTGTATGGCATGCACGTGAGGATTGAGTTAGTGGTGATATACTTGAACTATTAGTCCGTGAAGAACTAAATCGAGTTTAGGGTCTCATGATTAAAACACCAATAATGCGCCTGAGACATCTTAGGGTGTGATAGTCTTATCCGGTTTTATCGGTAGAAGGTACCTAAGTGGGGCATTTATATATGATGACATTCATATAGAATTTGGACCGATTTAATCTGTATTTCTTGATATAATTCCGTAATCAGGGAAATCTTATTAAATCATTAGATGATCATATATGGATTGACCTTAATCCTGAGGTGATCACAAGATGCTGCTTGTCTCAGGGTAGTGTTTGATGTGTTAGTTACGGATCACTTTGATATGTGATCCAAGTCACTTCGTTGGCACTATTCTCACGATGAGTGAGTAGTTCTGTTTTTCACAGACATGGAATCCATTCCTTCATGCGGGAAGTAGAGAGACAGTCCTCTTATTTGTTAGCCCTAAGAAAATGATCGAAGGCCCGATTCATATTAGACTAATTAGCTACTAGTCGAGATATGTGAACTAATTGATCACTAGGGGTTAATGGTAAAAAGGATAAGATATTCTGAGTCGGTTCACGGAGACTTCCCACCAAGAATGGACGATCTATGGAGGTTAGTCCGTATATCACAGTGATTATATCGGTGGACGCTTATTTACTCATGGGTTGAGTGTAAGTATATATCTATAATTGGTGAGTTAATTTCCGGTTTATGGTGGTGTAATCCCTGAATTAATAATTTAAGTATGAATATTTCCGTTTCGATGAATATTTTACTTAATTATTGGAGCTACTCTGCAGTTATAGGTCCATTGGTCCCAATGTGGCTCTCGTGAATTAGGTTAATTTTCTTGTTATTGGGCCTCATTGATAAATAATTGGTTGGGCCAATTAATTGATATCTGAAATATTATTTAGTTAGGTTAAATAATATAATACACGAAAAGACATTTTCGTGGGCCTAAAACCCTAGGTGTGGTGCCTCCATGTCATAAAGTGCAGAATTGATTTTCTTGTGTGATTAATTATTTAGTAGTTAAATAATTAATTAATAAAAGATAATTGATTTGTAATTGATTGATTGATTAATCTGAATCTTTTATAAATGGAATTATCTTTTATTGTGATTTCTTTTAATTAATTATTTAATTAATTAGAAACTTGGAGGCCAAGGATTTACTCTCCTATATAAAGAGAGTTCTTCAAGACATATGGAGAAGCTTTTTTTTTCCGACATACACACAAAAATAGAGAAAAACTTGTTTCTTGTCTTGGGTTTCAGTTGAAGAAAACTTGTAGTTTTTCTTGGAAGCATATCAAGGAAGTTCTAGTATTAAGAATTGGTGTCCACCAACCACCGTTTGGAGAACACATTGGAAGATCTTGGCTTCTCTTCCCGCTATTGGTAAGACATACTAAACCCCTTGTAGGAATTTAGATCCTTTATTTCATGTATTGTAATTTGTAAATCGTGATCCATCCGCGCAGCAAAGAAACTCATCCTTCATGTGGTATCGAGCGAGGATATGATCATGAAGAGTCTCAAGGTACAACAAGAGCAATTTCTTTATAAAAGAGTCAGGAACAACATTTGCATCGCAGATTATCAACAAGAATAGGTGCGCATGGTGTTTTCCATATCAAAAGGACCCCAAAAATGATCTGAATTAACAACATCATAAAACACAGACTAATAGAAGTACCTAAACTCCAAACTAGTACCATTAATAGCATTAGCAAAGAACTCAAATGAGGGCCAAAATAGATACCTTTGAAGGCGAGGAATAAACAACATGTGCAACATCCGTAATAAGCAAGGTCAACTATTATTCAAAGGTTAAGCAAGTAGAAAAGAAAAGAAAGAAGAACTTGAGAAATTGAATTGCCAGCCGGAATGATCATGTGGGCACCATCATGAGCAGGTGAGAGAAACATCCTCTCAAAATTCAATTTATTGAGACTATTGAGAACTTCGCTCACGACTTTTGTCGTAAAGGCCACCAAAATTGTGGAGCAGTGGAAACGGAAAGAATGGCGGAGTGGAGGCGCGAGGAACGGCTTCAAAGGAAGAAGCTTATCGATTTCATTTTTGGAAATTAGGTTTAGGAAGCGGCTGTGGGAATGAAATGGTTGGTAGGATGTTGTGTATTTTTGTTTTTTAAATATGTTTAATAATAATAATGATAAGGAAAATAATAATAATAATAATAATAATAACAATAATAATAATAATAATAATAATTATAATAATAATAATTTTAATGAGGAGATTTTATTTATTGTATATATTATGAGGAGAAATTTAATCAATAATGAGTGAGAATCTGCAATTTGGTCATCAACCAAAAATAAAATTTAGGTCCCTCATTACATGTAACATTTAATGACTAAATTACACCTCCTCATTAAACTCTCTCATTGTAAGAGTTTCTTGTAGTGTAGAAAACCTTATCAAAGAACATGCTGTGAAAAATTGGACTAAATAGATGTCACAATGATAACTAAAACTATAGTTCGCAACACACACTCTAAAAATACATTTATAAAGTTCGTGTGTTTGATCATGAATCAAGTGGTCAAGTTAATTCAAGCATTAAGATCAAGTTTTAGAACACAAAACATTCAAAAGTTTCAACTTTTAGTATTTCTACTTATCCTTTAGATTATCGCTCAGGCATTAATTTTGTAATTCCATCCCATAATTTAGCAATAATAAATTTAGTTACTCATAATAAAATCAAGAACGTAAAAAAATTAGAGAAATCGATAATAGACATGATAAAAGGTTGAATAAAATTACCAATAATAAAAACGTAGCAATATATCCATCATTCAGAATCAATAATTCATTGTGTATCAATTGCAAAATAAAAGAAGAAATAATCTTGGAGTTGTTCTATGAAAAAGTTGCATAAATTCGTTCTAATAGAAAGGAAAGAAAAAAGCTAGTGCAGAAAAAAATAAAAGTGTAATGTCAAAACCTCTGTAAAAATTTGACCTAAAAAATAAGCCAATAGCCGACATCAATCATCCATATTATAACAAAGCATCCTCTTGAAAATTCTTAGATAGTGAGTCTCTATTAGACTCGGCGTCGGGATGTGTATCATGTGTATACAAACAAACTGCTTGTGTTTTTGTAGCACGAGAGGCAAATGACGGTCGGGTGTAATAGAGACTCCTACGCGTAATTACTCCACCCTCTTTGCTTTTAATCTGCATTCAGCTTTACCTTATTGTATGCAGCCCCTTTCTAGCAAAGTTGAATGGATTTAATTTTTTTTTATTTATTTTATTTTAAACAGTGTAAAAACCAGCCTCCATCACACGGGTTTGATACTTGTTTTTTTTTGCATTACTTCATTTTCTTAAAATAATTTTTCTTTCTCTGAACAATTCAACTTTATTACATGATATACATGGTGAGATTAAATGATGTAATAGATATACATAGTATGTAAAACGACACAACTTCACATTATTCAATAATACACAAAACTATTTTGCTCTTCCTTCTTCGATTTCCTCGAGTTTCTATGGTAGGAAATGAACCTTAGCCATCGCTTTCCATTATTTTCACATCGTATCGTAGAGGATCAAAGCCTCCGCTGTCATCTCTATCCTTTCTTCACTCGTTATCGATTTTATCGATTTCGTTGAGTTTTGTTCCTTCAAGTCCGTTTTACTTTGACTTAGAGCTTCAGCCCATGGCGAACACTTATTTGATACCTAAATTACCCCCTCACATCCTCTTTACATGCATCCGAACGAGAATCCTTGATTATCCTCATTCAAACCTATTCATGAAAAGAATTTCTACGTTTGGAGTACTGCAGCTTCAAATGAGCCCTAATCTCGAAAAATAATTTATGGTTGATAGATGGGGACCGCCCCTTGCCCACGGAGGGGGAAAAGAACTTCGGAGCCTGGAATCAATGTAATAATATGGTATTATCATGGATTCTCAACTCTATTCCACCGACAATTGGCCAAAGTCTACTTGGAGCCAACATCGCAAGAGAAAGTCAGGTTGATTTGAAGGAGCTGGCGTTGCCCACTGGTGATTTCATCCATGTCTGTGACATTCAAGAAGATATATATGCTCTTCGTCAAGGTAACTCATCACATCACGGAGTATTTTACGCGTCCGAAAATATTGCAGGAAGAGATGATCATGCTACGCCATATCCCTAATATGAGTGCCGTACTACGCAATCTTCTTTAAGGATTATGTAAAGCATCGCTTTTTATTGCATTACTTCCATGGAATCTACCGTGACTCCTCGGGAGGGCTTGTCTTTGGCAAGGCCCCCATACTTTGATGGGTCGGGTATATGGAATGGAACAACTCAATGTGGCTTCACATTGAGTCAATGGACTACTTCAGCCAGTGGAGAATCATTAAAATAGTCCATTGATTCCTATGAAGCCTGGGCTAACGAGGTGGGACTACCATTCAATTTGCCAAGGCTGATCATGAACTCATTGATGATGATTTTAAAAAGTTTTCATTGAATTCGAAGGCCATGGCCATCCTTGTCAACTCCACTTAGTCCCGGGAGAGGCTCGAGCGGTTAACTCAATGGTAAGTCCGCCAAAGAAATTTGGGAGACTCTCACCAAAGACATGAGGGAACTTCCCGTGTTAAATGCTCCAAAATCAATGGTCTTCTACTGAGCATTGAAATGTTTAGGAATGGAATCAAATGAAACCGTTAAACAAATGGACACTAGGTTTTACCGACATAGTTAATTTAACCAGAAGTCGTATGGTAAGCCGGAGTCTCGAACGAGGACCAAATCCTCAAAGATTCTTAGGAGTCATCCTCCTGAATAGGATTCAGCGTGATGCCATGGAGGTTGGTAAGGATGCCGGAGCTTCTCACTAAATACGAACTTATCGGAATCTTGATCGCTCACGAGATGCACCTTTGAAGCCTCGTAAGCGTGATAGAAATCATTCCTTATAGCACGCCTTGAGAGCTCACCAATCTAAATCGGAATCGAATCCGAGTCATCCGAGAGTGAAAGTGATAAAGAAGTTGCTATGGCGGTCCGAAACTTTGAGAAATTTTACAAATTCCAAAACAAACCTCAAGGCGCCAAAAGCATAAGGAAACGCCCGTGTGTAAGGAAAAGATTGACTACAACGGCACAATGCTATGAATGCAAGGGTTACGGACACATCTCAAATGCGTGTCCCAATGCCAAAAGAATAAGTCAAAGCATAGCTCGAGATCAAAATCCAAGTCTCATCACAAATCAAAACCACATCATCAATCCAAGAATGAGACTGAGGAAAAATCAAAAAAAGCGCTGAAGGCCACAGGCTATGGTGATGCCACTTCCGAGTCAAACAATTATAACAATTATATTTGCTTT